>JAWWEE010000001.1:118401336-118411524 GCA_035221455.1 Xenops minutus
TCCAGCAGGGACTTGCAGAGCCAGAAGGTCCCCCCTGAGCCTCCTTTTCTCCAGGCTGAGCCCCCCCAGCTCCCTCAAGCCCCTCCTGCTGCTCCAGCCCCTTCCCCAGCTCCCTTCCCTTCCCTGCACACATTCCAGCCCCTCAGTGCCTTTCCCGAATTGAGGGACCCAGAACTGGACACAGCTCTCAAGGTGTGGCCTCAGCAGTGCCAGCACAGGGGGAAAGAATCGCTTACACAGTCCTGCCGGCCACACTTTCTGATGCAGAAATTACCTCACCTGGGGCAAAAGCTCTACCTGGAGCTAAAGGGATGAGTAAGAATTGCTCACACATTTATTGGGAATTATGAAAAAGTCTCACACAGAAGGATGTGAGGGCTGGAAGTGGGGATGGTGGTGGCAGGACCCCTCTGATTCCAGCCCAGGTGGTGGCGAGGGTGTGACCAGGGGTGGCAGCCAGAGCAGCTGCCACTGAGCCTGTTCCATGTCAGGACCCCGTACCTGATGAAGAATCATCCTCGTCACCCCCATCACATCCACATCATCTTTATCCCATCCCATGCCACCTCCGTTCCCATCTTCACCCCATGCCAGATGAAGAATCACAGAATCCTGGAATGGTTTGGGTTGGAAGGACCTTAGACCCATCCAGTGCCACCCCCTCCCATGGGCAGGGACACCTTCCACTAGTCCAGGCTGCTCCAAGCCCCATCCCACGTGGGCTGGAACACTTCCAGGGACGGGATGTGTTATCCCCTGTGCTCTTCAGTTTCTATTCGTATTTCCACCGGGTGAGGACAGCACACCTTGCCAGATGCACAGTGTGGGGGGTTTCCTCCCTCCCTGCCTTCCTGTAGGGAAAGCTGGGGGCTGCTGTGCTGGGAAAATTCCACTTGCCGGCATTACTGCACTGCCCATCGCCCTCCCATAGCCTGGGAACATCCCACCACTTCCTTCAGCTCCCACTGGGACCCAACTCCCCCCGTTCCCGTTGCTCGAGGGCAGGTCCCAGCGGTGGCACCGGCCTCAGCCCAGCTGGCTTCTCCCTGCCGGGGAGGTGCCCCCGTGATCTGACCGCACCGGGTTTATCTCCCTGCACTCGTATTTTATATCGCTTCAACCCATTGATTCCCAGCCCCGGTGAGCAGCTGGAGCCCCCGGAGCCGGGCTCTGCATCCCTTCGCTGGGTGGGTGCCATTCCACACCCCTGGGGAAGAAAAGGCTGGAATAAAGCTCACCCTGCTCCCCTCTTCAGTGTTTCCCTGCTGTGCAACTGGAGAAAAGCTGCACTGGAGACACTGAGTGACTGGAATAGAACCACGAACTACTGAAATGGGAAATACAGACATTCTCCAATTGCTGCTCCTGCAGGACATGGAAGGGGAAACAGGACAGGAAATGGAGTCACTGGTCTGGGGCACCCACCGGCCCTGAGGTGGGGGGTGATGTCCCCCAGAACCACCCAACAGCCCGGGAGAGACCATCACTGGGGCCTCATCCCCTTTATCCTCATCTCATCCCCTTATCCCATTCAATCCCACCTCTACTCCCATCTTCATCCTCATCCTCATCCTCATCCCAACCCCAACTCCCTCCTCATTCCCACCCCAGCAGCACTGGGGAAGCTGCAGGTGATGGCCATGAACAGGGAAGGAGTCCTGGGGGTCCCAGAGGTACTGGGGGTCACAGGTGTTCCAGGTCAGTGCTGGACAGGAATTGTCATAGCACCAGCAGGCCGGAGCTCCCACGCCTGGGGGTCCAACACCAACACCTGCTCACATGCTACCCCTCAACAGTCATAGATTTACCCTACGGCTCCAGCAGCACTCACTGTGCTGTGGCCACCTCCCCAAGCCCTCCTCAGCCCCCCAGATCCGAGGAGCGGGCAGACATGGGGTGTCTTAGGCCAGCAGTGTGACAGGGGGCACCTGGCTGTCCCCTGTGTCAGAGACATGGGTCCCCAGTGTCTCTAACCAGTCTCACGTGCCCCAACAGCACCACACACAGGGGGCACCTGGCCGTGGTGGGGGTCTCAGTGTCCTGGCCAGCCTCGCTGTACCCTGGCAGTTGCACAGACAGCAGGATGATGCCCTCGACCAGACCCTTTATTCGAAGGGTTTTACACAGCACAGACACACACCCCCTCCCCATGCACGGGCATCCCGCGCCCCTGGCCCTCACAACCCCACAGCCCCACACCCCGGGGGTTGCATAGAGAGCAGCTGGGTGAGCGCCAGGGACACCCAGAGGGCCGAGGGGGGCAGAGCCAGCCCGCCCCGCACCCCCCCACCCCGTGAGCCCCAGGGTCCCCCAGGGTCCTGCCCTGCCCCCTGGGGCACAGGGCTAGGGGTGGCCACTCGTGTCCAAAGTGCAACCCGGCCTCAGCCCAGCTCCGCCCCAATAAATTAAAAAGGTCCGAGTCCGGGGTTAAAAAGGGAGCCCAGGGCGGTCACTCCTCAGGGGGCTCCATGAGGAAGGGGGAGGTCACGGCGTGGGCCTGGGCAATGGCAGCCAGCTCCTTGAGGAACTCGCTGAAGATGACGGCGCAGTACACGGCATTGCGCACACGCAGAGCCTCGCCGTGCCGTGCCGGGTGGGCCAGGGGGGGCAGGGGGTGCAGCCCCCCGTCCCGCAGCCCCTGCAGTGCCAGCTGTGCTGCATGCCGTGCACGTGTCGGGCTGTTGGCATGGCGCAGCAGCAGCTCCCCCAGGGATGGCTTCCGGCTGCGGGCTGCAGGACAGGGGCACACAGGCGATGGCATCCAGACCCTAGTGTGCCCCCAGAGTCCCCACAGCCCACACGTCCCACAGACCCGAGACCCACCATAGAGAGACCCCAGCCCTCCCCAGCTCTGCCAGGATCGCAGCTCCTGGCACAGATCCCAGACCCCCTATTAACACAACATGCAGCCCCCAACTTTCCCCCCAGCCCTCCCCACAGCCCCTCGCCTCTGGGCAAGGCAGGGGCTAGCCCCCAGATGCCTCTGCAGCCCCCAACCCTCCCTATAACACACACAGCCCCCAGCCCCGCCCCCAGCCAACAGCCCCCCCGTACAGCCTCCAGCCCTCTGCACAATACACTATGCAACCCCCAGCCCCTGGGCAATGCACTTAATGCAGTCCTCAGCCCCTTGTAAAACACAACGGGCCACCCCCAGGCCCCAGCAGTGCCCCCAGCCTTCCCCTCAGTCCCCAACACCCTGCCTAGCCCTCAGACTTTCAGACAGACCCCTCTAGAGCCCCCAGCCCCTGTACCACCCCCAGCCCCCAGCCGTGCTCTCACCCAGGGTGTCGGGGCGCCGCAGGGCAGGGGTGGCCGCAGGGCCCTCAGCCCAGTCCAGTCGTCCCCGGGCGATCAGGTACTTCTTGGCCTTGAAGAGCAACGCCGGGAAATCCTCCTGGCTGGCGGCAAAGCTCTCAATCTTGTTCTTCACCGAGCCCAGCACCTGTGGGACCACGGGATGGAGGTGTCCCACATAAACAGGGGATCCAGAGGCACTGGGGGGCTGGGCAGCGCTGGGGAAACTCAATGGTCTCGACAGCTTTTCCAACCCTTTCCTATGACTCCATGAGGGTGAAGGGTCCTGGGGGGCCATACCTGAAGCAAGGACTTGACACTGGGCTGGAAGACCATGTTGGTGTTGAGCAGGAAGGAGCGGAGCAGGGGCTGGGGGTAGCAGGCCAGCTGGGCCACCAGTCCCGTCAGCAGGAAGTTGACATAGAGTGAGTTGTGGGGCATGTTCTCCAGTTTCCCAAAAAGCACCGACACAAAGGGGCCTGAGGGAATGGGGCGGTCAGGCAGGGCTCTACTGGCAGCTGGGACCCCCACCCCATCCCCCTCGTGCCCACCTGTGAAGGGCTGGCTGGGTGGTGGTCCCACTGCCCGTGGAGGGCTGGCCACCACCTGTGCCAGAGGGTCTGGGGGCCGTGGCAGTGCCCGCCCGGCACCTGCGTCTCCCTCAGACAGTGTGGCAAAGCTGGCAAAGGCCTCCTCCTCCTCACGGGACAGGGGCGGATCGGGGGGCTCTGGGGGGGCAACTGGGGGCCCCCCCACTCCCCCATTCCGCATCTCGTCCTCGATCTCACGCAGCTCCTCAGTGAAGGCCTCGATGGAGACGCCGGAGCCAGGGGGCTCAGAGGGCGTGCGGGCCAGCAGCTCCTCCAGCAGCGAGTCCACCGATGGCAGTGGCTCCCAGTTGGGGGGCTGCGCCTGGGGGGCCCCATTCGGCGCCCCCCCATTGCCCTCCCCCTCACCCTGGGGGCTCCGACGGACCTTCTTCACCACCACATCCCCCTCAGGCCGCCCTGGCTCGGCTGCTGTATGTGCCCCGTTCACCAGTGTCCCGCCATCCCGGGGGTCGGGGCCAGACCCCCCCATACCAGGCTCATCGCCCCCGAGGGGCCCCCCTGGCACCTCCCGTGCCCCCTCCTCAGGCAGCCCCCGCTTCTTAGTCCGCGGGGTGGGGGGGCCCAGGGGCCGCTCCGGGGGGCTGTCGGGGTCAGGTGGGGGGCCGGGGGCACGAGGATCCTCGCCGTCATAGGGGGCCGACCAGACGCGGCAGGCCCAAGCACAGCGGTCGATGCTGCGCCGTGCGTCCCGCAGGTATTCCAAGTAGTTCCTGTCCAGCTCTGCCACCTCATCCCGGGGGCCAGGCCAGGGGGGGCTACCCGCAGGGGGGCCAGGGGAACGGGGGGCAGCTGCCTCGGTGGGGGCCGTGCTCGCCTGGCGCATGAAGAAGGAGAGACGGGACGGCGTGGAGGGCTTCGGTGCCGGGAGGGGGTCTGCGCTGGGGCTGCCGTGGGCTGTGGGGGAACGGGGGTCAGCACGGAGGCAAGGGGGTCAGTGCTGTTTTGGGGGAGTAGGGGATGGGATTTGAGGGGTTGCAGGGACAGTGGGAGAGGGCTCAGTGCTGAACCAGGATAAAGACAGGGTCCAAGGAGCCACAGGGTTGTGTGAGGGTATCCTAGGGACCACAGGGACAGCATGGGAGGCTTAGAACCAGGATGGGGTGGGGAGGTGGTCCAAGGGGCTGTGGGGATGACATGGGGGGTTCAAAGCCAAGCTGCAGGTGGGGTTTGAGGAGCCACAGGGACAGCAGGAGGTGGCTTACTGCCGGGACTGGGAGGGGGTCCCAGGGGCCACAGGGACGAGCTCAGCACTGAGCCAGGACAGGGATGGGGCCCCAGGGGCTGTGGGGATAGCACAGAGGTGCTCAGCACCAGGACAGGAGGGAGTCCCAGGAGCCATGGGGACAGCAAGAGGGTTCAGTACCAGGACAGAATGGGGACAGGGTCTGAGGGGCCACAGAAACCCTGGTAGGGGGTTCAGCGTCAAGCCAGGATAGGGCAGGGGTCGGAGGGGCCATGGTGCCCTACCCCTGGCCCGGGCAGGGGGCTCCTCATCCCGATCAGGGGGCGGTGGGGGGCTCTCAGGGCGGCAGCAGCGCGGGATGAGCGACAGGAATTTGGCTGCTGTCTTCCCGTAGATGTCCAGGTCCCGCACCGCGCGCTTCTGGCTCAGCATCACATGGCTGCAGGGCAGCAGGTACCTAGGGACAGGGGGCACAGGGGGCTGCAGGGGTGGCCACAGGGATGGGGAGCCCCCACGGGACCCCAGCCCCTTCGCAGCCGAGCAACAATGTGGCTGGGAGCAATGCCCCAGATCCCATCCCAGAGGAGCCCCTGGAGTGGGGTGGCAGCAGGTGAACCCCTAGCTCCCATTACCTGAGCACCAGCTGCAGCATCACATCCTCGCAGTTGAGGCTGAGCAGGGTCCGGAAGAGGCTCAGGGACACCATGCACAGCTGGGAACAGCACAGGCATCAGGGGGGTAGCAGGGACAGGGGGGCCGAGGATGGGAATGGAATGAGGACAGATATGGGATGAGGATGCTGGGGATGTTGGGGATGGAATGGAAATGGAATGAGCATGCAATGGGGATGAAATGTGAATGGAATGGGGGATGATTGAGGGCCATGGGGGCTGAAGGGGCTAACCTGGAAATTGCTGTTGGTACAGCCCATCAGCGTGTCCATGTTGGGATGGGGATGCTGGGAATGGGATGGGGATGTTGGGAGGGTATAGGGGGCTCACCCGGGAGTTGCTGTTGATGCGGCCCACCAAGGTGTCCAGGATAGTGGCATTGTCATGCCGGTGCAGCAGCACGAAGCGCAGGAAGGTTTTCAGCAGTGCCGTCTCACTGACGCTGCGCAGGAACAGGTCCAGGTACGCTGTGCTGGCGATCATCTCCTCCACTGAGGTCTGCAAGACAGGCACATGGGGCCCAGCAATGGGCACTGTGGGGCCCTGTCCACCTGCACGAGCAGGGATGCAGGCAGGAGACCCCCACCCTGTGCCTGCTGCTGTGGGTCCCTCACCTTGTGCAGCGCCGGCCCCATCACAGGCACGAGGAACCCATTGTGGACGTAATCCACCAGCTGTTTCTGCACCAGGGGGTGGGCGACCTGCAGGGCCGCAGGGAGGGTCAGGCAGCCCCCTACGGGGCTCAGAGTCCCCCACAGCCCCTCACAGCCCTCCAGCCCCACCTGGATGACAGCATTGCAGAACTCGAGCGAGTTCATGAAGAGGACGAGGGAAGAGACGCCGATCCAGTCCTCGCGGCGCAGGAAGTGCCAGTCATCCCCCCGCACCTCGATCTTGCGGGGCAAGGAGGAGTACAGGGCGCTCAGGCCCGTGGCCAGCACCTGGGAACATAACTGGTACTCAGCTGTCCCACAGCCCCTCAGACCTCTGGCTGCTGGACTCAACCAGCCTCCCCCAAACCCCGTCCCACAGGAACCTGCTCCTCTCCAGCCAAGCTCTAGGCAGAGCAACTGGGCTGGGCTCCACATCCCCCAGTGGCCCCAAGGACTGTCCCCCTTGTTCCCAGCCCAATGCTGAGCTCTCCATCATCTCCAAGCCCCTGCATAATTGCCAAGCACTCCATCCCCAAGCTCTCTGTAACCTCCAAGCCCATCACTTGCAGACCCTCCATCATCCCCAGGTCCCTTGCCATCTCTGAGTCTCCTGTCATTCCCAAGCTTCCCAGTCGTGCTGTCTCCAAGCCCCACATCACTTCCAAGTGCCCCATCACTCCCAGGCCCTCTACCCCAAAGCCCTCCATCACTCACAAACTTTCCATCATCTCCAAGCCCTGCATTATTCCTGGACCCTGTATCTTCAGGCACCCCTCATCCCCAAGACCCCCACTCAAGGCAGGACTCTTCCCTCCAGGCCTCTCCATGGCTCCTGCCTCAATGGCCCAACCCACCCCTGTGCTGGCAGCAGAGCACTGGGGACTGCCCAGTCCCAGCACTCCCCCTCAGGGAGGGGACATCACTGTGGGGAGGGGGAGGCCACACCAGCCGGCCCATACCGGGCAGAAGTAGGAGTTGTCAGTGATGGACTGGGCCACAGCACGGTTGCTGGCTGACATGGCCATGATGAGCAGCAGCGCGTCGCGTGCCTGCTGGCCCCGTGTGCCCTCATGGTGGATGAAGGGGATGAGGAGGGAGAAGATAATGAGGTTGGCAGGGCCCTGGTCCGTGTGGCTATGGAAGAAGAGCTCCAGGATTGCCGGCTCACGGGCCACGGAGACGCAGAGCTGGTTGAGCAGCAACACCAGGCTATTCTCGAGCGGGGCCGAGGCGGGCTCGGCACAGACGCTGAGCAGGCGCAGCAGCGGCGTCAGCACTGGCTTGTGTCGCAGCAGTGGCTGTCGGGCCTGGCTGATCAGCATCTCATACAGCTTCAGCTGCTCCACCTGGGAATGGGGACAGGGACAGCGTGGGAAAGGCACCAAGACTCCCGGGTTCAGCTGCTCCCCCAGCGCCGCCCAGCCCACCACTAAACCTCATCCCCAAGTGCCACAGCCAAACGGCTGTGAAATCCCCACAGGGGTGGAGACTCCAGCACTGCCCTGGGCTGCCTGTGTCAGGGCTGGGCAGCCCTTTCCAGAAGGAATTTTCCCCAATACCACAGAATTATGGGATGGTTTGGGTTGGAAGTGACCTTAAAGCCCATCTAGTCCCAACCTCAAATCCAAACTGAACCTCTCCAGCTGCTGCACCCGGCCCTTGGCCTGGCTGACCCACGCCCCACCACCCTCAACCCTTGAAACCAGCCTGTCCCAGCACCCCCACAGGCTCTCCACTCCCACAGACCCTTCTGACCCCCCTCATGGACCTTCCTCTCCTCATTGAAGTCTCCCTGCAGGTGCCAGCACAGGAGCCGCTCCAGCAGGTTCTCAGCAGCCACAAACTCCAGGATTGGCCCACGGGCCATGTCCCCATCCTCCTGTGACCTGTCCCCATCCCCCCGAGGTCGGTCCTCGGCCAGCAGGTTCAGCATCTGGTAGGTGTTGTTGCGGACGGCGCTGAGGTCATCAGGGGCTGGTTTGCTCCCACGCCGCTCCAGGATCCGCAGCACCTGCGGGATGGGGAGACTCGGTGGTGGGTGCCAGGGTCTGGGGGGTGGGGGGGTCCCTCTGCCCCCCTGCCCTGCTCACCTGTGCCCAGTGGTTCTTGAAGACCATGAGACAGGTCTCGGGGTCGGCAGTGACAGGAGGCTGCAGGCTGGCACTGCGGGGGGCTCGCTGCCCACCCGCCCGCGGGGTCAGCTTGCTCAGCCAGCTCATCCTCTCCATAGGCACGGGGGTCACGGGCAGTGCTGGGGTGCCCCGACTGCTCCGGCTGCAGCCTGGCACCACCGTGGGAGCATGGGCGAGCAGGTGGGATGCCGTGGTCCTCTCTCCATGCTGCTTCCAGTGGCTGCAGGGAGAGGGGATGTCAGGGACCCCCAGCCCGACTCTGCACCCAGCAACAGAGAGAGAGGGAGGGAGGAGGGAAGGCAGGCAGGGGGGAAGGAAGGCAGGCGAATCGGAGCACCAGGAGCTGGGCTGGGGCAGGGAAGGCAAGTGTGCTGGAACAGCAGTGGCTGGAAACCTCTGGACCCTGCTCACACTCAGCACCAGACTTTGAACCAGGAACTGACCCAGCACAGGTATGGGGAGCACCTGGCACCCTGCCAGGACAGCTGGGACAGCTGGGACAGCTGCCCACCCCGGTGGCAGCAGCACCCACAGCCAGTGCAGCACGACAGTGCTGCTGGAGATATTTATAGGGCCCTGCACCCCAGCACCGCCACCGCAGGCACTCACATGGGACCGAGTGTCCCCAGGGCCATCAGCACTGGGGTCCCTGGGGACACTGAGACACCAGGGGTCTCCCAGCCCCCAGCAGCGTGTGGGAAGAGTGCAGGCACTGAGAGCCAGTGCCGCAGCCCCTGCGCAGGGCTGAGGGAAGTGAAAGCGCCATTAAAAGACACCCCAAACCGCTGGAGCAGGAACGGGAAGCGACTGAAGCCAGGGCAGTGGGACACTGCACGGGCAGGGCCAGCTATTTATACCCATGTCCCACCCACGGGCCAGGGCTCGTGCCGCTGCTAAACTTAGATCCGCAGAATGCCGGGGCAGTGCCAGCCCCAGGGCCCAGCACCACGGCCCCGCACAGTCCCAGCACGGACACAGAGCCAAAGGCCACAACGTGGCACACCAAGGATGTCCCCGGTGCAGGGACCTGCCCGACATGCAGCCTGAGCCGTGCCACTGGAACAGGGACACTTGCTGCCACCAGCCCCATCCCGGCACCAGTGTCCCCGCACCCCAACCCAGCAGCTCCCACCGCATGCCGAGGGGACACAGCGCGGGGCCGTGTCACCACACCGGTGACCCTCCAGTTTGTCACCGCGCCGGGCTGCAGCGAGGGGTGACCGGGCTGTGACCGGGGCACGGGGAGGTGTGTGGGTGTCACCAGGGCAGGGACACCGGGGGCAGGGGGTTGCAGCCCGTGCCGGGGGTCGAGGGCGGTGGGCATCAGCCCCTCCGATGCACCCCGGGGAGGGAGAGAACGGTGTGGAGGTCACTGTGGGGCGGCCACCGTGGGGTCACCGCGGCATGCCGGGGGCCCCAGTGAGGGCAAAGGTTTCCCCGCGGCCGGGGGCTGCACAGCCCGGGAATGCCGTCCCCCAGACCCCGGGCGGTGCTGCCCACCGAGCACCCCCAGTCCCGGGGCCACGGTGACACCGGCACGGGGAGCCCCCCAGGGCCCGGGGTCACGGTGACACCGGCACGGGGAGCCCCCCAGGACGCGGGGTCACGGTGACACCGGCACGGGGAGCCCCCCAGGGCCCG
>JAWWEE010000001.1:118417764-118434357 GCA_035221455.1 Xenops minutus
TGCCCCACATCCCCCCATATTCTGCTCCATCCAGCCCCATGGACCCCCAATTCACGCCCCTATGGGCCCCTCAATATTCAAACCCATCCTACCTCATGGACCCCTAAACTGTGTCCCTATGGACCCTCAGCACTCTGCTACAGCCCCCCCATACCCTGCCTCGCATCCCCCCATGTCCTTCTCCATCCTGCCCCATGGACCCCCAAATCGTGCCCCTCTGTCCCTTCACCCCCCATACCAGCTCCTCGACCCCCCCATGTCCCCTCAGCCCCCCCGGTCCCCCGTTTCGGATGCTCCAGTGACATCTCCCGTCCTATTTCTGGCCGGAGCCACCTGTTTTCCCAGAAATAGCCGCGGGCCGAGGCCCGGGGGCGGCGGGAGGCGCAGGGACAGCGGGCGGGGAGCGGCGGGGATGGGCTTCCTTCCTGCCGCGGGGGGCTCACTGCGGGGCCTATCACCCCAAAAACGTGGCCACGGCACCTCAGGCCCACGTGGGGAAACTGAGGCACGGGGGGTGAGCCCCCAAATCCCCCGGGATGCCCACCCGGGCTCCGTGCCCGCTGCTCCTGGGGGGATGCAGCCCCCAAAGTGGGGAATGGGGGGCGGTTTTGGGGATGAGGGGGGGACACACACAGTGCCCGGCGGACACGTGGGTGGAAGGGTGAAAGGTGGAAGGGTGACGCTCCCCGCGTGGGGAGCGAGTCACGGTCGGAAACCCCCAGCGGGACCCCCAGGACACGGTCAATGGCACCGGGTCCCCCCAGCCCCAGCGGGATCCCCGGGCACAGCCGGTGGCACCGTGTCCCGTCGCAGGGTGGCACGGGGCTCCCCCTCCCCCGGCCCCCATGTCTTACCCATCGAGGTGGCCACGGCCACCAGCAGGGTCCCGGCCAGCGGCCAAGCGCTCCCGGGGCCGGCGGGCCCCATGGCGGGGCCGGCCCGGCTGTCCCCGCTCAGCGCTGCCCGGGCCGGGGGCGGCGGCCGCGCTGCGGCACCGGGGCCGTTCCTGGTGCCGCTCGGCTCCTCCCGGGCCCCCCCGCTGTCTCCCGGGGCCGCGGGGCCGCTCCCGGTGCCTCCCGCTATTTCCCGGTGTCTCCCGTTATTTCCCGGTGCCTCCCGGTGCCTGAACCCTCCCGGTGCCTCCTGCCGGGGGGGGGAGGCTCGGGGGGGACCCGCCATGGATTCCCGGCCCCTCAACGAGTCGCTGCAGGAGCTGCTCTGCCGCGCCGGGAACGGCACCGGGCACGGCATCGGCACCGGGAACGGGAACGGGACCGGGACCAACATCTCCGCCTGCGACCTCCTCCGCAGGGGCCTCCGCGGACCCCCGGCGCCCAGAGGTGAGATCGAGAGGGGGCGGGGGGGGGCCCCCGGCACCCGACTTCGTCCCGCCGTGTCGCCCCGATGCCCCCGTTGCATGCCCGGTGCCGCCCCCGTGTCCTGCCGTGGTCCCCATCGCATCCCCCATCCTGGTCCCTGAGCCCCGGCACTGCCCGATTATCCCGAGGGGGATCCCGGGGGGGACACACCGGGCAGTGCCGGGGGCAGCGGAAGGGCGGAGGGCACCCCGACAGGGGTGGCACAGCCACCCTTGGCCCCGTACCCCCACCCCGCTGCCGGGGCAGCGACCCTCAACCCCTCCCCGCTGCCCAGTCGGGACCGCTAAGCCCACCCCACCGCCCGGCTGGGACGCCCCATCCCAACCCACCACCGGGGCTGGGATCCCCAACCCCACTCCCTCCAGACTGGGACCCCGCACGCCACCATCAGGGCTGGGACTCTCATCGTCTCCCCCGCCCGACTGGCCCCGCCAGCCCCCGCTGTCACTCGGCTACCGGGGCTGACGTCCCCGGTCACGTCCCAGCTCAGCACCGGAGTAGGGTGGGTAGGATGGGGGCACCCGCATAGCTCGGAGTCCTCCAGCCTCATGGAGCCGAGCCGGGAGTCAGCGGGAGCACCCCGGTCCTACGGCGACCGCTGCACGGGAGGGACTGGGATGACAAGCTGCCGAATCCCCACCGAGACCCCCAGTCACGCTGGAGCCCCGGTGCCCCGGAGCCCAGACCTCTGCCGGGCTGCCTTCGGGGTGCCCTCGGGGCGCCTTTGGGGTGCAACTGGGATGCTCCAGAGGTGCTACTGGGGTGCCTGGCTGCCGGCTCTGAACTGAGCCCTGTGGAGCCAGCCGGAGCTCCTGTGCCTGGACCGGTGTTGCCGTGCCTTTGGAGTGTCCTCGGGGTGCCTCTGGGGTAACCTTAGGGTGCCATGGGGTTGCCTCCATGGTGCCCTCGGGGCTGTCTTCGGGGTGCTTCTGGAGAGCCTCCAGGGTGCCTTTGGGGTGCCACCTGGATGCCTGCAGGGGTGCCCTCGTGGTGCCTCTGGGGTGCCCTCGGGGTCCCAACGCGGCTGCCCGCAGAGCTGGACGTGGCAGTGCGTGTGGTGCTCTATGTGCTGATCTTCGTGCTGAGCGTCGGGGGCAACGCGCTGGTGGTGGCCGTGCTGGCACTGAACCGGCGGCTGCGCACGGTGACCAACTGCTTCCTGCTGTCCCTGGCGCTGAGTGACCTGCTCCTGGCGCTGTGCTGCATGCCCTTCACCCTGCTGCCCGGCCTCATGGGCGCCTTCGTCTTCGGCGACGCCGTCTGCAAGCTGGTCGCCTACCTCATGGGTACGGGGGGATTGTCCCTACCCCCTGGGTACAGGGAGAGGCACAGAGGGGATTGTCTCTACCTCATGGGTACTGGGAGAGGCACAGGGCAGATTGTCCCTGCCTCATGGGTACGGTGGGATTGTCCCTACCCCCTGGGTACAGGGAGAGGCACAGGGGGGATTGTGTCCACCTCCTGGGTATGGGGGTATTGTCCCTACCTCCTGGGTACAGGGAGAGGCACAGGGGGGATTGTGTCCACCTCCTGGGTATGGGGGTATTGTCCCTACCTCATGGGTACAGGGAGAGGCACAGGGCAGATTGTCCCTGCCTCATGGGTATGGGGGTATTGTCGCTAACCAATGGGTACAGGGGGAGATTGTCCCTATCTCATGGGTACAGGGGCACGTGGAGTGTGGGGGGCTCGTCCCTACCTTGTGGGTACATGGGGTGCCCTGGGGGTCTGCGGGGGGTCACGGGAGGCTGTGGGATCATGCCATGCCCACTGACCCCCACCCCACCCACAGGGGTGTCAGTGGCCGTGTCCACCTTCAGCCTGGTGGCCATCGCCATCGAGCGGTACAGTGCCATCTGCAACCCGCTGCAGTCGCGTGCCTGGCAGACACGGTCCCACGCCTGCCGCGTCATCGCGGGCACCTGGGCGCTGGCAGCGCTGCTGATGCTGCCCTACGCCGTGTACAGCACCACACGCCCCATGGCCTCCCGTGCCCCCCGCCCACCCCCCACTCAGTGCACGCACCACTGGCCCAGTGAGCGCGTCCGGCAGGCCTGGTGAGTCCCACGGGGGTGCAGGGGGCATGGGGGGCGATGGGATGCCGAGCAACAGAGGGTACCTGTCCTAGGTATGTTCTGCTGCTCCTCGTCCTCTTCTTCATCCCGGGCGTGGTGATGACGGTGGCATATGGGCTTATCTCCCGTGAGCTCTACCGCGGCATCCGCTTTGAGCTGCACGTCAAGGGGGAGTCGGCAGGTGAGGGGACAGGGTGGGAGTGACACTGGGCACGACCATGCCCCGGAATGAGAGGGAGGATAGAACACCCCATCCCAGCTCCCCACAGCAGGTGGTTCCCTGGGGACATTCCCTTTCCTTGGGACCTCCTTGTGGGATGTTCCCACAGACTTGGGGTGTAGCGTGTCCCCACAGTGCCATGGACATGTCTCTGTCCCCTACATCCTGTCCCACCGTCCCAGAGGACGCTCCCATGGTGTTGGGCTGCCTCAGATCCTCATGGTGGCGTAACCATGTCCATGTCCCCTGCACCCCACCCCACTCCCCAAAGGATGTTCCCGTGGCGTTGGGGTGCAGCGTGGCTCTCCAGTGCTATGGCCATGACCATGATCCCTGTCCCCACAGCCCAGCGTGGCGTTGGGGGGGACCAAGTGCCCAGCTGTGATGAGGGGGACGGGTGCTACCTGCAGCTGTCGCGTCCGGGCGCAGCACTGGAGCTGAAGGCGCTGGGGGCAGGCGTGCAGCAGGACCGGGCACGCATCAACAGCTCGGGGGCCCAGCTGGCGGCCAAGCGGCGCGTGATCCGCATGCTGGTGGTCATCGTGGCCATGTTCTTCCTCTGCTGGCTGCCCATCTTTGCCGCCAACACCTGGCGTGCCTTTGCCCCGCGGGCGGCCCAGCGGGCGCTCTCGGGGACCCCCATTGCCTTCATCCACCTCCTGTCCTACACCTCGGCCTGTGCCAACCCACTCATCTACTGCTTCATGAACCGCCGCTTCCGCAAGGCCTTCGGGGCCACCTGTGCAGGCTGGGGGTGCCGCCGCGCCTGCCCCCACCGCCCCCCTGAGGATGAGCCCCCCATGGCCAGCGCCTCCCTCTCCAAGTTCAGCTACACCACCGTCAGCAGCTTGGGCCCACCCTGAGCCACGTCCCCTGAGCTGGACCCCCGTGAGCCCTCCAACACCAGTGCTTGGGGGCTCCCTGAGCTCAGCCCCCCTACGCTGGACCACCCCAGCCAGACCCCCCTGATGTGGACCCCCACCCTGCCACCCCTGGGCACTGCCAGCACCTCCTGTGCCCCCGATGCCTCCCAGCTCAAAGCACCCCCTGTACCCCACCCTGCCGGGACCCCCTCACCCACCAGCCCTGCTCAGCCCGTGTCTCCAGCGCCTCCCACTCCTCATCCGGATGGAGGTGAGGGGCCAGGCAGGGGGACCCTTGGGCTGGGCAGGTGGAGGGTGCAGGGAGTCGAAGTGCCCCCCGCCCGGGGTCCCCCAGCGCCGCTCCCAGCTTCACTCACAATAAACGTGTCCCGTGCCCACCTGTGACACCTGTGGCACCTGTGCCCACCCGCCCCGCTGCTGCTCCCACCGCGCCCGCCGGGGCAGCCTCGGGGGGGACGAGGGGTCAGCAGTGCGCTGGACTCGGGGGGCTGCGAGCTGGGACCCTCTGCTGCGGGGACCCCGAGCCCGGCGGCGGCGGGAGCGGTAGGACGGCCGGATCGGGTGTGAACCCACGGCCCTCCCGGGGGTGTGACCCCAGGGGGGGCGGAGAGGGCCCCACGGACCATCCCCGGCGACCCACTGTCCCCTCTTCGCACCCCCGGCACCCCGAGGTCCCTTCGAACTCCATCTCCCATCAACCCTCGCGCCCAACTCAAGCCCCGCCCCCATGGGTGGGTGACCACGCCCCCCATAGCTCCTCCTGCCATTGGCCGCGCCCCCCGACACAGCCACGCCTCCTCCCTCCATAGCTCCTCCTGCCATTGGCCACGCCCCCGACACAGCCACGCCCCCTCCCTCCATAGCTCCTCCTGCCATTGGCCGCGCCCCCGACACAGCCATGCCCCCTCCCTCCATAGCTCCTCCTGCCATTGGCCGCGCCCCCGACACAGCCACGCCCCTCCCTCCATAGCTCCTCCTGCCATTGGCCACGCCCCCGACTCAGCCACGCCCCCTGCTGAGGCCCCGCCCCCCGTCCCGCCGCTCGGCCATGGCTGACGGGGCCCGGGCCCCGCCGGCGCCCATGGCGCGGCTCCCGTCGCAGCCCCTGTCGCGGCCCCTGTCGCGGCCCCTGTCGCGATCCTGGTCGGAGCCCCTGTCGCGGCCGTTCCCGCCGGCGCTGGGCGCGCTGGCGCTGCTGGCGCTGCTGGCGGGGCCGGTGCTGGCGGGGCCGCCCCCGGGCCCCGGGGAGCAGCTGGTGGCGGCGGCGCCGCGCTGGGGCTGGCGGAACGTGTCGTGCCCGGCCTGCCGGGTGCTGTTCGGGGCGCTGGACCTGGCGCTGCAGGTGGGCACGGGGGGCACCGGCGGGACAGCGGGGCGGGGGGCGCGGGGGGGGACACCGGGACACCGGGACGGGAGCGGGGACAGCGGGAATGGGATGGGATGGGACGGGGACAGGCCGGGCCGGTCTCCCGGGACGGGGCTGGGCCGGGACAGGCCGGGGCAGGTCGAGGCTTGTGACGGGCACGGGACCGGGACAGGAATGGGGACAGGGACAGGGGCGGGCGGGGACAGGGAGAGTGACAGGCTGGGACAGACCGGGAGGGCTGGGACAGGAACGGGAACAGAGTCAGGCCAAGGGCTCTGCTTGCGGGGACGGGCACGGACAGGAACAGCGGTGGGCTGGGACAGGCTGGAGCGGGGACAGACGGTGTGGGACGGGCCGGCCGCACCGCCTGGGGACAGGGACGAGCTGGGGCAGGGCTGGGCACAGGGAGCCCGTGTCCCTCCCCAGGATGGAGCCGGCCGAGGGCACAAAGGGGACAGAGAGGATGGGGGGCCGCGAGGGTCCCCTCTGGCCTCGGGACAGCCGGGTGAGGGTGCAGGGTTAGGGTGACAGCAGAGGGGAATCAGGGTGTGGGGTCCCCCCCGGGGGGCTGGGGGTGCCGGGCAGCGAGGGCAGCCGTGTTTGGGGGAGCCGTGTTTGGGGGAGCCGTGTCCATCCCGCGTGTCCCCCCCGCAGCTGGAGCCAAACGTGGCGCGCGTGGGGCGCGTGGCGTCGCGGCTGTGCCAGGACATGCGGCTGGCGCGGCCGCCCGTGTGCCGCCAGGCCGTGCAGCTCTTCCAGCACGACGTGGTGGCGGCCTGGGCGCGATCCGTGCTGCGCCCGCCCGAGGCCTGCGGGCTGCTGCTGGGCCCCCGCTGCGGCCACTGGGACATCCTGGGCGCCTGGAACCTGTCCCTGCCCACCGCCCCCAAGCCGCCCGTGCAGCCCCCTGTGCCGCCGCCACCCGGCGCGCCCACTGCCCGCATCCTCTTCCTCACCGACCTGCACTGGGACCGCCGGTACGCGCCGGGCAGCGCCGCCGCCTGCCCCGACCCGCTGTGCTGCCGCGGGGCTCCCCACGACGGGCCGGGCGCTGCGGGGTTCTGGGGCACCTACGGCAAGTGCGACCTGCCCCTGCACACCATCGACGCGCTGCTGGCACAGCTTCCCAACGCCACCAGCCACGCCGGTGACAGCACCGCTGACAGCGCCAGCAACACCAGGAACAGCACCGGGGCGTTTGCAGCCGCCTACTGGACCGGGGACATCCCTGCACACGACGTGTGGCAGCAGAGCCGCGGGGACCAGCTGCGGGCGCTGCGCACGGTGACGGCCCTGCTGCGCGCCCGCCTCGGGGGGCTGCGCGTCTTCCCGGCCGTGGGCAACCACGAGGCCACCCCGGTGAACGCCTTCCCCCCGCCCTATGTGCGCGGGAACGAGTCGGCCGCATGGCTCTACGACGCCATGGCCGAGGCCTGGCAGGGCTGGCTGCCCCCCGCTGCCCTGCGCACCCTGCGGTGGGCACGGTGGGACCTGGCGAGCGGGAGCTCAGGGCGGGGGGATCTGGGGGCGCAGGGATGGGGACTTGGCTAGCAGGGGTTCAGAGAGAGGGGGTTTGGGCTAACAGGGCTGGGGGTGTTTCTGCAATGGAGGGAGCAATGGGGGGGATGAGCTAGGAGGGGTGAGGGGATCTTGAGGCCAGTGAGGGGCTCTGGGCTACTGGGGGCTCAGGGGCAGTGGGGGCCCCAGGCCAGCAGGGATTCAGGGAGGTTTGGGGGACTGTAGGTATCTCACATTCATAGTGCAGGGTTAGAGGGGGTGTCTGTCCATAGAGGGAGGTGCAAGGAGAGGGTTCATAGCTAGGTGGGGTTTGGGGAGCTGTGGGGGGGACAAGGACGAGGGGAGCTGCAGGCTGAGGGGTGCAGGGGGCTGTGGACAGACGGGGTGAGTAGCTGGGTGGGCTGTAGGGCAGGTGTGGGGTCTGTGGGTTGGGGAGCACAGCACTGACCCTCTCTTTCCCTGCAGGGCCAGTGGGTTCTACACAGCTGGTTGGGGGGCGGGGGTCTGTTGGTGAGGGAGGGTCTGTGGGGCAGGGGGCACAGGACTGATGCCCCTCTTTCCCTGCAGGGCTGGCGGGTTCTATACGGCACAGGTCTGGCCCGGGCTGCGCCTCGTCTCCCTCAACATGAACTTCTGCTCCCAGGCCAACTTCTGGCTCCTTATCAATGCCACTGACCCCGCGGGACAGCTCCAGTGGCTCATGGGGGTCCTGGCAGATGCTGAGCGTGACGGGGAGAAGGTGAGGGGGAGATTCTGGAGGGGATGTGGAGCGTTCTGGCATTCCTGGGCACCCCCAAGCCCTGGCTCCCTGCCCCCAGGTGCACATCATCGGGCACATCCCCCCAGCCCACTGCCTGCGCAGCTGGAGCTGGAACTACTACCGCATCGTCAGCAGGTCAGTGCCCGTGCAGACCCCTGCCCCAGACCCCCACACTCCAACCCCATGTGCACCCTGGACTCCAACCCCATGTGCCAGACTCCTGCCCCACATGCTGCACCCCTACAGCAGACCCCCACCTCATGCCCTGGACCTCCACTCCATGAGCCAGACCCCTGCTCACTTGCCCTGGATGCCCACTCCCCATGTAGCAGACCCACACCCCATGTATCCTGGATCCCTGCTGGAGTGGCATCATAGGAAGGAGGGGCAGGTGATGGTGCTGGAGCACTAGAGGTTGGGACCCTGAAGCTGCCTGTGCCAGGCAGAGCCATGACAGGGGGCCTGCAGGCAGCAGGGCCCAGCTTGGCTTAGGAGCCCAGGGTGAGGGGCTGGGGGGTCCAGATGCCTCACCCCACCCTGGCAGGTTTGAGAGCACCATTGCAGCACAGTTCTTCGGGCACACACACCTGGACGAGTTCGAGCTGTTCTATGATGAGGAGACGCTGTCGCGCCCTGTCTCCATTGCCTTCGTAGCACCGAGTGTCACCACCTACATCAATCTCAACCCCGGTGCGCCCCAAACCCCACCCTCTGTGTCCCCGTGAGGCTCCCCAGGCCCTGGCACTGACCGTCCCTGCCCCGCAGGGTACCGTGTGTACGAGGTGGCTGGTTCCTACCCTGGGAGCTCCCATGCAGTGCTGGACCACGAGACCTTTATCCTGAACCTGACGGAGGCCAATGCTGCGCCCCTGGGGATGCCCCCCCGCTGGCAGCATCTCTACAGTGCACGCGAGGCCTATGGGCTGCCCACGGCCTTCCCGGAGGACTGGGACCGTCTGGTGCGGCGGCTGCAGGACGACGAGCAGCTCTTCCAGCGGTTCTGGTTCCACCTGCACAAGGGGCACCCGCCCCGCGAGCCCTGTGGGGGCCCCTGCAAGGCCGCACTGCTCTGCGCCCTGCGCTCCGGCCGTGCTGCCGACCCCGCGCTTTGCCAGCCCCTGCGCCCCACGCTGCCCTTTCCACGCATCCAGGAGCTCTGGCGACAGCGGCAGCTCTGCTGACCCCAGGGCAGTGGGAGCAGGCTGGGACACGGTCACGCTGGGAGCAGGGCTGGGACATGGTCACGCTGGGAGAGGGGTTGTAGTCAGTACATGGTCACACTGGGAGTGGGGCTAGCACACAGTCACACCAGGATTGGGGTTGGGATTGGCAAGTCATCCTCATGTCCCAGTAGTTGCACAATAAAGGCACAATGGACCCCAGCACCCTGTCTCATACCTCACCCACCACGACTGGTATTGGGATCAGGATCAGCACACAGTCCTCATGCTCCCATCACCCACCCAATACAGGTGTGATGGACCCCACTACTCTGCATCTTCCTTATCCCAACCCTCACCCTGCAACATCCTAGGGAGACTTAAAACAGGGATGCTGGGACCCCACCACCCCTCCTCCTCCTTACCTTTGCCCACTGGAATCACAACTGGGACGAGCCCATGGTCCCTGTAGTCTCATCACCCCCCAATAAATGCGTGACAGACCCTACCATCCCTCTTCATCTTCATCCTTACTCTGCAACACCCTAGGGGAGAACCAAGCCAGGCATAATGGAACTCCTCACCCCTCCTCTTCCTCCTCCTCCTCCTCCCCATGCGAGGCCAAAGGCAGAACCGAACTGGGCTGGTGGAATGGGTTTATTAATTAATGATTTAGTACAACACAGACCCTCATTATGCTGCATGCATTGGGGACCGTGGGGGGGGGATGACCCACCACGGGGGCAGCAGGGGTGGGGCAGGACCCCTGACCCAACACTGCAGGGAACTCTGTGCCCTGGAGCATTGGGGCAGTGGTCCTGCCCCCTCCACCGCCTCACAGCCCCCTACCCTCACCCCCTTCATGGGGTCTGTGCCCCTCCCCGGCGCGGTTTGAGGGTCCCCAGGAGGGTCTGCACCCCCCGGCGCACAGAGGAACCCACCCGCCGTGCCACCGAGTCGGCCGGGGGGGCCGGCAGGCAGGAGCTGGAGGCCTGGGGCCGCGCGTCCAGGCACTTCTGGTAGCGGAGCTGTGGGGAAGGGTGGGTCAGCAGGGGCTGTGGAGGGGGCTTGGGGCTCCCACTCACCACGCAGGTGGCCTGCAGGGAGGGATGGGGAAGTGGGGGGCTGGGGGTCCCACTCACCACACAGGCGGCCTGCAGTGCCTCGCTGAGCCCCGCAGCGTTGGGCTCACACCACACCATGTGGCAGCGGAAGGTGCCGGGCGCGCTGGCCATGATGAAGGCGAAGGCGCGGACATCGCGTCCCACCCCCATGAAGGACAGGAATCGCACGCGGCACTCGCACAGCACCGCCTCCGTCTGGGGGAACACGGGGGGTCACTGGGAGATCCCTGGGACTGGGAGTGGTCACCAGGGCACCCTGGGGCAGGAAGGGGTCAGTGCAAGGGATGGGATCACCAAGTTCCCCCCGGAGCAGAAGGGGGTCACCAGTGTGGGTAGGGGTCACCGTGGCCCCCTAGGGTGGAGAGGGGGTCACTGCAGCTCCCCAGAGTGGGACGGGGTCATCACAGTCCTCCAGAGTGGGAGGCAGTCACAGCAGCCCTCCAGGACACGGAGGGGGTCACTGTGGCCCCTCAGAGTGGGGAAGGGTCACCACAGCTCCTCCAGGGCAAGGGTGGTCCCAGGTGAGAATGCACCTGGTGGTGAGCAATGGTGAGGGTGGGCAGGCAGGGTGGGGGTCCCCCAAGACAGGGTGGGGGTCTCATGTGGGCACACACCTGGCGGTGGGCGATGGTGAGAGTGGCGGGGGCCACGCTGACCACCACGGGGGTGGGCACGGGGGGCTCCCCCGAGCCAGGGGCCAGTGCTGCCTCCAGTGCCGCATTGATCACGTCCATGCCTGGGGGACAAAGAGGAGGTCAGGGCAGCCCCAGGGGTTGCCCCCACCCCCCCACCCCCCCAAAGCTGGGGGAGCTCCCTGGAGCCCCCCACTCACCCACAGGCTTGGCAACGGGGACACAGCCCAGGTAACACACAGGGAAGCGCTGAACTGCCTCGCTCTTGGGTGCTGGGAACTCCACTGCGGGGGAGGCATGTCAGACCTGCCCAGAACCCCCCAACATCCCCCAGAGCCCCTACCACCCCTCAGTGCCCACCCAGCACCCTCCAACATCCCCCAAGTGCACTGCCTCACTCTTGGGGGCCAGGAACTCCACTGGTGGGGGCACAATCAGAACCCCCCAAACCCCCCCCCAACAACCACCCTTTTCCCAACCACCAGCCCAGCACATGCAGGCTCCAGACACAAGTCCCCTACCCGTTCCCTTGTAGACACTCCCAGCACTCCTCCAGCCCTTCCCAGCCCCGCCCAGATCACCAATCCCCTCCAGGGTACCCCCCAGATGCCCTCCACTCTGTCGCAGGTACCCCAAAACCCCATACCCTGCAGGGGCAGTCCCCAGACCCATGCCCCATACCCTGTAGGGGGGGCTCCCCCAGCCGGGGAGGTTCTGTCCCCAGCCCATTGGCCGCTGCTCGGGCGCTTCGCCGCTCCTCCGTCAGCTGGGGTAAAGGGGGCACAAACCCCCCCAGTGTCACACCACAGGAACTCTTGGGACCCCCGTGGTGACCCACAGCCCCCCAAGACATCACACCGTAGCCCCCCTGGATGTCACATCATGGGGACCCCCAGGGATGCCCCAACTACTCTGTGGGGACATCAGGGTAAAGAGGAGGTCACCCAGGAACAAACCCAGGGGCTGGCTGGGGGGGATCTGGGGGCACCTCAGGGTTCTCACCTACACACAGAGCTGGTGCAGGCTGGGGAAGGGGGACTGGAAGGTGTCATCTGGGCACAGATGTGATGCAGGCCAGAGGAGGTCCCAGGGAGGTTTGGGGGGTCCTGGGGGTCTCACCTGGGCGCAGATCCAGTGCGGCCCAGTGGGGAGAGTCCTGGGGGTCTCACCTGGGCACAGACTCGGTGCAGCCCAGCAGAGGGGTCCCGGGAGGTTTGGGGGGGTCCCAGGGGTCTCACCTGGGCGCAGACCTGGTGTAGCCCGGTGGCGATGGCGCTGGCTGGCCCCTCACAGCGGAATACATGGCACTTCAGCACCTGTGTCAGGGGGTCTCGGGCCACGTACGCAAAGTCCCTGGAGGGGGAATGTGTTCAGGATCCCCCCAGGCCCCTCCCCACCCAGTGCAACCTGGGACTGGGAGCACTGGGAGACTGAGGGCAGGTTGGGGCCGTACCTCTCCCTGCGTCCCAGGCAGCACAGCAGGACAGAGCAGGGTTAGAGGGGGTGGAGGAAGCACAGACTCCCCAGCAACACCGGGACCCCTCCACAGCCCCCAAGACTGGGTCTGACCCTGCCCCACACCTTTCCCTGGTGGGGGACTTAGTGGTCAGACCCCATAAGCCCCCACCTGCCTGACGTATGGGATACCATCCACATGTGGGAGTCCTGCAGCCCTGTGCAATGGAACCCCCAACAGCCCATATGGGACCCTCCAGCCCCATGGCCCCCTCCACACCCAGATTCCCCCCATCCCTGTTCCCCATATACACAGGAACCCCCTAGCCACACGTAAGTGGGACTCCAGAGTCCCCACCCCATACATGTGGGACTCCCAAGCCCCATGGGCCCCCACACACTCAGAACCCACCCATTTCTGTACTGCACGTACACAGGATCCCAAGGACCACATGCACCCAGCCCCCTGCAGGCACCAGCCCCCCATTCCCAGCCACCTGCGTGCCCTGCCCAGCGCCATGCTGCCCCACACCACACACATGGATACCCCCTCAGCCCCCCATGCTCCCCACCTGCTGCCGTGCCGCCCCACGCCCCACACACGGATGCCTCCCACGGGCTGTGCGTGCAGCAGCGCCCGGTCCCGGGGGTCCACAAGCTTCAGCGTCCGGCCCTCGAGCAGCAGCAGCGCCCGTGCCTGGGGGCACAGGGGTGTCACTCAGCTACCCCAGGCGCTGGGGGGATGGCGGGGAGTCTCAGGGGGTCTGGGGTCACTCACCTCCCCCCAGGTGCTTGGGGGGCCATTGCGCGGCCCCGAGAGCTGCCGGATGCAGGCGCTGACAGTGCCACTGCTGCGGCCGGGCCCCAGCTCCTCCTCCCGCAGCTGCACCCAGCCCAGGGAGCGCACCAGGAGGCCCTGAGGGTGAAGGGGGGTCACGGCAGGCAATGTGGAGCAGGTGGGGCTGGGGGTGTGGGGCAGGGTCTGTAGAGAGGGAGTGGCGTGGGGCAAGAAAGGTGAGGGCAGGAGGCAGGGGTGCTGTGGGGCAGGGGGACAGAGGGCAGCATGGGGCAGCCCCCCTTCCCGTGCAGCCCCCAGTCCTGTGGCAAGGCAGGCTGCATAGTGGGGCACAGCTGAGGCCACTCCCATGGGGGTGACAGCATGGGGCAGCCCCGGGAGGAGGTCCTAGAGGCCCAGTGGGGGTCCCTCAGCTCTCCAACAGTGGGCTAGACCCCGCAGGGGTGGGGAAGGGGTCCTGCGGGTTGGAGGGGCCACGGGGGGACCAGCCCTACCTTGGAGTCCAGTGCATCCTCCTCACTCAGGGCCATGCTGCAAAGGGGGGGATCAGCGGCTGCACCCAGACACTCTGGGACCCCCAACCCTTGCCCCCTAAACCCAGGTATTCCCCCCCCACCCAAGTGGTGCCCCCCCACAAATCCTGGGACCCCTCCTATTCTGCAACTCCTGTCCCCCTATACTGTCCCCCCACCCTACACCTGGACCCCTGCCTCCCAAGACCCTGGAGCCACCCCACACCTGGGTCCTTTTCCCAGACCCTGCCCCCCACCCCACACCAGACCTCCCTTCTCCACCCTGCTGCTTGTCCCCTGAGGTCCCACCTGCCCACAGAGCCTAGGCACAGCCACCTGCAACTTACAGCCCCCTGGCCCCACCCCACACCCCATGGCCCCCCCGTGCCCCTCCCACTCTCCCACACCTCTCTCCCGGTGATCCTGGGCCTGGCGATGGTGTCTCCACATCTGATGCTCCTGGCTCCTCATCTTCCTCCTCCTCCTCCTCCTCCTCGACTGTGGGGTCCTGGGGGGCAGGGGGGGCTCTGTGGGGCTGGGGGGGGCACTGGCCCCTTCTCCCCTTTTCCCCCACTGCCCCCCCTCACCTTCCACAAGTCTCCATCGCCAAAGGTCTCGGCTGGGGCGAAGCTTGTCCAGGAGAGCTGGGGAGGGTGGTTTGGGTCAGAGTGCACCACGGGGCAGCCCCACAGCAGCCCATGCCCACCCCATGGGCATCCTGTGCCCCACAGCCACTCCACTCCACAGCAACCCCCCAGTCACCCCATAGGCACCCCAGGCCTGTCTCCCAGTCACCCCCTAGTCACACCATAACACACTACAGCCACCCCATGGTCATCCTATGCCTGACCCACAACCACCAATGCCCTATGGCAGAACCACAAACACCCACAGTCACACCCAGCCACCCCACGACTACCCCACAGCCACTCCGAGGTCACCCCATAGCAGCCACATGACAACTCCATGGCCACCCCATGCCCGTCCCATCCCACAGCTGCCTCACAGCCACCCCACAGTCACCCTGTTCCCCCCAGCCCCCCCTGATTGCCACTCACAGTGGGCCCCTCCGTAGGGGTGCTGCCATCAGAGGGGGTCTCGCGGGGCCCCCCGGGGGGCTCCCACTGGGTGGTGCCAGTGGGGACGTGCCAGTAGTAGGTGCCTGAGGTGTCCTGCACCCGCAGCCACCCGGGGGGCAGGTCCCCGTGTGTCCCTGCGCCGCGTGGCCACAGTGACTCTGGGGGGCATGGGGGAGTCAGGGGGTCAGCCCCAACCCCACACACAGCTCCACACAGCCCCCCGTGCCCAGGGACGTGGAGACCCCTCAGGAGGCCTCCACACAGACAAGGGGGCAAGGAGGGGGGCCCATGGAGTTAATGGGGCTGGGGGAACATGGAACAGCCCCCAGGGGGCTGGGGGGCAGCAGTGGGCACACAGCCAGGGACGGGGGGAGATTTGGGCTGACAGGAGCAAGGGGGCCACGGCGGGAAGGGGCAGTCACACGTCGCCATGGGGCTCCTGAGGTCAGGCGCTCACCTGGCTCATCAGGGGAGCTGCCCTGGCTCAGCGTGGCCCAGCTCGAGTCCTCGTCGCTGCCGGGGCCAGGGCCCCCGAAGAGGCGGCTGGCGCTGCGCCCGGGGGGGTCCCGCGGGCCCCGCTCAGCGCCCAGGGCCGGCGGAGAGACCCCCGGCCCGTCCTCCTCCTCCTCCTCCTCCTCCTCTTCGTCCTCCTCCTCGTCCTCCTCCTCCGAGGCGCCGATCAGCAGCGCCCGGGTGTCGCCGGCAGCATTCCGCGCATTGCGGGCCTGCACCGCCGGCTCCAGCGCCCCGGGGGAGCCCCCCGGGCCCGGCCCCGGCTCCAGCTCGTTGCGGTTCTGGTCCCGTCCGGCCTTCGCCCACTCGGCGCCGGGCAGCTCCTGGGCAGGGGCGGCGCCGGGCCCGGTGCGGGGGTCGGGGGGCGCCCCCAGCCCCAGGCTCAGCCCCGGGCACCGGTTGTCGTTGGCCAGGTCGCTGCGCTTGCTCAGGGCCCCCGACATGGCGAGGACACGGGGAGGGACGGGACCCCCCGGCCCGGCCCGGCCGCACCTGCCGCTGGGGGGTCCTACAGCCCCCGGGGCGCCTCCGCGTCCATCGGGCCTGGGGGGAGCGGGGGGGGCAGCGCGGGCAGGGGCACCCCCGCCCGGGGCCGCCCCCGCACTGGCCCCGCGGCCCTGCCAGGGGGGATCCCGCGGGGACCCCCCACGCACAGGCCCCCCCGCCCGGGCCGGGCCCGCGGGGTCTCAGCGCCTCTGGCCCCCCCATCGCCCCCGCAGCGCAGCGGGGCCGGCCCCGGCCCCCCATCGCGGATCTCCCGGTTCCCCCCCACTCCCATCCCACCCCATCCCGTTCCCACCCCCATCCCCGGTACCTGCGGCGGCGGCTCCGCTGCCGGGGGGTCGCGGGGGGGTCGGGCAGGGGGGCTCGGAGGCTGCGTCACTTCCGCTTCCGGCCGGGGGGGGGGACAGCGCCCCCTCCCGCGGCGGCGCCGGAACCGCCCGGGACCCCCCGGAGCCCCCACCCCGCCCGGCACCCCACGGTGAGAGGGGGCAGGAGGGTATCCCTGTTCCCAGTATGGACCAGTCTGATACAGCGTAGACTCCCGGGATCCCTGAGGCTGGCAAAGCCCTGCCAGCCCCCAGAGCCCACCCTGTGCCCGATGCCCACCTTGTCCCCC
>JAWWEE010000001.1:118447720-118474006 GCA_035221455.1 Xenops minutus
GGGGATAGGACTTATAAAGGGGAGGTAAGGAAGGTACAAAGGGCATTATAAAGCAGAGGTTTAAAGGGGGGGCTGGAGTAATACCAGAGTCCAGTGATTCCCCCCACAACCCCAGTTTGAAGGGTCCCACACCTCTTCCTATCTGCCAGAGCTCCCTTTCCACCTCCTCTACATGGGATCCCCCCATCCCCACTCCCCCATCTCAGCTGGGACTCCTCCTCCCTGCAGGGAAGGGTCCCCACTCAGTTCAGGACAGGGGGACTCCCTCGCCGTGGCATCAGGCCCACGTGCTGCAGCTTCCCAGGGAATTCCTGGCTGGCTCCTTTGGGTGGTGGGAGGGTGGAGCTGGCAGCCCGCCATGGCTGTGGGGTCCCAGCAGACCTGGAGCTCGGGGGGTGCAGAGGGGGTGCCCCCATCCCCTCCAGGTCACCAAGGGGATGGGGTGTGGGGGGGACGATGGCTGCGGGGACAGGAGGGTCATGACCCAGCCCAGGGGTCACAGGGACCCCTGACCCTTTGGGGCCCCATCAGGGAGAAGCAGTTCCAGGACAGCCTCAGAGCTGTAATGAACCATCCACGTGGGAAATCTGTCACCATCCATGTGGGGGTCTTCAGTGTGGCCCCCAGCCCCACACCTTAGTCCAGACACCCTCCAGTGTCTGGAAGGTTCCAGAGCCAGACCAGACCTGGTTGTACAGCTGGCACAGTACCCCAGGAGCAAGGGGGGCCATGTGGGTGCCAGAGGGCATCCCCCCAGGACCTCCTGCTCCCAGCCAGGCACCTCCAGCAGCAGCAGAAAGCGCTGGGGCTCGGGGAGTCCCAGGGGCTGCAACCAGGACACCTGTGGCACAGGTAGGGGTTGAACAGAGCCCTCCTCACCCTTACCTCCAGCAGCTCCTTGCCCCTGCAGGGACCCCCGACCCTTCCCCTATGTCCCACACAATCCAGTGGAAGGGCCTGGGAAGACACAGCAAGTGCTGGGGACTCCCCACTCGGGTACAGGGTGACAGAGACTCCCTCAGCGGGTGACACCCCCTGTCCCTGCAGGGGGCACACACTCATCCAACCCCTTCAGCTCAGTGAGATCAGGAACCCTCCACATACATGTCCAGGGAGCAGCAGGCACCCCCTATTCACCCCACCCACGTGCAGGACTCTGGGGAATGAAGGGCAGAGCCCCTAAATGTCTCCCTCCCCAGGACCCCCAGGGGTGGCTTCCAAACCTCCCCACCATGGAAGCGGTTTCGGGGTCCCAGGAGTGGCAGGGGTGTGTCCTGGAGGGATGCTGGGGGGTGGGAATCTCCTGGAGGACAGGTTTTCCAAAGGGAATATCCCAGCGGTAGGTCAGTGACCTGGAAGTTGTCTGGGGGTTCCAGGGGAACAGCAGTTTGAGGGGTGATGGAGAGGAGGACCGGGTAGCATCAAACGCAGTGCTCAGCCTGGGGAAGGCAAACCCATCCCCAGAGCCTCTGGTGTGACCAATGGGATGGCAATGACAGCGTCAGGATTCCCAGGCTGAGCACCCCCAGTCCATCCCTGTTCAGCCCTCCCCAGTCCTGGTTCCTGCCGGTGCTGTGGGGTCGGGGCGAGGGGCAGCCCCTGGGGACAAGTGAGCAGGGTCCCCTCAAGCGCCTCACCTGCACCTCAGAGGCACCTCTTCCATGCGCCAGCCCCCATCCTGGCACCCAGCCCTGTCACAGGGGTCCTGGCCCTGTAGGGGCTCATCCCCGTCTCCCACCAGCCCTGGCAGCCTCAGCCCAGCTCCTCCACGATTCCTCGTGCCCCTCAGCTCGGAGGTCCCGGCTGCAGCCCCACACACACTGATCCGTACCATTTATTTGGGGTCTTACAGAAGTGGGGGGAGGGTCAGACCATCACCGGAGGGGGGGCTGGGTTCAGGGTCGGATCCCGACATTAAATTACAGGTTAAATTAATGAGCAAGAAAAAACAGTTTTGTCTCAGGAAAAAGTGCCCAAGTGCAGGGGCGGGCTGGGGGCCCCTCATGGGGTGGGGGGGACACTGGCCAAACCCTGGCCCCCAGTGTGCAGCACATGTGCCCTGGGACACACACATCCCCGCACAGAGACATGTGTATGCCCCCCCACCCTGTGCCTCTGCTGGCATTTGGTCCCTGCTTGGAACGCCCTGGCCCCTCTAGGGTCCCAGTGCCTGGCCAGCACCCCCACTAGCAGCAGGGTGCAGGGACACTCCCTCCTCCCCTGCAGTCCAGGACACCACAGCCCCATGGGAGCAGAGGAGCTTTGAGGGATTCAGCCCCGCCACGTCAGGAGTGCAAGAGCAGCCACCCCAGAAATATCCGGGGTCGGCCTGGAGAGAGCCAGGGTGACCCTGGAGTGGGGAGGACATCAGGAGCCCCCTCAGGTGACAGGTGCAGCAGGAGACCCCCACAGCCCCCTGGCATGTTCTAGTGTTGGCCTGCCCCAGCTCCATTGTGCCATGGGGCAGGGGTCTCCCTACGGGAGCAAGGAAGGGACCGGGGGGGATGCACCCCCATTCTGCCTGGGGGAGGCAGAGGGGAGCAGTAGAGGGTCCCAGCCCACTCCGACATGAGCAGGGGGACCCAGGGGGTGCAGTCCAGCAGGGAGGGCATCCCCAGCCCCTCAGTGGTGCTGGGGGGCAGGGGGGACTCCAGCTGTCTGCTGTGTGGGGGTCTGTGCTGAGGAGCTGCTGGACCCTACCCTGAGGGGGGGCTGTGGGATGGGGGGGCCCCGCTCCACTGGCAGCCCCCCACACCCGATGGGCCCCCAATCCATGGCCAGGCCCAGGCTGTGCCCCCAGCGAGCCCCCAGCCACAACTGAGGTCCATGTGTACCCCACAGGGGGGCTCCTCTGTCCGGGGGGTGCGGGGGGCTCACTGCTCCTCCAGCCAGGAGGGTTTCTCGGTGCCGGGAGTCTTGAGCTTGATGTTGAACTGCTTGAGGGTCTGCTCGAGCTGCTGCTGGTTCCCGGCGAAGTATGCAGATATGGCGTTGTGGAACAGCAGGAGCTGCTTATGCATCACCTTGATCTGGGAAGGAGGGTCATGGTCTGCAGGGGCCCAACTGCACCCCAGCAGCACAGAAAAGGGCCAGGAAGGGTCTTGGAGACTCCCAAGACCCACTGCTCTCCCAGCACTGCCCACCCCACCACTGAACCATGTCCTCAAGTGCCACAAGCAACACTGCTCTTAAATTTCTGCAGAAACATCCCATGCCTGCACCCCCCATCCCCATCCCATCCACCACACTCCTGCCCACCTTGTTCTCCTCCAGGAACTTGAGCTTGATGGCCACGTCTGCCCGCAGCTTCTCATACTTGTCCTTGTGGCTCTGGAACTGGCTCTGGGCTGCGTCTAGGCGGCTCACGGCACCAGCATCGCGTGGGCCCATGCTCAGCTCCTCCAGGTCCGTGCGGTACGCATCATACTCCAGCCTGCAAGCGACCCCTGGCTTCAGTGACCCGCCCCCAGAGCCCCTTGGGACTCCTGAGCCCCTCCATGAATTCCCCCCATCCCACCTGGCTGTCTCGTACTGCTTGACCGTCATGAGCGTGTCCTCCATGGTCTTGTTGACCAGTGTGTTGATGCTGGACACGAAAAAGTTGACGGCACCCAGCAGTGTCTCCCCATTCTTGCACAGCAACTTCTGAGTCTCCGCATTGTACCCGAACTCCTCCTGGGGACAGGTGAGGGGCCAGTCACAGTTCTGCTTCCCTCCATTGAAGGCCACTTGGGTTGGAAAACTCTCTCCCCTGAGATGACCAAGCCCAACCATGACCCAGCAACACCAAGCTCAGCTCCACCTCACATCCCTATTTGTGCAGGCTGGTGTCTAAGTGTGCTGCCCCCAGGTCCCAGCAGTCCCCACACCCCCTCCAAGCCCTGGTGCCCAGCTGTTTTTTATTCTCCCCAGTGCCCAACTCCGACTTGCTCTGCCCAAATGCCCAGGTGTTCTTTGCTCTGTCCCAGTGCCCAGTTGCTCCTTGCTCTGCCCCGGTCCCCCCCCAGCCCCAGCAGTTCCTGTGTACCCCTCAGCACACCTGGAGCTCAGGGGATTTCTGGCTGAGGTCGGCGAAGGCGTCGCCCAGGGCGTGCTGGGTCTGCACGAGGCTGTACAGGTGGGACGTGAGTGCCCGTGCCAGGTGCAGGACACTCTCGTACTTGCGCTTGGTCTCACGCAGCAGCTCAATCTGTGTCTCCAGCTCCAGGTCCACTGTGCGGGACCCCCGCCCAAACCGCTCCGACAGCAGCTGCTTGGTGCACTGTGGGATGGGGGTTCAGGGGAGCCCTGAGGTGTGGATCACCCCCCAACTGCTCTGAGAGCAGCAGCTTAGTGCATTATGGTGCGGGGGGGGGTCAGGGGGATCTGCTGGGGTTCCCTCAGCCCTCACCTTGTAGGTGTTGATCCCCCACTTCTTGACAATGTCGAACTTCTCGACGGCGATGCCGCGCACGACCTCCTCCCCACCAGGTGGGGGACCAGGGGGTGGTGGGTGCAGCCCAGGGCCTGACATGGGACAGGGATGGAGACAGCACCTGGCACCGGCTCTGGGGTGGCAGCATCCGTGGTGGGCCGGGCAGACCCTCCCCTGCAGAGCCCTTGCCCTGGAGCCACTGTCTCCACAGCAGGATCTCCAGCTCCAGCCACATGCCCAGCACCGGCTCACAGGCATTGTGGTGGGGTCCCTGCTCTTGCCAGCCCCCCTTGGGGTCCCATGCAAGGTTTCTGCTCCTGCCAGCCCCCTGTGGGGGTCCCATGCAGGGGAACACACCCCAGCCCAACCACATTTGCTTGCATAGCCGAGCCCAGGCCCTGCCCTTTTCTGCTGTTCCCTATCACCAGGGGCAGCAGGGCCTGGTAGCACTGAAGGATACCTGACTGGGCTGAAGGGGCAGGAAGGACCTCCCTGGTTGGGATCCACCTTGGAGACCCCCGAGCCCGTGAGTGCTGTCCTTTGTCCCAGCACGAGGACCGGCAGCAGGACCGGGTCTCGTGCCTCATCTGCCTGGGTGCTCTTCCCCGTGCCCTGGGGCTGAGGCAGGTGAGGGGCGCAGTACCTGCGGGCGCGGCGGCCAGGCGGGCCATCCTGCGGGCAGCGGGTGCACTGGGGGGCACCGACGGTCCTCGGGGGGGGTGAGGGTGGACAAGAGAGCCTGGAAATGGGGGGACTGCGGGCGCTGAGCAGAGGGCGGGACAGGATGGAGGGCATGGGATGCGGCGGGTGGCCAGGGCAAAGGGGATGGGGGGCAGGCAGCAGGGAATGGGGACGAGAGCGCGGGCGGGCGGCAGCAGGAGAGCAATGGCAGCAGGTGAGTGTGGGAACTCAGAGACATTGGCTCAGGGTACACAAATGGACTCCCCCTGCCCCAGGGAATCTCCTAGCCCCTTCTGGCCCCTCAGTGAGGGAACGTGTGCCCCAAGAGCTGGGCAGGCCTGGTGTGCCAGAGACACGGGGCTACCAGCCCTGGGGGAGCACACACATACACACAGTCACAGCCTCTGCCCACACAGACCCTCCCCAAGTCTCGTGGGGGCCAGGCTCTGCCATGGGGGGACCCTCAGGGACAGACCCACGTGGAATAACAACAGAAGGACAACAGTGCTGGGGCCCCTGGGGCACCGGGGCCTCTGGCCCCACCACAGCTTAACCCAGCTGGGGCAGTGAGGCCAGTAGGGAGTGGGGCCTTGGTGGTCCCTGCCTGCTCCCCCCCATCCCCAGCACACCCCCGAACTCCCACTGCCCCTGGCCCTGGGCAGAGCCGGGGTCCTTCACCAGAGGGCCCCAGAGAACCTTGTTGGGGTATCCTGGCTGACGGGACAGAGATTCCCTGGCAGAGATGTGAGATGGGAACACCCTGGTCAGGGGGGGAGCGGGGCTGAGGAGCAGAAGCCCCTTTTCTGCCAGCAGCACACACCCCACACAGTGCTCCTGCACAGGGCCTGAGCCCAGTAAGGATGGAGCCCCCGGGGAGAGGCCTTGGCTGAGAGGCTGCAGCAGAGCCTCATACCAGGAATGGTGGCAGTGAGGGCAGGTGAGCTCACCCCCCCTCTCCCCTGCAGGAGCCCCCTCTCCCAGCCCAGCCCCAGTACCTTTGATGGTGCCGGTGGGGATGATGCCCTCAGCTGTGCCCCCATAGCCGCCTGACACGATGCTGGTCTCGTTGAGGTTGGGCCCTGACACCATCACTTGCTGCAGGTCCTGGGGGCACAGGAGCACAGGGGGCTGATGCATAGGGACAACCTGGCCTCAGCACAGCCCCAAACACCCCTCGGGGTCTCTGGCCCCTCAGACCTGTTCCAGGCCGTCGTCCTCGGGCAGGCTGCTCGTGTCCCCGTTGCTGCTGATGGGGATCTCCATGGTGGCCGCCTTGCTCAGGATCCCGTCCGACATCCTCAGGGCCTGGGGAGACGGAGGTGGCACTGGGCGGGGACCACCCCTGGGAACTACGGGGGGCAGGAGGGCAGGAGGGAATAGTGGGAGTGACATGGGGCTGGGTGGGGGGGGATGCCACTCTGGCATCTGCCGGCACTTAGCAGCCTCTGACCCACGCCCAGGGTCTTCCTCCTGTAGCCACTGACCAGCCTGGCCCTCGGGACACCCCTGGCTCCCAGAACGCTCCCGTGGAGTGGCGCAGCACACCCCCGACGTGCCGATCCCAGTCTCCGACCCTAGCGCTCCCCCTGTCCCGTCCACGCACCTCCGGGACCCTCACTCCCCGGGCCGCACCGTGTGCTCCCTCACCAACCCCGGCAGCGCCCAGTCCGGCTGCGGCAGGAGGGCGGCGGGAGCCACGTCCGCAGCCCTGGGGGTGTGGGGAGGCCTCGCAGCGCCCAGACCGGTCCGGGCACATTCCAGGGCAGGCGGGGCCTGGGGCCCGTTACCTGTGCCCTGTCCCTGTGCCGGCCCGGCCCATCCCGCCTGCGGCGCCAAGCCCTGCGAACCGGGCCGGGCCGGCACCGTCCCGTCCAAACCCCGCTGGGATGAGGCCCCGCAGCCCCCGAGGCGGGCCGGGGGCAGTGCCAGGACGGACCCGCCCGCAGCCACCTTGGCCGGGCCCCGCGGGAACCCCCGGCAGCTGCAACCGGCGGGACCGGCCCGGGCGGGCCGTGACGGCCCCCGCAACATTTCGGGGCTCTCCCGGACAGCCCCCGCCGGCCTCGGGGCCCCTCACGGTGCGCGGTCCCCCCTGCCCCCCCGGCCCCACCTGCGCCCCGGCCCCGCCGGGCCCCCCCGCGCCGCTCCCGCTCCGCCTCGGCCCGGACGCGCCGGAAGTGCCGTCACGGCGGCGCCGGGCCGGAAGTGGCGTCACCGCTGCGCCGCAGGGGAGCGGCGCGGAAGGAGCGGGCCGGGCCCGGGATGGACCCCGCGGCCGAGCACCGGCAGCAGCTCCGCAGCGTGAGGGGCCGCGCCGGAGGGGCAGCCGGGGCGGGGGGGCTGTGTTCGTGAGGGTCTCGGTAGAGGACCCCGTGGAGTCCCCGGGGCTCCCGAGGTCCGGGTTCGTATGGGAACCGGCGGGTCCTGGGAGGGGCCGGGGCTCTCGGGCTGGCGCGGGGGGTCCCGGCGGGATTCGGGGGCCCGGATCTGCCCCGGTGTGACGCTCCTGTGCCCTCCAGCTGCGGGACTTCCTGCTGGTTTACAACCGCATGACCGAGCTCTGCTTCCGCCACTGCGTCTGCGGCCTCAACTACCGGCTGCTCACGGGCCGCGAGGTGAGCGGGGCGCGCGGGGGACGGGCGGTCCGGGGGTCCCCGCGGCCCCTGACCCTCCTGCCCCTCCCCTCCCCTCCCCTCCCGCAGGAGTCGTGCCTGGACAGCTGCGCCGCGAGGCTGGTCCGCGCCAACCACCGCCTGATGAGCGCCTACGTGGGGCTGGTGCCCGCGCTGCTGCAGCGCCGCGCGGCCGAGCACGGGGCACCGGCACCCATGGCCGCGCCTGAGCCAGCACCGGGCCCCGCGAGGCCCTCACCCGAGGTTCCCGGTCCTGGCTCGTAGCACGATCCGGCGGCGATAGGACAGGACCGGCCCTCCCGGTACCGGAGGGAGCAGCAGCGCCCGGCCCCCGTCAGAGCTCCAGCCGTGAGCAGCGGCTCCACTCGGCCCCGGGAGTGGCCCCGGGAGCCCCCGGTCGGGGGGGGCAGGGGGGCACAGGAACAGGGGAGCCCCCCCCGGCGCCCATCTGTCTGGATTTCTGGGAAGTGGATGTGTAGTGCCAATAAAACATCTCTTCGGTAATGGCTCCGTGAAATGCACCAGGAGGGCACCAGATCCCGTGGCACAACTGGGAATCCAGAGAATTCTGCCTGAACATGGGACAAACATTTCCCCGTGGAGGCTGGGGGACCATGGAGGCTGCAGAGGGGCAGCACCTGGGGGTCCTGGTCCTGAACCTCCAGCTCTGGCCAGCACTGGAGAATCCACGAGGTCTCCATCTGGGCCAGGGGTGTCACAGAGGCTCCAGCTGGACACACTGCGGGAGGGTCCTGGTCCTGCAGCTCCCACCGGTGCTGGGCAGCTCCTAGTATAGGAAGAGCCTGGCACAGTGCTTCACACAAGGCCAGCTCTGCCCTCAAGAGCTGGTCTGAGTCACTGAGGCGGGGCTGCAGCACCCCTGTGGGCACCAGGACACTGTGGGTCCCTGAATGTCCTTGTCACAAACAGCTGGTGCAGAGCAGGCAGCCACTGATGGGCGGCTGGGCCATTGCCCACAAGCCAAGGGCCCACGTGTGCAGGGAGAGCTAGTCCCTGTGGCCTGTGACACTGGAGAGCCCAGCTCCTGCCTAGGGTCAGACAGGGATGGGTCACAGCCTCCTCCAGCCACAGCTCAAGGCAGGCAAGCAGGAGCCCCACTACAGAAATAAATCGATATATTCTGTGTACAAAACATGCTTCTGCGGGCCCGGCCAGGCGCTCCCGCGCATATAAATAAGGCCTGGTTGGGCGTCCCCTCTGTCCTTCCCACGGGGGCCAGCGCCTGCGCCAGAGCCACCCCTCCCGTGGGACCCCCGGGCTGGCCGGGGTCACTTGAGGTCCACATCGAAGTCCAGCACCAGCAGCTTTGTCTCCTCGGTGCCGTTGCGGCTGCCTACAGCGCACACCAGCTTCGTGTTGGAGGCACGGATGCGCCACACAACTCCCCCAGAGCCCCCACTCTCCAGGGCCACGAGATTCCGCACAAACTCCCCCGTCTTCAGGTCCCACAGCTTCACTGTCCCGTCATCAGAGCTGGTCACCACAAACTTGGAGCTGAACTGCAGGCAGGTGACGGCACTCTGGTGCTTGCTGGGACCTGTGGGGAGGCACTTGTGAGCCCCAGATGTGTGCAGAGCACCCACGGCTGGTTGATACCTGCCCTGCCATATCTGGGGCACCTACAGCTGGGTGACACCTGCCCCACCACATCTGGCAGCACAGAACAGCCCCAGTCTCCCTCCTTCCCCCACCACAGCCCCCTGGGGGGAGGGAAATGCCCCCTCCCAGCCCCCTGATCAGGAGGAGTGCCCCCCAAGCTCCCAAGGGTGAGGAAAGTCCCCTCACCCTGCAGTGTCTGCAGGCACTGCCCCGTCTTGATGTCCCAGATCTTGACGGTGGAGTCCGCGTTGCCAGACACAAGGATGTTGTCACGCAGCTCCATCCCGCTGGTGAGTGACTGGTGCCCCATGAGTGTGTGCAGGCAGTTCCCACTCTCCACGTCCCACACGCGGATCGACGTGTCCAGGGACCCACTCACGATGTGTGTCCCGTCAAACTGCCACAGAGTGGAACCAGCTCAGCACCAGGACCAGGAGTGCCCCCTGCTTTGGGGTGCAGTACCCACGGCTCTGGCACCCCCCTGGCTCCAGCACCACCCACTTTGGAATGCGGCAGCTCCAGCTCAGCAGCTGAGCCATGGGGTCACATACTGTTCAGCGTTTTGGGGTCTACAAATGCTCCAAGGAATGGGAATGGAGGGGTGTTTGTGCCCACAGCGTGTGTTGCGGGGGGGGGCGTCAGAGAGGTAGATAGTGTCCTCACAGGACACATAGTCCACATGTCCTTGCATGACACAGATGTGTCCCTTCAGGACACAGACGTGGCCCACATGCCCCTGCAGTACACATGGGCACTGTCTGGCACAGCTTGTGCCCCATGACTGGAAAGCACGGGAGTCACAAGTGAAGGCAGCAGGAGGGCAGATGTGTGAGGTTATACCTGCAGGAAGCAGAAAAATCAGGGGAGCTGGAGCGGGGGAAGGCAGCATGAGGGGAGGTGTGGGGCCGTACCTGCAGTGAGTAGACACGGTTGGTGTGCCCCTGCAGTGTGTGGGTGCAGCTCTCACTCTCAGGGTCCCACACCTTGACTGTGTAGTCGTAGGCACCACTGACTACTTTGTTGCCATCATACTGGACACAGCGCACAGCCGCCACGTGCCCCATCAGCACGTGCAGACACTGCCCCGTCTCAATGTCCCAGAGCCGCAGTGTGGCATCCCGGGAGCCGCTCACCACCCTGTGGGTGAGGGGACACCTGTGGGCCGGCTGCCAGGACCGCCCTGGGGCAATGAGCTTCATCCCTCAGGGGTTCCCCCTTCCACACAGCACCCATCAGCCCCGTACCTGTTGCCGTGCAGGTGCATGCAGCGCACAGTGGAGGTGTGTCCGTACAGCGTGTGCACACACTCGCCACTGTCAGCATTCCACACCTTGAGCGTGCGGTCAGTGGAGCCGCTGATGACGATGCTGTCCCTCATCTGGGAGGACCAGACGCCCCCCGTATGACCCACCAGCGTCTGCACACACTGCAAGGGGGCAGGATGTGAGGAACAAGTGGGCCTCTCCCACCTCCCCCACATCTGTGGCAGGGCAGAGCAGCGCAGTTCAATGTCCTTGTCACAATGGGCTCAAACTGATCCCAAGAGTCAGGGAGTGGCCTCACCTGTGGCCAGCGGAGGGGCATAGTCCCTGTCCCAGCCCCTCATGGCACTGGTGACAGTGTCACACTCACCTGCTCTGTGACAGTGACACCTGCCCAGGAACCACGACAATCATCTGCCTAGTGACAGGACCACACTCACCTCCCCGGTGACAGCTGACCACACCTTGAGCGTGTTATCGTCGGAGCCACTGACGATGCGGTTTCCGCAGAATTGCAGACAGGTGATCACATGGTCATCGTGGCCTTTCAGCACCTGTGGGAGCACAAGTGTGGAGGGAGGGCAGTGTGGACCTCCCCTAGCTCGGAGGACACCCCCAAATATGGTAAGCTTTGGGGAGGTGGCAGGTATTGTGGGGAGGAAGGGCAGAGGGGTCCCCGAATCACCTGCACCTCCCAGTGCTTCTGCAGGGCAGCAGAGCTAGGGGTGAGTGGTTGGGCAGCTGCTGCCAGGGGCAGGAAGCTACTGGGGGACAGGAAGTGGGGGGCGCTCAGGAACTCAGGACTTAGGGGAGCAAGAGAAGGGGTGGCAGGGGCTCTGCCCGGGGTGCAGGAGGGACCCCCAGGGAGACCACCCCAAGGCTCTGGGACCTTTTACAGGACACAGCTGAGCCCTGGGAGGTTGGCTGCAGCCTTGTATGGGGACCTGGAGAGGAGAGAGAAGGGGACCACCCCTTATCAAAGCGCAGGGAACGCTATTTTTGCTGCCTCCATTGCTCCAAGCAGGCTGGATCCACTCCCTGTGGCAGATCCCACACCAGCTCCCCGCTACGGCAGTGCCCAAGGGTCCGTCTCCAGGGGAACCCCTCAGACCCATCTTGGGGGCCCCCAGCTCCCCAGGGTCTGTCCCTATTGGGACCCCCAGACCCACCTTGGGGGGCCGCAGCTCCCCACTGCGCCAGTTCATGTCAATGCGGTGCTGGCGCAGGAAGGCAAATTTCCAGGGGCTGTACATAAAGCCAGGGCTGAGCAGGCGCCGCTTCCGCAGGTGCAAGGGCTCCTCAATCCCTGTGGGGGTAATGCAGTGGTGTCTCACCTGAGCCAAGCCCATGGTGCCCCCCAGCCCCCACCCTGGGGGGCCCTCACCTTCCTCACGGCATTTCTCCCTCCAGAGCAGGTTGTCCTCGGCCAGGACCCTCCAGTAGCGGCAGGTCTGGGCAGCGCGGAGCAGGTCCCGTGGCTCCAGGAAGGACAGGACATACAAGGCCAGCTACAGGAAGAACAATGGTCATAAGGGGCCCCTTGGGGAGCTCAGGCCAGGTCCCCAACCCCACTCACCTCCTTGGGCAGCAGAGAGATGAAGTCACGCTGGAACTGGGGCTCAATGACCTGCATCATGTATTTGATCTGCGCAGGCTCACAGCGGTCAATGAGCTCGTCCAGGGCCAGAAGCTTCTCAGGGCCACTCCAGCGCTGCAGGGGGAGCCCTAGTCACCCCCAGCTCTGTGTCCCCAGACACAGGCCAGCACACAGCTCAGACCCCCCTGTAAACCCTAGCTTCCTGCAGCTCCATGCCCCCAGCCCAGTCACAGCCCTGCCAGCCTGGCCTCCGGCCCCAGCCCCAAGGACAGGAATCTGAAGCAGATGTGAGCTCAACGGGATACATGCAGTGGGTCACAGGTGCTGCGTGACAAGTGACACTTCCCCAGGCTGGGAGGCAGCAGAACAGGGCTGACACAGCCTCTGTGTTCCCTCACCTGAGCAAAAGTCCCCAGAAAACACGTACCTGGAAGGTGCGGAGCCAGTCCTGCAGCTCAGGTGGGGGAGCCACCGAGGGGATGCAGCGGCGCCGGGCCTGCCCTGCCTTGGCATTCCGCAGGTCCCCAAAGGTGGTGGTAGGACTGGGTGTGCAGGGACCCAGTGTCCTGGGAGAGAGACCAGGCACAGGTGAGGTCAGGGAACAAGTGGGCCATGCTGGTACTACTCCAGGCCACACCATGCCAGAGGCTCCAGAAACTGGTCTTCAAGAGTGGGAGCTCCACCTTGCTGACTCTCTCTCCTCACTCCCACCCACTCGCACCAGGCCACAGCCCTCAGCCCAGTCTGCTCAGCAAATGATCAACTGGTTAGGGTTAGAGATCACGTGGGACAACCCCTCCTCAACCCAGGTAGCTCCAGAACCCTTCCAGGATGGACAGGAGGAGGTGTGTGTCCCTCCCCAGCACACTGATGCTTCTCACCTGCCATACTCAGAGCCCTTGCACAGCTTCTTTCCAGGGGACAGGGCCCTGCCATCTGGCCCGTTCTCTGACTTCCGCTTCATCTGCAGGATACAGCAGGTTGGAGCAGCTGACATAGACCCAGACCCTGCTGGACCTCTGCAGTCCCCCTGCCCATAACAGACCCTTGCAGGCCCTGTGAACTCCCTGCCCAGAGCTGAACCCTGCAGCCGGGCTGGGTAGGGCTGGAGCCTGGGGCAGTGCCTCCTTCCCCAGCAGCTGGGGACCAGGGAGCCCCCAGCACTCAGCCAAGCAGGCCCCCATGACAGCCCTCAGCCCCCCGACATGTCCAGGGGTCCACAGCAGCAACAGCCAGCCCCTTCCCCCTCATAGGAACCCCAAGATCCTCAGCAGCCCTTGGTCACCTTGGGGCGCAGGTGCCGCAGCAGCACCCCGTCCCCCGTACGCTGCAAGTAGTCGATCCAGCGCTCCCCCAGGGTGTAGTACAGGTAGACATTGCTGCTGTCCTCCCCCTCCTCACTGCAGCAGCTCCCTTCTTCTTCCTCCTCTTCCTCTTCCTCGTCTTCCTCCTCCTGTTCCCCAGCAGAGCTGGGGGGCTCCTCTGCCCCCCGCCCCCCAGAGCCATCAGGCTCTGTTCCAGAGCCAGGGCTGCCCTTCCTGGGGTGCTCCGGCTCCCAGGGCCCCGGTGCTTCCTCTTCCTCCTCCTCCTCCTCCTCAGCCACCACCTGAGGACAGGGAGAGGCAGGGGTAGGGCTGGTCTGAACCAGCTTTGGGGTGCTGGGGAGCTGCCACGAGAGCCAGAGCCTGGAGCACAGGGGCTCTGCTCACCAGCACCGTGGGGGGGGTCACAAGGCTGAGCACTCCCAGAGCACAAGCAACAACTGCTCCCCACACACCTCCCCTGAACCCCAGCGCCAGATCCCTCATTTGTCCCTGCCCCTACCTGCGCTGCGGGCACCCTGCTGTCCCCTGGGGGCACAGGGCTGGCCAGCGGAGCCCCCTCGGGGCCCGGGCGCCGCTGGCACGTCATGCGCTGGCTGTTGAGCTCCAGAATGCGCGTGGTGATGCCCTTGACATGTAGCAGATCATCCAGGCAAGTGAAGCCCTTCAGCTCCTGCGGGGAAGGAAGTCAGCCCTGCCAGGGACAGCTGCTACCGGGAATCCTTCCCGCTCACAGATCCCCTGCCTGAGCAGCCCCACAAGGAACAGGCACGGCACCAGGACAGGAGTACTGTGCCCTCTGGGAAGCTGTGCTGGGATGCGGATGACCCCCGGACTCCAGCCCACCTGCCCGGACTGCAGCTCCAGGGCAGGAGCACACACAGACTGTCCCGCGGGACACCAGGGCGGGACCAGGAAGCTCCTGTCATACCTGCACGGGCTCCCGCACCGTCTGCAGGGGGATGAACCCGGCCGGGCCGGGCTGTCCCGGGGCAGGACCAAGCGGGGAAGCCCTTGCAGCCCCGGCAAGGTTCAGTTTAGGTGCTGCTGCTGCTCCCCACAAGACGCTGCATCAGCAGCACCGACCGACAGGCCCTGCCCCGGAGCACCCTCTCTTTGCGTACCACGCTCTGCCCTCCCACGTCCCGGTGCTCCCATTCCCGGTGTTGCCGCTCCCCACACCTTCCCTTTTCCAGGCCAAAACAAGCCGAGCGCTCCCAGCCCGGCCTTGGCGCTGCCCCCGTGGCACCAGGGCAGGGCTGGCGCTGACCCGCCCGTCCGTGCCGGGCCGGGGCCCGCGGTGCCGCTCCCATCCGTGTCACCGACCGCCGCGAGCCCTCCCCGCGAGCACTTCCCGCCGCACCATCGGAGCCCGGCGGGGCGCGGTGCCCGTCCCGCCCCGCCGGAACCCGCCTTCCCAAATTCCCAGCCCCGGTCCGCAGGCGGCACCGGGGCCGTTCCGGGGGCAGCTGTGCTTGCCCGGTCCCCCGGGGATCCCGGCCCGGCCCCAGCAGCGAACCCGGCAGCGGCCCCGGATACCGAGACGGAAACGGCGCCGCGGCCTCCGCGCTCGCCCCCCTCGGGACCGGCCCCGGCACCCCCGCCCTGGCACCCCCGGGACCGGCCCCGCCGCCCTCGCCCCGGCCATCTCTCCTCGCACCTCTCTCTTTCGGACGATGCCGCGGGCGCGGCGGCGGCCGATGCCGCTGAGGGCGCCCTCCAGCTCGGCCACGCCGGCGCGGTTGATGTCGAGCTTGGCCCCGCCGGGGCCCGGCCCGGCCGGCCCCGACATCCCGGTACCGGCCCCGGGCGCCGCCGCCGCGCAGGCCCGACCGCACTGCGCACGCGCGGATGTGGCCCCGCCCCCGCGCACACGGAGCCGTGAGGAGACAGCGGTTTTATTGGTGGGCACAGCGGGGGGCGGGGCCGACAGAGGGGCGGGGTCTCGTTGGTGGTCCCGCCCCCCAGAGGCCCCGCCCCCGTCACCGCCGCTTGTACAGGCAGGGCCGCAGGCGCAGCCCGGGCGCGGCGCCCGCTCGGGCCGGGCCTGTCTTGGCGAACTCCAGCAGGTAGAAGTAGGAGCTGGAGAGGTCCTGGGGGCACGGGGACAGCCGGCTCTATCACCATAACCCCGAGAACCCCGGCCCGCTCCCGGGTGCCAGCACCACCACTCGCCCCCCCAGTACCGTGGCCCCAATGAGCCCCTGGTCACCCGTGCCCACTCTGAGCCCCCAGCGTGCCCAGTGCCCTCCTCCATCCACTGCCCCTGTGTGCCCCTGACCCCAGTGCACCCCTTCAATCCCTGTACCCCCATTATCAATCCTCACACCACAACCCCTCCAGGCTGCGGAACCCTCAGTGCTCTCCAGGCTCCACCACCACCATCGACTCAGTATGCCCCAGGTTCCCTTTACCAGACCCTAGCCGTCCCTCCCCTGCATGCCCTGAGCACCCCTGACCCCTGGTGTGCCCCTCTGCCCTACACCCCCCATCACAGACCCCTACACCACACCCCCCAAGACTGCCACGTCCCCCAAACCTCCCTGCAGACACCCACTCCTATAAGCACTGTGTTCCCCCCACACCGATGTGCTTACACCACCGCCCACAACCGCCTCCCACCAGCACCAGGCTGGGCCCCAGCACACTCCTCACACAGGCTCCTTCCCAGGGATCCCAGGCTCTGGGTGCACCCACTGCCCGACTCAGGCACACCTGGGAACGCACCTTGGAGACTGTCTTGAAGCCCAGCTGTGCCATGGCCTTCAGGAAGGCACGGATGTCCTCGAAGCGGCTGGCCACCTCAGCCACCATCAGGGTTCCCCTGCAGTCATCCCGGGCCTGAGTGGGGCAACCAGGCACCCTCGGGGCACAACCCAGTGCCTCTGTCCCCCCCAACCCCTACTGTCCCCCAGTCCCTACCTACCCCAACTTGAGCACGCGGTTGGCCTCTCCCAGGATCTCCTGCAGGTTGGTGCCCATCAGTGCCAGGCAGAACACAGCCACGTCCACCGACTCATCCGCCAGCGGCACCTGCCGACCCCAGGACAGCCCGGAGGAGGAGGAAGATGGTGATGGCGCTGGGCAGCCCCACTGTGCTGAACAGGTTCAGCTGAGCTCCATCTCCGGATGCCCGAGGCACAGACACATCGCTGCTGCCCTGGGACCCCTGGGGTCACTGTCCCTCCCCAGCAGAGCCCAGCCCTGCCCCAGTACCTCGGCCATGTCGCAGACAGTGACCTGCGGGGTCAGCGGCATCAGGTCGAAGCAGTGCACCTTGTTCCTGACGCTGGTGGCCAGCGTGCAGTCCCCGCACCCAAAATCCGCCACCACCAGCGACACCGGCCTTGGGGGGGACAGGGGGGTCAGAGCGGCCCGGCCCCGCTGTGCCCCTCCGGTCCGTGCCCGGCCCCGCTGTGCCCCTCCGGTCCGTGCCCGGCCCGGCCCCGCTGTGCCCCTCCGGTCCATGCCCGGCCCGGCCCCGCTGTGCCCCTCCGGTCCATGCCCGGCCCCGCTCACCGGCGCCGCAGGTAGCGCACGATGCGCTGCACGGGCCGCTCGGGCCAGCGCCGCACTTGGCGCTCGAAGCCGCGGTGGTAGAGGTGGAAGGCGGCGGGGTCAGCGCGGAAGAGCCGCGCCGCGTCCCGGCTGCTGCCGGTGTAGAGCTGCTGGTTCAGGTAGCGGAACCGGGCGCCGAGCAGCCGCTCCTCCATCCGCGCACGGAGCGCGGCCGACCGGCCGGACCGGGGCTCCGGGGGGGGCTCCGGGGGGCCCGGCGGCTCCGGGGGGCCCGGCCCCGAGCCCCGCTCCCCGTCCGGCCCCGCCGCCGGCTCCTGCTCCTGCCGCCGCCGCTGCTTCTTCGGCCGGTTCCGCCGCTGCCTCCGGCTCAGCCCGCCCGGCTCCCCCGGGGGCTCGGTCGGGCGGTCTGGGGGGCACCGGGAGGGCAGTCAGGGCACGGCGGCGGCTCGCGGCTGCGCTCCGTGCCCGCGGCCGCCCCGGTACCTGTGTTCGGACACTCCCTCGCCGCAGCCCGAGGCCCGCCGGCCTTCCTCCGTCCCCGGGGCCGCTTCCGCGCCGCCTCGCCGTCCCGGCCGGCCCCCGGCAGCCGCCGCTTCCCCGCCGCGGGACCCTGCGGACGGCACGGGCCGGTCACTTCCCCGGGACCGGCCCGGCCCGGCCCGCCCCGCCGGCCCCCCGTCACCCGCTTACCCGGGACCGTCCCGGGCCCTTGGGGGTGCCGCGGGGCACCAGCTCCGCCGCGTCGTCCCACTCCTGCTCCGCGAACATGGCGCGGGGAGTCCCGTCCCGTCCCGTGCCGTCCCGTCCCGTGCCGGGGCCGCGCGTTCGGAGCCCGGGCCGGTACCGGACACACGTGCGCGCGCTCGGGCCGCGCCGCGGGAACAGCGCCCCCTGCAGGGCCGGCGGACCGCGCCCCCCGCCGGCCGGACACGCCCCCTGCCCTGAGACCACGCCCATAGCCCGAGGCCACGCCCCATCCCGGGCGGGGGCGGGGCCTGCGGGGCGGGTTCCGGCCGGCAGGGGGCGCCGTGCCGGGGCGGGGCCGCCGCAGCCACCGCCCTGCGGAGCCCGGGACACGCACCCGGTAACGGCGGGACCGCACCGCGACCGCACCGCGACCGCACCGGCGGGGCCCGGGGCGCCACGGCGGCGGGGGGCGGCGGGGGGCCAGGCCGGGAGGGGACCGGGCCGAGCCGGGAGCGTGAAACGGGGATGGGCGCGGGGGCTGCAGGGGCCGGGTGGGGACACAGCGGAGGGTTTGGGGGTGCAGGGCAGGGATGGAGGGCAGGGATGGAGGGACTGCAGGGAGGACAGAGCGCGGCCTGGCAGCTGGTTTGGGGTCAGCCGGGGCTCGGCGCCCCCACATCGGGTCCCTCCCTGGCGGGGCGGGGGGACGGACCCGGGGCTCGGTGGGGAGGAGGAGGGCACCGGGCGATCCCGTCCCGGCTGGGACCGGGGGTCCTGGGAGCCCCGCGGGGCCAGGCAGGGCCGGGGGGGGACAGGAGGGTGCAGCAGGGGACATGGCAGGGTGTCCCATGGGGAGGTGTCTCCACGGCCATGGGGCAGTGTGGGGTGTCCTGGGGTGCCCCGCGATGGGCGATGGATAAATCCCATCCCGGGCTGTGGGAACTCCAGAGCCAGGACAGGGCTGGTGCTGCCAGGACGTGCCAAGGGCCGTTCTGGGGCCTGTAAGACCCTGGTGAGAATCCGAGGCTCTGCATCCCACCCCCTCGGAGCTGCCTGGGGCAGGGGGTGCGGGCAGGGCACCGGGGGCAGCTGCCATGTGCTGGCACTGAGGCGTGGGGATCGTGGCCGGGGGGGCACAGGGCCCCAGGGGGCTTTTGAGAAGCAGGTTTGAGCCCCCACTGGTGCACGCTGGGCACATCGTGCTCAGTGTGTCCCTGTCCCCATCCCCACACTGAGACTCACCCCATATCCCAGCTCGACATCACAGACCCCGGGCAGGGGGACCCACACTCAAAGCCACGGCCTCAGAGGGACACAGGGAGCAGGAGGGAGCTCTGTGCCTGGCTCTGTGCCTGGCTCTGAGCTGGGGCGTCCATGCATCCAAGGGGAGCGGATGGGACTTTGAGGTCCTGGTTCCTCAGCATGGTGCTGTGCCAGATTCAGCCAAGCGCATCAGGAGGGTAATGGAGCTGCAGGATCCTGTGCTGGGGATGCTGAGTTCCCCCAGCCCTGCTCCCCCCAGGAGCTGCAGCTTCCTGAGCCGGCTGTGCCCGGCGATAAGCCTGGGGGTGCCAGCTTGGCTTCCTGCAGGCTGTCACAGCCGTCTGGAGTCACCCGGGAGCTTCCCCTTGGGCTGCTGTTCTGGCTCCCTCTTGGCCCTCAGCCTCCCACAAGGCTGTGAGGAGGGGATAAGGAGGGGGCCGGGAGGCTCCCACTCTTGCTGCCCCAGGACCCCCCTGGCTGAGGGGGATCAGAAGTGCCCACATCTTTACTCTCCTCCCTTCCAACAGCTGCCATGGATGACATCTTCACCCAGTGCCGAGAGGGCAATGCAGTGGCAGTGCGTCTGTGGCTGGACAACACCGAGAACGACCTCAACCAGGGGTGAGCGGGGCCAGGCTGTGCCGGGGGGCCTGTGCTGGGAACCAGGGCCAGTTTCCACTGGGCTCCCTGTCCTGGGCAGGCAGTGGGACACGGCTCCTCCCCGCTGGAGGAAGTTACCGCATTGCTGAGGCACGAGGCCGAACATCCTCCAGCCGCTTCCTCACGGCCACGGCCATGGCTGGGGCTTGGCTGGGCTGGGGGAACCGCCCCATCCCCACAGTTGCCACTGTGGTGACCGTCCCCATCCTCTCTCCAGGGAGCACTATGGGGAATGTGTGGGTGCGTGGCTGGGTCTGATGGGAGGGCTGGGACTACTGGGGCTGGGAGCTGTGTGGGGCATTTGCTGTGAGTCTGCTCCCCATGGCCCGTTCTGGGGCTCCCGCAGGACTGTGGGGTCTGCAGCCATTGAGAAGCTGTGTTTGGGCCAGGTACAGGACTTGGAGCAGCTGCCTGTGGTGTGTGCAGCTGGCAGAACTCGACCCCACACCATGACCCTGGCCAGGCCATGGCTGCAGTGCTCTGGACATACTCTGGACAAGGGGCCTCCCGTGGCTGTGTCTCCCTGGCTATCTCAGGGTTCCAGGCACACGGAGCTCTCCCAGTCCCACAGAGGGTGCCCAAGGGACTGGAGTGTTCTGTACCAGGTATCCCCTGCCCATGGGACCATGGTGGGGGTGAATGAAGCCTGCTGTGCCAGGAGGCTGGAGGGAGCCTGGGCTGGAGGGGAGCTGGAGCCGTGGCAGCCCCCCTGCCAGTCCCTGATCTCCATTTAAGGCCTGGCTGCTGCCTCCTCCCATAGTTGGCCACGGAGCGGGGGGGCGGGGAACAGGGAGGATAGGGAGGGGATCCAGCTGTGATTCAGCCCTGGAGGAGATGGGATTTAGCTGGTGCCACCAGGACCCTGGTGGGGGTGGGTGGGAGTGGGATGGATGCTCAGCCTGGCCCCACGGCAAGTGTTTGGTGGGCAATGCCCATTGTGCCCAGACAAGGGGGCCACAGCTGAGCAGAGCATCCCCCCCTGCCCCACAGGGATGACCATGGGTTCAGCCCCCTGCACTGGGCATGCCGTGAGGGCCGCTCCAATGTGGTGGACATGCTCATCATGCGGGGGGCTCGCATCAACGTCATGAACCGGGGGGACGACACCCCACTGCACCTGGCTGCCAGCCACGGCCACCGTGACATCGTGCAGAAGGTACGTGCTAGCACCTGCCCTTCCCTACCCCCTGTGCAGCCTACCAGCCCACCCACACGGGACTCATTCCCTACATTACCTGTCAGGAGCGCCCAGCATCCCCCCAGTGCCTCGGAACCCCGCCCCCCTCACAGATCCCCTCTGAATCCCTGTGAGCCCCACACCAGCTCCCAGTGTGCTCCTCCTGCCTCCCCAAGCACCAGGCACAGGGAGGATAGGGATAGTCTTGGTCTCACAGAGGCAGTCCTGGGCTCACAGGAACTGCCCCCTGTCCCCAGCTGATGCAGTTCAAGGCAGACATCAACGCAGTGAACGAGCATGGGAACACGCCACTGCACTATGCCTGCTTCTGGGGACATGAACAGGTGGCCGAGGTGAGCCGGAGCACCTGGATGGGCAGGAGGGAGGCTGAGGGGAGATCACAACCACAGCCTTCACTCTCTGCTTGCTCAGGACCTGGTGAACAGTGGGGCCCTGGTCAGCATTGCTAACAAATACGGCGAGACCCCCACAGACAAGGCCAAGACACCGCTGCGGGAGGTCCTGAAAGGTATGTGTCCTGTAGGGCCCCACACTTGCTGCAGCCCCTGCCTGGCCATGGCAGGCTCTGGGTGCCACCCTCCTCCTTCTGCCTCTGCAGAGCGTGCTGAAAAGCTGGGCCAGAGCCTCACCAAGATCCCCTACAAGGACACGTTCTGGAAGGGCACAACTCGCACCCGGCCCAGTAAGGACTGGGGGTCCTTTGGGTGGGGGGCTTATGGTTCCCCCACCCCCTGTCAGTGCTGCCCCCTGGGTCCGGCAGCTCTGGGCATCCATCCCCGTTCTCCTGCAGGGAATGGGACTCTGAACAAACTCGCTGGGATTGACTTCAAACAGCTGATCCTGAGTCAGAAACTCAATGAGAACCAGTCAGGAGAGGTGGGTCCCTTCTGCCCCCAGATGGGCCTGTGCAGATCCCCCATGTCCTGGCCCCACAAGGCACAGCTACTCCAGGGTCCCACAGCTTAGGGTGCAGGGAGGGGCTCCTGCCTGGCTCATTGTGGACCCTCAATCCCATGGGCTCCAGGGCTCCCCAGCCCCACACAGGAGCCTGGGGAGTGCTGGGGACCTTCTGCCCCTCTCATGGTGCCCGTGCCCCTGCTCCCCTCCAGCTGTGGAAGGGCCGCTGGCAGGGCAACGACATTGTCATCAAAATGCTGAAAATCCGGGACTGGACGACGCGGAAGAGCCGGGACTTCAACGAGGAGTACCCAAAGCTGCGGTAAGTGCCCCACCTGCCTGGGGCCACCCCAGCTCTCCGGGTATGGAGCAGGTGGGAGCTGCCTGGCTCTGCAGGACCAAGAATGCTCCGGAGCAGTGCCCAAGGGCTGGTAGGCCCTGGGGAATGGCAGGGGACAGATGAGGGGGTGGAGACAGTCCCCCCCTTCCCCCCGTTCTCAGGCCTGTCACTTCTCTTGCAGGATCTTTTCCCACCCCAACGTGCTGCCGGTGCTGGGTGCCTGCCAGGCCCCCCCAGCCCCCCACCCCACTGTCATCAGCCACTGGATGCCCTTCGGCTCCCTCTACAATGTCCTGCACGAGGGGACCAGTGAGTGCTGGGGGACAGCACATTTGGGGATGTCAGAGACCCCTCCAGTTGCAGCCCTGAGGTGGGCTCACCCGCTGTCACTCCCTCCCCAGACTTCGTGGTGGACCAGATGCAGGCAGTGAAGTTCGCCTTTGACATTGCACGGGGCATGGCCTTCCTGCACACGCTGGAGCCTCTCATCCCACGGCACCACCTCAACAGCCGCAGTGTCATGGTGAGTTGGGGCCCAGACCCCTCCCGGAGCAGGAGGTTTCCGTGGGCAGGGTGGCTCCTGCTGACTGACCACTCTCCCCAGATTGACGAGGACATGACAGCGCGGATTAGCATGGCTGATGTCAAGTTCTCCTTCCAGTGCCCGGGGCGGATGTACGCCCCGGCCTGGGTGGCCCCTGAAGGTGAGTGCCCAGTTCCCAGCCCCACAGGCAAGCCTGAGCCCCCTCACCCCCAGCCCTCCTCACCCCCTGCCACTCCCAGCTCTTCAGAAGAAGCCAGAGGAGATCAACCGGCGCTCGGCTGACATGTGGAGCTTTGCAGTGCTGCTGTGGGAGCTGGTGACGCGGGAGGTGCCCTTTGCCGACCTGTCCAACATGGAGATTGGCATGAAGGTGAGGGGGTGGGGTGAGAAGGGGGTGATTTAAGTCAGGCAGGGGAGGCATACTCTGCCCTGTGAGGGTGGTGATGCCCTGGGGACAAGGGTGCCCAGAGAAGCTGTGGCTACCACATCCCTGGAAGTGTTCAAGGCCAGGTTGGAAGGGGCTTGGAGTCACCTGGGCAGGTGGAAGGTTTCTTGTCTGTGGGGGCACGGCCCCAATCCTGACTTCAGCCCCTCTCCCTGCTTGCAGGTGGCACTGGAGGGGCTCCGTCCCACCATTCCCCCTGGCATCTCCCCCCACATCTGCAAACTGATGAAGATCTGCATGAACGAGGACCCAGCCAAGCGCCCCAAGTTTGACATGATCGTGCCCATCCTGGAGAAGATGCAGGAGAAGTAGAGGGGAGGTGCCGCCCCTTCCTAATGCTGCCTTGCGCCCCCCACCACCCCCAAGTGCCTTTAACTCCAGAGCCAGGGGGAGCAGGGGACACCCCTCACCCTTGAGCCAGCCATGGACACACGGTACAGACGGCGCTGCCTCTGCTGCAGCTCTGCAGGCTCTGGACCCCCCACCCAGGGCCCCCTCACCCAGGCCAGCCCCCCAGCCTCCAAGCAGCCCCCCCATCAAGGGCAGGCACGGTGCGTGGCCTGGCCCTGCTACCGCAGGATGGGACTGTGGGTGCCCCCAGCCCCACTTCCCAGGCCTGGCCTGGGACTCAGCCCCCCGGGGCTGGGGGGAGGCAGGCTGGGGGGTTGCCTGTGGTGCCCAGCACTGCCCCTGCTTTGCACTTCACTGGCCACTTCCCTCCGGCCCCGGAATGGCCACTGGCCCCCAAATAAACATTTGGTATAGAACTGACTGCTAGGGTGCAGAGAGGGGCTGGCTGGGGCGGGAGCTGGAGCAATGCAGGGCTGCCCTTGCATCTGCAGAGCCCAGGGCACAAATCAGCAACCAGAGCAAACCTCTGCTGCTCAGCACAGGTGGGTGAGCTCAGGATCCACTCAGGAGGTGCCTGTTGCAGGAGGTGGGTGGGCTTAGGGTCCCATCAGAAGGTGCCTGGTAGTGGTGGGGGTGCATTAGGGGGTGTGTGAGCTCAGGACTCTCGCAGGAGGTGCCCAGCACGGAGCCTGGCATGGGACGGGGGTGATGTGGGCTCAGGGCCCCCTCCCTAGCTCCGTCTGCAGTGCTGCCAGTGCAGGCCTGACACATTTCCCATAGGAGACAGGACACCTTGGGAAGAAGGGAAGAGTGCTGGGCAGTCCTGCTTCTCCAGCCCACTCTGCTCCAGCCCCATGGGGAGGGCTAAGCCCCCTGGGACCAGCAAAAGGGGGTGAGCATGACAGCCTCCCCTTTGAGAAGCCAGGCCAACATTTGTGGGTGCAGGCACAGGAGCCAGGCTGCCTTCCCACAAAACCCTCCCGGGTGTTTAATAGCACCAACATAGCCCCTACAAACTGCCTGAGCCCTCCAGGCCCTACGTGAAGTAATGCGGCTTCTTCACATTGATGCCATACTCGGCCAGCGCAGGCGTCAGGTCCTCCATGGTCAGGGTGTACTTCTTGTCCTGGGGACACAGGGTGGGCAGTCACGGCAGGGACAGCCAGGGGGTGTGGAACCCACCTATGGCACGGGAACAGGGGTGTCCTGCTCCCAGAGGAGCTGCCAGGCAGCACTGGGGTGTTCTCAGCTACCCACGTTCCATCGCTCCATGCCATCAGCCACCCCCAGACACCAAGTAACAAAGGCCATTATCCTTGCTGGACGTCAAAGCCCAGATGTGACACTGGAAGGGTCCCCAGCATCCCCCTCTCAGCCCCTCCCCAGGCTTGGAGCTGCCGGGGGTCAGCTGCTCCCACACTCTGGGTGGCCACCAAAGTGTGTCCCTGCCAGACCCTCCCCACCTGCAGGGACCCCTCAAAAGCATGATAAATTTGGGGTTCCTGAATCCCACATCCCCAGGCTCAGCCCCAGCCCTGGAGAAGGGGTTCACTGGTGCCCCCACCTTGCTCTTGCTGCGAGAGCTGCCCGAGGCCGTGCCCTTCATCTTGCAGTGCTGCAGGGCATCGTTGGCGATGTCGGAGATGAACTTCTGTGCGGCCAGCGAAATCAGGCGGATGCTGCAGGACAGGGGCCGTGTGAGTGAGGGAACCGGGGCCGCTGGCCCCACTGCCGGCCCCCCAACGCTGCTGCCACTTACATGCGAGGGTCCGAAGCCTCGAACCCTGCCCGGTTCAGGTAATACCCCGTCACGGCATCTGGGATCTGGGAAGGGAAGAGTTGGAACAGCTCCACGGCCCCGCGGGACCTGCCCCGTGTCCGGTCCCGTCCCGGCGGAGCCGCCCCGTGTTCCGTACCGTGGGCGTGTAATCCTCCAGCTGCATCAGGAAGTCCACGAGCGGCGTGGTGGACACCACGGGCTTCACGTCGCCGTTGGCGGCGGGCGGGACGTACACCCCGTTGGACATGGCCCCGTCCGGGGCAGCGGCCACCGCGGCGGACACCGGCACTGCGGGGCAGCGCGCTCAGTCCGCCGGGCCCCGCGGGCACCGGCCCTGCGCCACCAGCGAGGCCGCCTCGGCCGCCGGGCCCCGCTCCCCCGCCCGGCCCACCGCGGGGACCCCGCCCGCAAGGCCCGGCCCCCGCCGCTCGCCCCCATCCCGGGGGTCCCAGGGTGTCCCGGGGGTCTCACCTGCACCTATCCCATGTAAGCCTGCACAGCCCCCATCCCGGGGGTCCCGGGGGGTTCTGGGGATCTCACCTGCACAGCCCCCATCCCGGGGGTCCCAGGGGGTCCCGGGGGATCCCAGGGGGTCCCGGGGGGTCTCACCTGCACGTATCCCATGTAAGCCTGCACAGCGCCCAGCCCGTGGTGCCGGATGAGCTCCTGCACCAGCGCGATCCCTTTCTGGTTGGCCGCCACCTGAGCGCGCAGGTCGGCCAGGTTGTCCCGCAGGTTCCTGGTCCCCGAACAGCCCGGGACCCCCGCGGGGGCCAGCAGGGCCTCGGTCACGGCTGGGGAGGGGGCCACAGTGACGGGGGTGACAGGGACACAGCGCCGGGAGTCTCCCTGACACCCCCCGGGGGACAGGGGGGGACAGTGGGGACACCCCATGGCTGTGTCGCCGGGGATGCCACCGTGTCCCCACTGCCCCCCCCCCCGTGCCCACCTTGATCCTGGAAGCCCCTGTGCCCTCCCACCGTGTCCCCACTGCCCCCCCATACCCATCTTGATCCTGGAACCCCCTGTGTCCCCCCCCATGTCCCCCCCCCATGTCCCCCCCCATGTCCCTC
>JAWWEE010000001.1:118474106-118526772 GCA_035221455.1 Xenops minutus
CGCCCCGCGCGCCCATTGGCCCCGCCGCTGCCCCGCCCCGCCCCCGGCCCCGCCCCCGCGCGCCCCCTGGCGGCGCTGCCGGTACAGACAGAGGCGGAAGGGGCCGGGCCACGTGTTTATTGTGCCCGCCCCCGACCTCGAGCCCCGCCGCGCTCCGGTCCCGGGGTCCCGCTGTCCCGGGGTCCTGGGGTCCCGGGGTCCTGGGGTCCCGGGGTCTCGCTGTCCCGGGGTCCTGGTGTCCCGCTGTCCCGGGGTCCCGCTCACGGCGGCAGCAGCGCCCGCAGCAGGCTCGGGAAGTTGGGGGTGCCCCAGCCGGTGACGGGGTCCCAGGCGGGGCCGGCGCAGAAGCCCTGGCCCTGCACGGTGCCGTCCAGACAGGACAGGTGGCAGCCCTGGGTAACCTGCGGGGATCGGCCTCAGCGTGCGGGCACTGGGATACCCCGCGGCCCCGGGACAGACACCGCGGGGCACAGGGAGCCCTGGAAAGCCAGCACGGGGACTCCCACTACACTACCCATGGCCCTTACCAGGGTCTCCTCAGGGGACAGCACCCCCCAAACTGCAGCCACGCAAGGGGACCCGCCCCACGAAGCCCAAGGGACGCCCATGGGGACCCTCCCAGGACACTGCTCCCGAGGGAAGGACATAGGGACTCTCCTGCCCCCCAGGAGGGCACTACTGGCCCTGCCCCAAGCACGGCTGTGGGAGCAGGAAGCCCAACACTGACTCCCAGCTCCCAGGACAGTCCCTTCGGGCACCCATGGCCCCTCCCCGCCCCCAGGACAGTCTGTCCATCCCAGCCTCTCAGGACACCCACGGTCCCAACCAGCCCAGGCCCACCCAGCCCCTGTCGCCCGCCCTGCTCACATCGTAGAAGGCGGCCCCGAGGCCATGCTCCTGCAGCTGGTACAGGGCGGGGTTGAGGAAGCCAAGGGGTGCCAGCCCCCGCTGCAGCCGCCGGTCATTGATCAGTGCCACCATGCCTGCCACCACCGGTGTGGACGCCTGTGGGGACACAACCCTCAGCGTGGGCCCCGCGCCTGTGGCGCGCTGGGGGACGAGCCCTTACCGAGGTCCCTGACACCCAGGGCAGTGGGATGCGGTTTGTCACCACCCAGTAGTTGTCAGAGAGCGCAGCCAGGTCGGGGTATGCACGGCCACTGCTGTTGTAGTACGAGCTGGGTGGCAGCTTCGAGGCTGAGCGCAGGAAACGCCCGACGGCGAGAGCCTGGGGACAGCATGGCCTGTCAGCACCTACCCATGGCCATCAGCACCTACAGCATGGCTTTTGTCACCCTCCACGGCCCATCATCACCCACACAATGGCCTTCATCTCCACACCACAGCCCAAGGTCACCCCTAAGCTCATTATCCCCCCACCAAGCCCCCTGAAGCCCTGGGCAGCCCAGAAGTGCAGGTGACCCTCACCTGGTACCCAGGCATGGGGAAGATGTTGCTGAAGCCACCTCCACTGATGTAATCCGTCACCTCCTCCGTCACCAGGAAGGGGTTCTTGAAGGATGTGCCGCCCACAGTGGTGACATAGGGGCTGGGGGGACAGGGGGTCACCATGGGTGGGCACATGTCTGCCATGCCTCAGCAGCTGCCCATGGCTCCCCCGATACCACAGCCTTGCCCCACAAACCCAACACACTCCCAGGAGCTGCAGAAGCCCCGGCCCTGGGGTCTGCAAGTGTCCCCAGACGCTGGTGGGGACCCTCAGGGGACTCAGACCCCACTGCAGCCAGGGCCAGCAGTGCCTCTGCAGCTCTGTGCTGACCGCCCATCCGCCTGCACCCAGCTCCCTCCCTCACCCACCTGGAAGCTGGGAAGCTGGGCCGAAATGTGTGGTTCCCACTGTGCACCCGCCGGCACCCGGCGCCATCATCGCCTGCCAACACAAGGACAGGGGACAGGGACGGGTGACCGCAGTGTGCCAGCCACCCCTTGGCCCCCCCAGGCTGGGATCCCCTGAGGGACCCCTGCAGCCCCGCTCAGTGCTCAGGCAGTGCCAGGCCCCAGCCGCACCTGAGGCAAACAGGATGGTGAGGCCACGGGCTGCTGCCTTCATGAACTCAGCGTTAACACGCTCCATGTAGGCAAGGGACAGGCTGTCCTCATCATCCCCGTAGCTCACCGAGTGCACCCAGGGCAGTGCCGACATGTTGCTGAGCAGCAGCAGCCAGTCCAGGAAGGGCTCCTGGCTCTCGTGCCGTCCTGTGGGGACAGCGGGGCAGAGACACAGGGACAGCTCGCCCAACACCGAGGGCAGGAGACAGAGCAGGGGGATCTGCCTCAGCAGCACCGCCAGCATCGGGGGCTAAAGCGCCCCAGCTCCTGCCTACAGGGCATGGAGTCATTGCATGGCCACCCTGGAGCTCCATCAACTCATCCTGGCGCAGGTCATGGTGGATGGCACTGGGCTCCAGCTTGGCCCACAGGGATGGTGAGAGGGTTGCCCTAAACCCCAGCGTAAGGGGCTACACATCCCCCTCTCCAAGCCTCTGCCAAAGGGCTGCAGCCACCTGGACAGCTCTGGACCCAGCAGGACCATGGCCCCTCCCACAGCAGTGGGTCCCAGCACAGTGACACATATGCCACCTCCACACATTCCACCGGCACCTGCCTGGGTCCCTCCCTACTCCCCAGCCAGCAGAGACCCAGCCACCCCTGCCCGCTCTCAGTCACCCACATTACAGTCCCGATGCCCTTCCCACACCAGTAACAGTGCGGGGGTGGCAGAAAAGACAGTGCTGGGCGGCTGTCACTGCCGGGGACACTTGCCTCCTGCTCAGCCAGTTCCCAATCTGGGACAGGGACACTGCCCCCAGCACTGTGTCCTGTTTGTGTTTGTGCAGGCTGTTTGGCAATTTGTTTTCCCAAATTCCCTTACCCTCCCTCATCTGCTCCACTGGGAGACTCGTGGGAGAGAGCTCAGCTCCAGCCCCAGCAAGGCCAGAAAACCCCCTGGCAGCAGGGCTGTGCCCTCCTCCACAGGAGCCAAGCAGGGCGGCTGCTCCGCATGGTGCCAGTGAGGAAACCTCTGCTCCGGGATACTGCAGCTGCTGAAGGTGCACATAGTTCAAAGCCACTACACAAATCAAGGGTGATTCCCCTACGAGCTGGGAATCCAGTATCAGCTCCGACTTAGGGGGGCAGCTGGGAAAGCACCTGGGGGGGTCTACTGCAGCCAGGTGTGTCTGCACAGCCCTGCAAACTCTTCCCCTGCCCCTTGGAGTTCTCTCCTCACTCCTCTAGGCTCTCAAGGCTCTCCTCTTGCCCCTCCAGGCACTCCCCTTCCCCTCCAAGTGTTCTCCCTGCCCCTCAGGGCTCCTCCTGGTACCTGCATTGCTAAAGACCCAGGTGGAGATGTTGGCGCCCGTGCTCATGATGTACTCCACATCCAGGCTGGCCTCCAAGCCCGCCTTGCCATGGCCCTGGCGCCCCACCACCCGGTCCACTTGTGTGCGGTGGGCAAAGCTGCTGCCAAAGAGCTGCATGAACTCAGCCAAGTCGGCCTGGTGGAAGTACTGCTCCAGGAACTGCAGGACACGAAGCGACAGATTGCTTTATCTTGAAAAAATAAGGTAAGATTTTGATCTTGACTTAGAAAGATGCCCAGTACAGGTCTGTGCTACACCAGGTACTCCCAGCAGCTGCTGAGTGACCCTCAGCTGTTCCAGGACTCCCAGAGCAGCACCAATTCACAGGACTGCCCCAGCCCACAGGCCTCTGACCCGGGCAGCTCTGTTACCTGTGCGCAGGCCTGGCTGTTGTTGGGCAGGAGCCCCACGTCCCCCCCTGTCATGTTGTATCTCTGGCGCAGGACAGCTGGTGTCACACCCAGATGGAACGATGCTCTCGCAGACCGTGCGTCCTTCCTGGCCTTGGCTCTGCTGCCTGCCGTGTGCTCCACGGGGAACCGGTGCATCCCACCCACTGCAGCCCAGCCCAGTGGGATGGGAAAGGCCATCAGGGAACAGAGCGCCAGCAGAGCAGGGCATGGCGCCTGGGCTCCCCAAATACCATCCACAGTCCCTGCGCTTCCCCATCATCTTCCACAGCCCCTGGGTTCCCCATCAGCATCCCTGTATCCACTCAAGCTGGCCAGCAGCAGGGCTCTGGGAGCCCAGCCTCGTAGCCTCAGCCTCCCCACAGCCAAGGCTTGGCAACCCCTGCCCCCTGCGTGGGATGGCCACCAGAGCCCATGCAAGAGGGACCTGCATGAGGGAGGTTTGTCCCCCAGGAGCAGTTGCACCTGAGTGCCACAGGTGTAACATACCAAAGTCCCAGGTGGAACATACCAAAGTCCAGGTGCTCTGCCAGCTCCGGGGGGACAGTGTAGGGCAGTGGGGACCGTACCAGGCTGCGCTGGCCCTGCACGTACCGGTGGAACTCAGCCCCAGGGAGCAGGCGCTCAGCCACGCTGCAACACAGGGACAGAGGGGATGAAACACAGGGACAGCCACCAAGAGATGGGGTGCAGCTGGGAGACAGGGAAAGCCACCACGGGACCACCAGAGTGGGTTCAAGACTTCAGGGTTCACCTTGCAGACAGGTGACACTCCAGGAAGTCGAGGGTGGTGACACTCCAGCAGTCCTCCACTCCATGGCCTTGCAGCCACTTCAGCACAGTCATCAGCGTGGCCGGGGACGGCTGCACCACGTCCCGCACCTGCTCTAGGGACAGGTACTTCCCTGGGAGGCAAAGAGGGCTCAGACCCCGCGCAGCCCGGGCGGTGTGGGGGGCTCGGGCGCACGGCTATTACCGTATTGAGGAGAGCGGGGGTCTGAGACAGCCTCAACGAGGTGGGCCAGCCGGGGGATGCCGCGCTGCCGCAGGGCGAAGGTGAGCTGCACCGGGTGGTGGGGGTCCACGCGGCCGGCGTGGGTCCAGCCGGGGGGCACGCTGGGGGGAAAGGTGAGTGGGGGGGCACCGGCGCCCGGCCCCGTCCCATCCCGTCCCGTGCCGTCCCATCCCGTGCCGTCCCATCCCGTCCCATGCCATCCCATCCCGTCCCGTGCCGTCCCATCCCGTCCCGTGCCATCCCGTCCCGTCCCGCTGCCCCGCACCTACCGGAACGGCTGGTCCCGCTCCAGCTCCAGCCCCGCGGCACAGCTCCGGGCGGCCGCACAAAGCACCAGCACAGCGAGGATCCCCCGACACCTGCAAGGGGCTCAGGGGAGCACGGACACCCGGGAACCCGGGACCGACTGACCCCCGGGAAACCGGGACCCACTGACCCCCGGGACCGACTGACCCCCGGGACCGACTGACCCCCGGGAACCCACCACCGGGGAGCCCCGCCGGAACCCTCCGAGCCCCCCTGACCCCCCCGAGTCCCAGCACTGGGGGAGCCCCCCTGACCCTCCATTACCCCATGACCGGGGCGCTCCACCTGACCCACGAGCGCTCCGCACCGGGGAGCCCGTCCGACCCTCCTTCGCCCCCGTTCCCCCCGTCACCGGGGAGCCCCCTAACCCGCGTCCCCCTCGCCGCCATCCCCGGGGAGCCCCCCCTGTCCCCCCCGGTCCCGGGCAGTCCCCCCGTCCCCGTTACCCCCGCGCCATCCCCGCCGCCTCCCGGTCACGTGTGTGGGCGCGTGACTCCCGGCCACGTGGGGACACCAAAACAGCGTCACGTGACTGCCCGATGGGACCGGGACCGGGAGCGGGATCGGGATCGGGATCCAGCCCCAAAGCTCCGGGCCCGGCGCCAGCCCAGCGTCCCGGCCACGGTCCCGGCGGGGAGACCCCCCGAGCCCCCCGCCCCTTTGCCGGCGATGCGGGGAGGCGGCCCCGGCACGGCCCCGGCTGCCCCAGCCCACCCAGCCCACCCGCCCCGTTCCCGTCCTTGTCCCGGGGCGGCGCGAACCCGTTCCCGCAGGGAGTGCGGCCGAGGGTCCCTGTCGGGGGGGTGCAGGGCTGCGGTGCGGAGCAGCCCCGGCTGGGCAGGGGTCGGGGGTCGGACACGGCCCGTGGGGGCACAGCCCGCGTGTCCGGGGCGCCACGGCCGGCCCCGCTGCCCCGCACGCCGGTGCCGCCGGGGGTCGGTCCGTCGGGGCGGGGGCTCGGAGCAGCCCGGGCTCCTGCTCGGCCAGGGGCGGGACACGGGACAAGTGTCCGCAGTCCGGTCCCACGCCGCATTCCGCGGCTCCGGCAGCTCCCAGCTGTTTTCCTGTTTCTGCAGAGATGAATGCAGGCCAGGAGGAGACTGGCAATGGGAAAACCACCTGCCTGGCCTCGGCTGCCCCTTCTGCGCTCCCGCTCCCGCAGCCCCGGCCCCGTTCGGCCGCCGGGACCGGCTGTCCTGGCCTTGGCCGGCGACCGGGGCTGCGCCCTCCGTGTCCAGCTGGTCTCAGCTTGCAGGTGAACTCTAAGTGGGATGGGATTTGCAGAGGATCATGCCCCGGACCCTTCTGGCCGGCCGGGATTAGGGCGCCCAGACAGAGCTAATCGCGCTAATGAGCATCTGCTGCCGGTCTGGAGCCCCGAGGGGCCAGGCAGCACCGATGGCCCAGTGATGTCCCAGTGATGTCCCAGGCAGCACCGATGTCCCAGTGATGTCCCAGTGATGTCCCAGGCCGCACCGATGGCCCATTGATGTCCCAGTAATGTCCCAGTAATGTCCCAGTGATGTCCCAGGCAGCACCGATGTCCCAGTGATGTCCCAGGCAGCACCGATGTCCCGGTGAGCAGCCGCTGTCCTGGTCGGAGCCCCGCATACCCCGGCACGCTCAAGTTTTGTTTCCGCAGACGGGGTGTGTCAGTGGTCTGGACAGCCGGATTTTCCCGAGGTCAGGAATGCCCGGTGAGGACAGTGGCACCGAGGGCATCCTGCTCCTCCAGCCCCGGTGTGCCTCAGTAGGGGGCTGGAAGGGGCCAGGGTGGGGGTGAAGGAGCAGAGGGTCCCCAGGGACATCATCAGGCAGGTGGGGCTCTCCCCAGCTCATTCTCACCCCCACGGTGTGAAGGGCCCGATTGGAGCGTGGGGACAGCAGCTCATCTCCCGGCCCTGTCAGAGTGGGGGACAGAAGCTGCTCCCCTGGTCCTGGGGTATTGTCGGGTGGGGGCTGAGGGGATGGGACATGCTCTGGGGTGGGGAGCCCTGCAGAGCAGGTTGGGGCTGTGCAGGACTTGCTATGGGGTGTTGGGAACTGAGAGCTGAAGACAGAGGGAGCAGGGTGGTTTGGGGAGCAAGAAAAAACAGGAAAGCAGGGAAGACAGGATGGAAGCAACAGGTCACATGTAGGTATTTGTTAGTCAATGTGTGGGTCTGGCCAGGTCTCACATGTGACAGCTGCAAGGTTGCTTCTGGTTCTCAAACTCTAGAACTTCCACAGAGTTGTGGGGACTGTTCAGTGCAGGGGATATATGGGGTCAGGTCACAGGGTTTGGAGATCAGCAGAGAACCCCTCATGTGTGTCTGCCACTCAACAGGGGATGAGCAGAGCTGAAACTACTGGGCAGACTGGTGGGACCCCCCTGATCCACAGTGCATGTCTGTGTGTGTTCATGGCTGTGATGGGACCATGGCCTTGGGGGCTTGTATGTCCAAGTGTCTGCAGTGGGAATCCTGGGAATGTGGGGTACCCATTGGGGAGATGGCGTGTCTGAGCCCAGCTGCTGCAGCTCTGGGTCCCTGCACAACTCTGCCCACTGCTCCCACCAGACCAGGGGCAGTGAGATGAGCTGGGCCAGCCGATGGTGTATGGGACCAGCTGTGTGGACATGTGGACATGCATCTTGCACAGCTGTGTTTGTGCCTGCCTGCAGGGACACAGGCTCAACCTTTCTGCTGGACAACCCCTTGGGCCGCAGCCCTGCTGCAGCCTTGCTGACCTCTTGGGAAAGGGACTTTGCAGGATGCAGCCATGGACGTGGGTGCCAAAGCCTGGCCAGGCCCGTAGCCCATGACATGTTGCTGGCAGCTGAGCCATGTGCTGGGCTCCCTGTGGCACAGGTCTGTCCCCCACTGCAGGGACATGATGCCAGCCCAGTGCAATCCTGTGTAAGCAGAGATGGGGCCAAGTCCATACAAACACGTGTGGTTTATTAAGGCATTTCTTGAGAAGTTGGCACTTGGGTCCAGGCTGCGCCAGGCGGCCCCTGTGCGGCCGTGGGCAGCACCGGTACATGCAGCTCCGCAAGACACGATACAAAAGGTACAAACGCGTAAAAACAGGAATCGTAGTACAATGTGTAAAAATAAATAACTGGGAGCTCAGTGATCCCAGCCCAAAGTGGGGTGTGTGTGTCTGACCCTTCCATGTGATGTGCAGGGTGACCTGTCTGTGTCCCTGTCCCAGACATGCAGTGGGAGCTGGGTTATGTGAGCTGTCTGGGCAAAGCAGGGCTGAGGGGCACAGGGCACCCCCACAGTGCCCCTGCAGGGGCCAAGGAGCACAGGACACCCCCAGAGTGCTCTTGCAGGGCTCAGGGAGCTCAGTGTGTTCCCACCATGCTCATGAGTAGGACAGAGAGGGGACGGAGGTGCCCACCCCAAGAGCCTCTATGGGCTGTCCCTGCACCAAGGCAGAACTGTCTTTCACTTTCAGAACCCTTCAGGTCCCTGTGGGTCCCTAGCAGGGTGGCCATGACCCTGTGCCCCCTTAGTGCCCCTGTCACTGCTGCAGATCCCTGTCCCCTGTTACTGCCCTGTGCCCAGGACAGCATCTGAGACCTACTCACATGTGCGCTGTGGGACTGGGGTGCAGCACTGGGGACCCCCACGGTGTAGGGACCCCCACACCACAAGGGGAATGGGGGACTGACAATAACAGATGAGGCTGCAGCCACAGATGGTTCTTCATGGGAAATGAGCAGAACAGGCAGAAGCAATGCATTTAGGGCTGCAGCCACAGTGCAGACCTCCTGGGTCTGGGGAAAGTGTGATGATGGGAAGAAACTTCCCCCAGCCCCTGCTCAGGTGTGGGGTGTCCTCCCTGACCTCTAAACATGCTCATACCCAGACTGGCTGTGAATTTGGGGCTGCTGTGGGGCTCCCTGTGTCCTGGTCCAGCCCTTGCCCTGGAGCCATGGCTCTGTGGGGGTCACAGCCTCTGTGAGCACTGGGGCCACAGTGGCAGAACCCCCAGCTGCACTCCCAGGGCCCATGATGCATGGCTGCTCCCCGTGAGCAGCTGTGGGCTGGGAGTGAGCTCCAGCGTGGGCTGAGCCCAGTGTGAATGTGATGCCAGCTCCGTGGCCAGCTGTGTATGGTGCTGGGAGGGGATGGGGACCGGCCCCATAGCAGGGGGCTCTGTCCCATGCTCACAACATGCATGATGGGTGCAGAGCAATCCTGCACAGGGGGCTGGGGCCAGGGCCAGGGGCTTCTGGCACCTGCTCCCATTCTGGAGGTGGCCCCAGTGGCCCAAACTGTCCCAGAGAGCAGTTGTGCAGCAGGGTCCCAGGTATCCTCACTGCAGCTGTAAGAGAATACACTGGCTGCCACCATGCCAGCTTCAGGCCATGTGGCTTTCTGGAGTACCCCCTCCCACCTGCACCCCTACAGCTGCAGACTGCACCCCAGGCCTGAGGCAGGTGCGGGTCACAGCAGCCATCACTGCTGCTCCTGGAGCTGGGCTGTCCCCATCAGCTCTCACACAGCTCTGCCAGTCCCAATGTACTGCCTGTGCCTGAAGGCTGTCCCTGCTGGGGCCCCCACCCAGAGAGGCACCCGGCCCACGGGAACAGGGCTCCCACACTGAGCAGGGCGCCCACCTCCCTCCTTGGGACCAGAGGAACAGCGCCCTGCAGCTCTGGGCAAGAGATCCCCTGGAAGTGTCACCCGCACCATGGGTGGTGGAAAGGCTGGAGAGACCCCAAAGGCTCCCCTGTCCCAGCTCAGCCATGGACAGGCAGCAGGACACTGGCACTGCCTTCTCCTTCTGCCAGATCCAGCCATGGGGTGGGTGTCCCCTCCCGGTCAGGGGGCAGATTAAGCCCCCTGCCCCCACAGGCAGCACAGGCAGATGGGCAGGCAGCATCCCTGCCCTGGGACATCATCCCCCTGCTCTGGGAGCTCCTAGGGAAGGGGCAGCAGGGACAGCGCAGGGTCCTCCTGCACCCGGGCTGCTGCACAACCCCAGGGCTGGAGAGGGCAGGGTCTGGGTCTGCAGTCCCCAGCCCAGTACCCCTCTGCTCCCAGGCACTCCCAGGGCACCAAGTACCGTGACACATCATCCTGCCCCGCGCTGATCGGAGACACTGTGAGCAGCACATGGACCATCACCCCAGGGTGCCAGCACTGGGGTCAGCAGTCCATGGGGCACCAGCCAGTGACGGGTCTGCCAGACCACAGGGAGGGACAGGGGCCACAGCCCCAAAGGACACGGCCATCCACAGCCCTCTGGGGCCCAGGCCAGGTGCAGTGCTGGGAGCAGGAGGAGCACCTGTGTGAACAGCCCTGGGCTGGGCCCTGCTCCAGCCCCATGGCTCCGGGCTGGGGCGGAGGAGTCCAGGGGCCCAGCTCTAAATCCTGAGCTCGGCCTCCTCGGGGGGCTCCAATGAGTGCTCAGCGCTGATGGTGGAGGCCGATGGCCCCTGCGAGATGCCAAAGGGCGAGACCACGGGGGAACGGGCAGCCAGTGGGGACAGTGACGGGGAGAAGCTGGGCGACATGGCAGAGGACGAGATGGAGCCCTCGTGGCTGATGGGAGAGCGACGCAGGGAGGAGGGGTGTGGGAAGGTCCTACCCGGTGGTGGCTTGGGGGGCACGGACTGGGCACCTGGATGGGCCACCGAGGTGATGAGGGGTGGGGGGTCAATGCGGGGCTTGGGCTCTGCCTTGGGCTTGGCCGGGAAGGGCTTGCGCAGGGAGCTCTCATCCTTGAGGCGGGCGATCTCTGTGAAGACGCTGGCCAGTGGCTGGAACTGGGGGCACCAGTTCAGCAGGTAATCCCAGTTGTAGCTGCCACGGAGCTCCTCATCACTGGCCACAATGGCAGTGAGCGAGCCATCCACGGAGGGCTTGCCGTCCTCCGGGAAGGCGTAGTCCTGGGGCTGTGAGGAGACACTGAGGCCACAGCGGACGCCCAGGAAGGCGCTGCCACCCCCATCTTCACGGTACAGCTGCAGGGGCGGCCCTGGCAGCAGCAGCCCAGAGCCCTTCTTGCTCTTGAACCACTGGACGCCCTCCAGCACAGCTGGCTCACAGGAGATGTCGGAGAGCTGGTCAGCATCCTGCTGGATGCCGGAGTCAGGGCCGCGGGCAGCAATGTGCTCCTGCATGGAGGCCGTGATGCTGGCCACACGCGGGTACTCGTTGATCATCCGGATCTCATCATCCTCAGCGGCTTCAGCAGAGCCACGGCCGCTGGAGTGCGAGGGGTCCAGCGAGCCACCCCGCGTGTAGGGCCCTGCTGGCTCAGCGCCGTAGCCCGGCAGCGCCTGGTGGTAGATGTGCTCAGCCCCGGGCAGTGCCGGCTCCTCACGGCCCAGCTTCTGCAGGGACCCGCTCTGCGTGCGGGCCAGCACCCCATCGGCCTCCGCCTTCTTGCGGCCCTGGCGCTGCCGGGAGCGCACCAGCGCCAGCACGATGGCCACGGCAGCCAGCACCACCACGACACCCAGCGAGGCGGCCACGGCCACCAGCAGCAGGTTGAGGTCAGGCGCCAGGCCAAAGGAGGTGTGTGTGACGTCGATGGTGACTTGTGTGGAGGCCGTACGAGAGGCAGGCAGGGGGCTGCGTGCCTGCACCTCCAGGCTCATCTCCCGTGGCTCCCTCTTGGCACGCCCCGCCCCAGCCTGGGGCTGGCTGTCCACACGCAGGTAGATGGTGCCCGTGGTCTGGTTGATGGCAAAGTATGGCGAGGGCTTTGCCAGGGCATACAACACGACACCATCAGCCCCCTCATCCTCATCCGTGGCCAGCACCCGCCCAATGCTCTGCCCTTTGCGTGCACCCTCAGGCACCTCGAAGTTGAAGGAGGGGCTCAGGAAAATGGGGTCATACTCATCCTCTCCTGTCACCAGCACCCGCACGGTCACTGTGGCTGAGGCATTGCCAGCATCAGTGGCCCGAACCAGGAGCTGGAAGGCTTTGGCTCGCTCATAGTCAAAGGTGAGGCGGGAGCGCAGCTCCCCAGAGCTCCTGTTGACAGCGAAGGCATCCTGGCCATCCCCTGTGGTGGGGTCCCCCACGGCCTGCTCCAGTACCGTGTACTGCAGCTCCCCGAAGGTGCCTGTGTCAGCATCAATGGCATGCAGTGTGGTGACCAGTGTGCCAGGTGGCAGGTTCTCCCGGATGCTGGCACTCAGCACCTCTACTGGGAAGTATGGCTTGTTGTCATTGACGTCCTTCACCTCAATGGCCACAGGGACCAGTGCGAAATGCCCACCCGGTGTGTCTGTGGCACGCACCACCAGTGTGTGCAGTGCCTGGGCCTCCCGGTCCAGCGGCCGTGCCAGGCTCAGGGCCCCGGTGTTCTCGTGCAGCTGGAACAACCCGTGCTGGTTGCCCGAGCTGATGGTGTAGTGTACACGGCCACGCGGCCCCGAGTCGGCATCGTGGGCTGCCACGCGCAGCAGCTCCGTGCCAGGAGGCATGGCCTCGCTCACGGCCGCACGGTACTCAGCCCGGGAGAACACGGGTGGGTTGTCGTTGACATCCCACACGGTAATGAGCACGGGCACGGTGGTGCTGCGCTGCGGGAGGCCCCGGTCTGAGGCTGCCACGGTCAGATTGTACACTGGGATGGTCTCAAAGTCCAAGGGCTCCACAAGCACTAGGGCTCCCTGTGTACGGAGCTGCCCCTTGGCCCAGGCCACCCGGCTCTCCACCTGGAAGGCATTGCCACCATTCCCGCTGACAATGGTGTAGTCGAAGCCAGCGTTCTCTCGGGAGAGGTCGGCATCACCTGCCTCCAGTGTCAATACAGTGGTGCCTGGGCGCAGGTCCTCAGGGACGCTGGCATTGTAGTGTGGCTCCTGGAAGTGGGGGCTGTGGTCATTCACATCCAGCACCTGAAGCTGCACCATGGCCCAGGATGAGAGGCTGGGAGAGCCATGGTCATGGGCCTCCACTACCAGATCCAGGGTGGGCTGGCTGGCGTCAAACTCTATCTGCCGGGTGGTGAAGAGTGTCCCTGTAGGGCACAAAGCTAGGATCAGCACCAGGGCCAGCAGGAGCCAGGACAGATGTTGGGGTATCTGCTGGAGGAGCAGGTGCTGGGACACTGTAGCCGGGCACCCTGCCATGTCTGCCTCACCAGCCACTCCAGAAGGCAGCCTGGTGAGAGACTCAGCAGGGCCAGCATGGGGGCACCCCCCTCCACAGGTACCCTCAGAGTGACCTGTAAGAGGGGCCCACAGAGCATCAACCTCACCCACCATTGCTAGGGTCGATGGCAACATCAGGGCTAGGCACAGCCAGGCGGAAGGTGATGTCCCCGTTGCTCCCTGAGTCAGGGTCAGTTGTGCTCACGGTGAGGATGACGCTACCAGCAGGTGTGTGCTCTGGCAGCAGCACCTGAAGAGGAGGAAACCCCAGTCAATGTCTAGTTCCCCCTTGCCCAGAGCCTCAAGCAGGCCTGGGAGGAGCTCTGGGGTTGGCCACGCAGCTGTAGCCAAGGTGGCCCAGCCCTTCACTGTCCAGGGCAGCCATAACCAAGGTGTCTGTGCTCCCAAAGCCTTCAAGCATCCCTGGGGCTCCTCAGCCCCTTGGCCAGGCTCTAGAACTGCAGCACACACTGCCCAAGACAGCCTTCATCAGGGACCTGCCCATGTGACCCCAGGTCTCACCATAAACATTTGTCCAGGCTGTGGCCTACCTCCCATCCCTTCTGGCCTCCCCACTGTGCCCATCCATTCCAGCTGCACCCTCTGCCATCAGCTGTTGCCCTTGCAGGGGCTGGTCCTGGGGTCACCTGCCTTGTTTCAGCCCCTTCTACACCACAGTGACAGCAGGAGGGGTGTCAGGATGTGGATGGGACTCAGGAATCAGGGCCAGGAGGGGCTCAGACCCATCCTCTGTGCTTTGTAAGAGCAGGTGAGCCAGGGAGGAGCCACAGAGGGCTCATGTGGGATGAGCCCTTGCTCATGTGCCTTGCTCCCTGGCACACCTGGTGTGCAGTACCTGATAGAAACTCTGGGTGAAGATGGGCGCATTGTCGTTCACGTCCTCCACGAGGATGGTGAGGTTGGCCTCAGTCTCGTGGCGTGTGTCAGAGGCACGCAGGGTGAGGGTGTAGTGGCTGCACTGCTCGTGGTCCAGCGGCCCCGTCAGGGCAATGCGGCCCCCATAGCGCAGCACCCCGAAAGTGCCCACTGCATCCCCCTCCAGCAGCAGCGCGTAGGAGAGCACAGGGCCTGAGTCCACGTCGTTCCCGGTCAGCTGGGCTATCTGGGTGCCCAGCAGTGTGTCTGTGGGAAGCAGAAGTGTGAGCGAACAACCCCATCCCTGTGGAGCACACCTGGTGGGAAACTAGTTCAGTCCAGAGCCTGAGCACCAGAGAGAGGGGGAGATACCATGGGAGAGGGAGATGCCAGGGGAAAGTCTTGGGGGGTTTGGCAGAACATGTGAAAGTTGTCATGGGCACAGGGCTGAGGACCGTGAGCAGGCAGGGCAGGTGTCTGCAGCCTGAGCCCTGGCAGTGGGGCAGGGACCTGGACTGAGTTGGAAATTCAGATGGCTCCCTCAGGACACAGCTGCAGCACAGGGGTTGTGCCAGAGAGCTTGGAGGGCTCAGCCAGAGGGTCAGTGTGGTCCGGTCCCTGGCAGGGTCCAGACTGGCATGCCTGGGGGCTCCTCCCCCTGCCCCTGGTGCCCATTACAGCCCAGCTCCAGCCCTCGGTGCCGCAGTACTCACTCTCAGGGACACGGACTTCCCAGGGTATCGGGATGGTGGGGCTGTTGTCATTGACATCCATCACCACCACGGTCAGTGTGGCTGAGCCCACAAGTGGTGGTGTCCCTCGGTCCATCGCCGTCACCACCAAACTGCAGGCAGGCACAAGGGTCAGAAGGGTGCCCACACATGTGAGGGAGCACTTCACATGGGAACAGCACCTGGGACATGCATTGCACGTGTGCACAGCACTGGGACACATACTGTAGGTGTGCACAGGTCTGGAGCATCTGCATGTGGTGGGGAAACCATGCACGGCAATAGAGTGTCGGGGGTGATGGATCCATGAGGAGCATTCATTCCCTAGAGGTGTCTAAGGAAAGACTGGACATGACAGTGCCATGGTCTAGTCGACAACATGGTGATTGGTCATAGGCTGGACTCGATCTCAGAGGTCTTTTCCAAATTAATTAATTCTGTGGTTCTGTGATCTGAAGAGCATGTGTAGGAGTGGGTACATGGAGAGTACGTGTGGGCTAGTGGGTGTGGGTACATGGAGGGCATGACGGGGCAGGGCAGCAGGTGTATGCACTCCTAAGGCATGTGCTGGAGTCTGGAAAGTGTGTGGGTACAGGTAGAGCACCTCGTGGGGTTCAGGCAGGTATCTGGGGCTCTCTGGCTGCTAGGGAACACTTGGAGCCTCTCTGGAACGGCAAGGGGTGTGTGGATGGAAGGAATGCCCCCCCACACCAGGGGACAGAGCAAAGACACTCACAGCCACTGGGGCAAGTGCTGTGGGGAGAAAATGCCCTGGGGGCTACACCTGAGCCAGGCGTGTGGGACAGGGCAGGTGAAGCCTCAGATTCTCAATGAGGTGTTTGCCAGCATTTCAGGTATGTGTGGTCAAAGGGGTTGAACAAATTCAGAGCATGCACACATGGTGAGGAGCCCAGAGGGCCTGGCTGTATGCAGGGGATATCTGGGGGGGCCTCAGGTTAGTGCAGGGGCTTGGAGACATGTGACAGGGCACAAGGTTTCTGTGCTCTGAGGTGGTAAGGGATGGAGCAGATGTGGTGTGGATTAAGCAAGCAGGAAGGGGAATGGATGAGCCCAGGGCCCCCTCACAATCTCCTCAGCTCTGCAGAGATCCAGCTGGACCATGCTCGGGCTCATCTTGGCCATCTGCCTCCCTTGTCCTTCACTCCCACACTCACACTGACCCTCAGCTCCTGCTGCTTGGCAGAGCCATTTTACAGACAGGCTGGGACAGCTTTGGCAGCACCAAGGACAGTATCCCCCATGCCCCAGAGCTGTACTGCACAGCTCTGCCCTGTCTTTGCATCCCCCAGCCTGGCTGCACTCACCGGGTCTGGGACCAGATCTCCCTGTCCAGGATGGCAGCAGTGGTGATGGTGCCAGTCTGAGGGTCAATGTGGTACAAGCCTGGCATTGGCAGTGACTGGTTGATGGCATAAGTCACCTGCCCATTTGCTCCCTGGTCCAGGTCATCTGCTAGCACCTGCAAAGCCACATGAGATTCAGCTGTGGAGCTCCTGAGGCAGGACCTGTGTGCAAGTGCCAGCCCTAGGCCCAGGTAGCTCCCACCCCCTCACCCTGGCCAGGCCAGGGCTCAGGTGTCCCTGTTTGTGCCCAGCTATACCTGGATGACAGGTGAGTCGTAACTCTGTGACTCCCAGATGAACGCCACGTAGTTCTGCAGCTGGAAGCGGGGCAGGTTGTCGTTCACATCCTGGAGGTTGAGGTTTATGGCCATAAAGCTGAAGGAAGTCATGGTCTCTGCCTGAATCACCAAGCGCAACCGAGGGCTAGCCTCGAAGTCCAGACTGCTGGAGTCCTGCACAGAGATGGCACCTGGGAGGAGGAAAACAGCAGGATGGGGGAGTGAAGGGGGCGGTGATAGACTAGCATGTTCACCCCTCATCAATCCCTCCCCTCATCCATCCATCCATCCATCCATCCATCCATCCATCCATCCATCCATCCATCTATCCATCCATCCATCCATTCTCAGACAGGAAAGATACAGAGAGGCCTTCCAAGCCCTTCCCACACTGGCAGCTTCTCATTGTCCCTAAGAGCTGCCCTGGATGATAAATTCCACACCTTGCTGAGGACAAGCACCTTCTGCTCACATTACAGCATGCAACAGTCCTTCCACCTGGAGTCTCCCCTAGAGGTGTGGAGCAGAAAGAGCTCTTCCTACCATGACACAAGCTCATCCAGCTTCAAGCCAGAGTCACCTCATTGCAGCTTTGAGGCCAGTCAAAGACTTCCAAAGGGCTCTGAAGACATACACCCACTGCCACCCACCTGAGCCATGGACACCTTGGCTGCTGCAGCAACAAGGTGTTGCTGTCCCACCCAGGAAGGAGGAGGGAAGCCAGCAGGATGTACTAAACCAATCTGCAGCATTTCTACAGGCACATATTCACATGGAATGAGGAGGAATCAAGCTCCTATGGCTGAATTCCTGCCCCAGCAGTCCTGCGGAGCCTCTTTGCAGCCCATTCCAGCATCCACATGAAATCAGCAGCTGAACTGCTCTAGTGGCAGGGATGCAGTGTCAGCATCTGGAACAGTTGTGTGGCCTTGGACAAGCCTGGCCTATGTAAGAGCTTTGCCACCAGCTTTGCCTGTGGACGGACATGGTGACAAGGGTTCCAGGGCACACAGTGAACCAGGCCACATGTCCAAGAGTGGAGATGGGTGGCAGCTGCCCAGACAAGTAGCCTGGTTTAGGAAACAGCCATGTCCTCACCTCCTACCACCTGCAGGCTGGGAGCCCAATGCACCACATTGCCTCTGTGACACTGCTGGACAGCTGGCACAGGGCAGGTGTCAGATCCATGCCAGCCCTCCTGGCCTCCTCACTCCTTCAGCCCCCCATGTCTGGCTGCAGCACTGGCCCTTGTCCCAGGAGAAAGCAGGGAAGCATCACAGACAGGCACACAGGACTCACAGACAGACATGTTTTAAGGGAAAAGTCCTGTATTCTGGGTGCTTATCTGAGGGCAGTGTTTCCTCAGTGGGATGAAGTGGCATTGCCACAGTGCCCATGCAGAGCCAGAACATGCTCGGGGTGTTCTATAAACCACGGGCACACATGGCTTGAGCAGGGACATGACAAGGGGATGCAAAGGGACAGGGATGATAGGGAGTGGTTCTGTGACCCCATGGCAGTGTGCCATGCAGTTCAGTGCAGCAGAGTCCTGCTCACAAAGCTCCATTGCCATGAGATGCTCACTTCTAAACAGCCTCACACAGACCCACTCCTGGTGGTACAGCAGGAAATATGCATCTCAGGCCCCTCAGGACTCTGTGGAGCCATGGCCCTGTGGAGGCTGAGACCCCCTCATGGGATGCAGGGGGCTGACCTGGCCTTCCTGCAGTGCTGTGCTGTGCTGTGCTGTGCTGTGGGGGTGCTCACGGTGACACCAGGGTACCAGGGGGGCCATATGGTGGCTGAGGGTATGTGTCCTGACACTGGGCACCCTGATGTCAGATGGACTCCTCTGCATGGCTGAGCATTGCCTGCTGTGCCCATGGGCGACTGGCAGTAGCCAGTACTTAGTCATGTTGCTGAAGGATGCACACTGTGCTCTGCCATGGGTGGCTCACAAGCACCTGCACAGTGGCCATAGGCTGAAGAGGGCACAGGCACAGTGTCAGCGAGATCTCTTGGATCCTGTCCCAGTCCCAACCACCCTGTGAGGCACAGGAACATGAGGCTTTCACAAGAAGCTCCAGCTGGATGTTTGGGCTCCAAGGATCAGCTTTCTCCTGTCATGGAATCCCAGATTGGTTTGAGTTGGAGAGGAACTTTAAAGGTCATCTAGTCCACTCTCCTGCTGTGGGTAGGGTCACCTTCCACTACACCAGATTGTTCCAAGTCCCATCCAGTCTGACCTTGAACACTTCCAGACATGGGGCAGCCACAGCTTCTCTGGGCAACCTGTGCCTGGGCCTCACCACCCTCACAGGTAAGATTTTCTTACCTATATCCCATCTAACTATGCCCTCTGAGGTTTTGGGGAAAGGCCCAGTTATGGGGGACCACAATAGCACTGGGAGCAGTGCTAACAGCTACTGGACAGTGACAGGGCAGCGTCCATGTCCCAGTACTAACACCATTCAACTGACAGGTACAGAGCTATGGGCAGTGTTCCTGTCCCCTGGGGGCCTCTGAGCAGCCAAGCAGGCATGGGCAGAGCTCTGAAGGTGTTCCTGGAGCTGTACCTGAGCTGGGCTGGATCAGGAAGGTGTTCTTCTCATTGCCACTGACGATGCTGTAGGTGATGCGCCCTGAGGAGCCCCCTGTGTGCACAGCCTGGACACTCGCCACTGCAGTACCTGGGAGAGCAAAAGGGTGTGAAGAGACAGCAGAGCCTCGGGGCAGGTGGCAGAGGATCAGAGTGGTGTGTGGCAGGGTGTTCTGTAACACAGGAGCACCGCTCTGCCCAAGGACACTGCTGACAGGGGACACGAGCTGTAATGGTAATGTTGGGCTGGGAGCCTGGAGTTGTGGCAGCTGTCCATGGACCCTCTGTGGCCTGTAACCTGGAGACCTTCCAGGAGCACCTGGGCACCTGTGGCTGCCTACAGTGATCTGAACACCCTGAGACCAGCCCACAGGGACACCACCCTGACCAGCCTGGACACCAGTCAGATCCTGTTGTCCCTCGGGTCTGCTCAAAGCATAATGGGGCTTCCCCAGACCTCACAGTGCTCCTCGTCTGAGTTCCCCACAGTACTGCTCCCACCTTCCCTCCCACCCTGTCCCATTCCATCCCAGTGCTTGCTGTCACTGCCAGTGGGTACCTGGGGCAGCATTTTCGGCCAGGGCCACGTCGCTGGTGCTGCGGGGAAAGCGCAATCCCCAGTATGGCTCCTCCTGCACGTGGATCACCACCACTCCCGTGGAGGAGAGCGCCGGCTGCCCCAGGTCTGTGGCCAGGACAAAGAGTGTCCGCTGGCGCTGGCTGAGTGAGCCCAGGGGCTGCAGCAGCTGGATGTCCCCTGTGTAGGAATTGATGGCAAAGGCGGAGCTGGGGGTGGTGAGTCGGTACAGGATGGAGGCGTTGGCACCTGCATCCCTGTCCTCGGCCTTCATGGTAGCCACCACCTGTTTCGGTGGTGTGTGGCGGGACAGGTTGACGGTGAGTGGGCTGTGCAGGAAGGCTGGGGCGTGGTCATTGACATCTCGCACTGTCACAGTGACACGCACAGCTGTGCTCTTGGGCTCCCATGGTGCTGAGTCCACTGCCTTGGCCAGGAAGCTGTAGCTGGGCTGGCGCTCCCGGTCCAATGCCTGGGTGCTCCGGATGCGCCCGCTCTGAGGCTCCACCTGGAACATGCCCAGTGATTCGTTGCCCAGGTAGTAGGAGACCTGCCCATTGGTGCCCTCATCTGGGTCCTCAGCCACCAGCTGTAGCACCAGGGCACCGACTGGCAAGTCCTCTGGCACCTCCACTGCATAGGTGGCCTGAGCGAAACTGGGTGTGTTGTCATTGAGGTCCAACACCTGTACAGTCACTGACATGGTGGCACTGCGTGGGGGGGAGCCATGGTCCTGCACCACCACAGTGAGACTGTAGGAAGCAACTTGCTCCCGGTCCAGGGCACGTGCAGTAGAAAGGACACCAGAGATGGGATCTAGGCTGAAATCCTGCCCAGGGTCTCCATCTGGAAGAGAAAAGGAGGAATAACAAGGCAGCATGACTATAACTGCAACAAGAAAGGCCCTGGACAGCCTGAAGCCTATCACTTTGTGGCCTGGCTGGGTGGGCAGAGTAAGCCCTAGTGGGACCAAACCTCCTTGGGTCAGGTCCATGTGAAGAACTGACTCCAACCACTCACAGGCAGTGCTGTTGCCACGGGAGGTCCCCAGATAATGTGTGGCAGGATACAGCAAAAATCTCACTTTGCAACTGGTGAATTCACAGGTCAGAGCAGCCAGGAGAGGTGTGGAACTGGTCTAAGCCTGGGGAACCAAACATGAGCCTGGGGAATGATGAGTGGAGTCTGTCCAGACCTTGGAGTGCTCTTTACTGGGGGCAGAGAAACTTGAAGGCTGAGAAGTAGCAGCAGTGCCATGCAGTTTGGAGCAGGAGAGAACTGAGGTGGAACAGAACCTGCTGCAGGTGATGCCCCCCAAGCCAGGAGAAAATGGGAAAGACCACCCTTGCCTAGCCCCACATTCCCAATGTGCCTCACCTGCCACCCGGTATTCCAAGCGCCCGTTCTCTCCACCATCGGGATCAGTGGCACGCAGGGTGTAGAGAGCCACATGGCTCTGATTCTCGGGGACCTCCACGGAGAAGGACTCGCTCTCCAGGTATGGTGCATGGTCATTCTCATCCCCCACTGTGATCCGCACAGTGGCCTTGGCGAGGCTGGGGGGCCGGCCGGCGTCCCGTGCATACACTGCAGGACACAGGAGAGTGCTGCAGGCCATCCTGCCCACTAGGACCTACAGCCTCGATGCTCATATGCCAACACCCAGGCATGGGAGCACTGGCGTTCCTGCACCTTCAAACCACTCCACAGACCTGCTGCGCCCCACAGACTCCCCTCCCTCCCTATAGCCTGCCTTCCCTGCAGTGCTCCCCACCCCAGCAGCAGGGAGCCTCCATCTACTCCCCCAACCCTCTGCCTGCCGCTCCCCATCACCTACCCGTCAGGACATGCTGCTCCTGCTCCTCCCGGTCCAGGGGACGTGTGGTGACAATGAGCCCTGTCTCTGGATGGATGGAGAATGGCTCCCCAGAGAGACCCCCATAAGACACCTGCCCGTTGGCACCTGCAGGGAGGAAGGAGGTCTGACAGCAGCCCTGCAACAGCCCCAGCGCCTCATTCAGCTCCCAGCCCTACACCTCTCCACTCTCAGCTCCCACCCGGGGCTCACAGGCTGTTAAAGAGGGTGGGCTGGCTCACTCCCTGGAGGCAGAGAGGTGTGGGGGGGTCCAAGCCTAGCCCAACTGATGGGGAGGCAGATGGGCCAAGGAGCCCCCACAGAACAAAGACTGGGAAGGAGAGCAGAGGGAGTAACAGTCCCTGTTCTATTCTCATCCTCTACCAGGATTCAGCCCATCTCCCACCTCCAGACCAGGTGCTGATCCTTCCCCCTGGTCAGCCAGGTTCTCCAGACCAGCAGAAGCAAGCAGAGTGTGCCCAGTCCTGGGGCTGCATCTTCAGATGGACCCTGACCAAACTGGGCAGCTCACCCTCGCCCACGTCCTCACCCAGATCACGGTCCGTAGCCAGCACCTGCAGCACTGGACTGCCAGCTGGCAGGTTCTCCATGACATGGGCTTCATACTCAGGTTTCTCAAAGGCAGGAGCCTCATCGTTGACATCCAGCACTAGCACAGTCAGCATCTGCGTAGCAGAGCGGCGTGGGAAGCCATGGTCCATGGCCAGCACTGTCAGGTTGTGCTGTGCCACCTCCTCCCGGTTCAGGGCCCGCACGATGGAGAGTGCACCTGTGGGCACAGCAGAGGGATGAGCTGGGACTGGCGATGCTGGGCGTGAGCTGGGACCAGTGGCACTGGGGCAAGCTGGGGCCAGTGGCACCAGGACTTATGGCTCTCAGGAGAGGTCTACTACAAGGCTGCAGGCACTGGGGTCTGCTGGGACAGCTGGGTCTCAGAGACCAGCAACACTGTGCCAACCAGATACTGTGCTTGGGGGTCCCTGCACCCCTAATCTCCCTCCTCTGGGCTCCTCAGCCCATGTTCTCCTCCTGCACACCATCCAACATCCTTGTGTACCTCTGTACTCTCCTCAGCCTCTGTGTTCCCAGCGTCCCTGCTGCCACCCCCGCACACTCCCAGCTCTCACCAGTGCTGGGATTGAGATGGAAGCGACCGTCACCATTGCCTGCTCGCAAGGAGTAGCTCACACGTCCATTCTCTCCCAAATCGCTGTCCTGGGCCACCACATGCAGCGCCACGAAGCCCGTGGGCTGGTCCTCCATGATGCTGACAGCAGCCGGGGAGAGGAAGACTGGCGCGTTGTCATTCTCATCGGTCACAAACACGCGGGCGGTGACGGCAGCCGAGCGGCGCTGGCTGACGTTGCGAGCCTGGTCCGTGGCCTCCACCACCAGCAGGAAGGAGGCAGCAGCCTCCCGGTCAAGGCCCTGGCTCAGAGTCAGCTGCCCCGAGCGGCTGTCGAGCTGGAAGGGGGCCCCAGGGGGCTCCAGGTGCAGCAGGGCATAGCGCACCTGGCTGTTGGGACCTACCCCATCCCCATCCAGTGCCTGGAAGGTGAAGATGGAGGAGCCGGCCTGGGCATTCTCAGGCACCACAATGGTGATGGGGTCTTCTGGGAAGGTGGGCGCCTGGTCGTTGCAATCCTGCACATGGATCTGAACCAGCACCAGCCGGCTGGAGGGATAGCCATGCTGTGTGTCCTCAGCACTAACCTGAAGCACATGCCGTGCCCCAGCTTCATAGTCCAGCTCCCGGGCAGCATAAATCTCCCCTGTTACACTGTCAACCACAAAGGTGCCGTCCCCACCACCTCCTACCACCGTGTAGGTCAGCTGTCCTCGCACAGGGGCATCTGGTGGGGCCACCGAGCCAATCACAGAGCCTGGCTTGACCCCCTCAAGGGGGTGCAGAGTCAGCACGGTGGCATCAGGTCGTGGCAGCACACGGGAGGATGGCAGCACCTGTGAGGAGAGGCAGCAGTGAGGGGCACACACAGGGGTCTGCGTGCCAGGGCATGTACTGGAACACAGGAAGGTCCTTCTGGTCCTCAGGATACACCTTCCACTGTGAGGGTGCTCAAGCCCTGGCACAAGTTGCTCAGAGACATAGTAGAGTGTCCAGTCTTGGACACAGCCAAAGGCCACCTGGATGACCCTGCCTAAGCAGGGGGCTGGACAAGGTGACCTCCACAAGTACCTTCCCTCAGTCACTCCTTGGGTCCGTGACTGTGTCAGACACCACAAAGGCAACAGACAGTAGGAGAAACAATTTTACAAACATAAGCAAGAGTGGGCAAGAAAAGAGGGCACACTCATCCTGATGGGAGGTACAGGAAGAGAGAGAACCCAATATGACCCCAAGATAAATAAATACTATCTCTAGTTTTATTAGAGATATTGGAGTTAATTTGGGGATGAGGTACACCTGTGGATGGGAGAGAGAATGCTCAAAAGGCCACCACAATGTGGCCTAAATGGAAAATCCACTGAAGAACTCAGTATACTCCTGTCAAGGAGCTGGGGAGAATTGGAATAACATCAAACTTGTTAGCCCAGAGGGGATCAAAGCCAGTGATTGTCAAGCAAGTATCTGTGCTACAGGGATGCAAACCAGCATGTCAGGAATGGCCAGCCTGGCCTCAGTGCTCTGGAGGCTGCAGAACAGCTTTGCTAATAAGAACAGTTGAAGACATGGTGTAAAAAGCAAATGGTATAAAACATATTGTGAGTGGCTGAAGGCAGATGTGCCAGGCTAACACCAGACTCTGCTCCTTGAGGGAACGTGATGTATCACACCCGCCTCGGCTAGAGCTGGGCTCTGGTGTGGGAGCACATGGAAGTCCCAAATTAATGGGGGGAAGGCACAGAGTGGGGATGGCTGTGTGACAGAAAGGACTGAGTAATCAGCTGGCTCAAGGGGAGTGATGGGCAGGGCTGGTGGGGACAGTAAAATGACCTTGGCACCTGCAAGGACAGGGACAGGAAGATGAGAAACAGTGTGAGACTTGATGGGGGGAACCAGAGTCTCTGCTGTAAAAGGAAGCTCATTACGAACAGCAGAGAAAGGACATGGATGCCTGGGCAGTATGAGGCAGAGAGTGCCAAAGTGACACAGACGTGAGAGACATCCTGAGGGTCAGAACATGCTGTGGGTCAGAACAAACACCCTGGGGGCAGAACACTGATTTCAGTAGATGCTGAGAAGAATGGATAAGAATGGATGTCTCTGCACAGGGGACTTCTGAGTTCTTTCCTGCACCAAGGTATCTAGGACAGGATCAGCCGTCCAAGGCTTGAGAACACAAAACTACGGTTAACCACTTTGGAAAAGAGAACATGTGCAGAGCCAGACAGATCCATCCCTTCCCATTCCAGGCTCTCCACACGGATTTTAGGGCTGGATCAAGAGCTGAGGAAGGGCAGAGGGTCCCCAGGGATAAAGATAGTGGAGGGTGAGGAGGTGGAGAGAAAGGCTGCCAGGTAGCTGGATGGTGTCCTTCAAGAGGTGAGTGAGGGGTAGATGGTACAGGGAGAGGAGGAGCTGTGATGCAGGGATAAGACAAGCTAGGGTGCAAGAACAGGAGGGGCTGGAGTGCAGGGATAGGAGGAGGATGGTACTGGGTACCTGGACACGAACGATGGCTGATGTGCTGTGAGGCACTGCGCCACGGTCGCTGGCTGTCACAGTGAAGATGTACTCAGCACGGTCAGCCCGGCGCAGAACTGTGGCTGTCCGCAGCTCTCCAGTAGCCACATGTAGGGTGAAACGCTCTGCCCAGGGTCCTGCAGAGAGAAGTGAAATACTGCCATGGAAGAGGGAGCCAGAACAGGGTGGGAAGGAGGGGGAGTGCGGTGTGAGGGTCCTGGGCCGTGGGCACCCATTTGCCTGGTTGATGGCTGCAAGGCAGAGCAGCATCAATTTGCCAGTTCTGGAGCTCATACCTATCAGTGAGTAGATGATGGTCCCATTCTCCCCCTCATCAGGGTCCTTGGCCTGCAGGGAGGCGACCAGAAGTCCCGATGGCTTCTCTTCCAGCACCTGCAGCACAGCCCAGGGAGCAGCTGAGTGGCACAGGACACCCTTCAGATCACACCTACAGCTCCCCAAGCATGGCATGGAGTCTGCACTGTCCTGCACCAACCCAGCACCTCACCCATGGCACAGATCCCTGGCAGGACCTACAGGCTGTGCCTGCACCTGGGAACATGGAGTCTGCAGTTACACTGGCCAGGGGAGGTTCTGTCTTGCCAGTCCTCCTTCCCTTTTGGCCTGTTTCACAACCTGCTTGGTGGGGTGGGAGGACACTGCAGGGCTGTGGGAGGGCACTGCTTCACCTGTGTTACACTCAGAGTCTCTGCGAGACAGAAGTGTAGGGCTCCATGACAGTCCTGGTTTCCTTTGCCCCAACAGACCCTTTCAGCTGCCAATGCCAAGGTGTGAGCCCTGACAGCCCAGTGCCAGCCCCCCTGGCCACAGCCAGTGATCTCCTCAGTTCCCACAGCCAGCCAGGGAGGTTTGCCACCTCTGGAAATGCAGCTGGCAGATCTTCCCAGGCTCAGGCAACTCAATTCAGGGATTTTCCCTTACCTCCTTTGTTCCTGGGTAGCACTGATGGCCTTTCTCTAGGCACTTTAGACCCACGTTTTATGCCAATGCAGCACAAGACCATTGAGAAATCAATCACACGTGTTCAGGTAACCTCATGTCTCTTCCCTACAGAGACCACACATAACAGCATCACACACAAACCCTTTTCCTGGCTAGTTATGGAATGGCATGCATCCCTATGAATGCTCCTCAGCATCTGTCAAGTTTTGGGATCACCCTCAGCAAACATCCCTCCCCTGCTGCAGACGTGCCTCCTCCAGCAGTGACTCCTTGGTGGAGCAGGATTGCTGCTTGGCATGGGTTTTGCAGTTCCTTCCAGCCCAGCAGATGTCAAATTCCCACCCGACTCACATTCTCATCCCATCAGCACATCCAGAGGCACAGACCACCTTCCCAGACCCAGCTGTGCAGAGTGATCTGTGTCTCCTAATGCATTTAGGAAAGGGACAAGTGGAATCTGAGCAGGACTCTGGAGAAAAGGCTATGGACTCCCAAGTGGAAGTGAGGGCCGGGGCTGTTGCCCAAGCTGCTGGCACCATACTAGAGCCCTGGCAGGGGAGACCAGAGGAGCTGGACTCATTCAGCCAGGCCAAGCAATGCTGGGACTGTGCTCTGTAAACATTGGGAGAGGGAGGGAAATTCCAGGGAGAGAAGAGAGCTTTTTAAGCAAAAACACAATATTGGCACAAGAACAAATGAGTACAAAATGGTCAGAAATTAGTTTAGGCTGGAAATGAAGAGATGGTTTCTAGTACCAGATTAAGGAATCTGGAACAGTCCTACACAGCAGTGATGGAGGCACAGACCTAAATATAGCCTGGCCCTTGATGAAGGGAAGGTCTGCGTGGACATCTCTGTGTGGGGCCTCGCTTTGGAGGCCCCTTCCAACCCCTCTCCACCCCAGGCCAGGGCAGGGTCTTCCCTCACACTGTCTCTATTGCCCTCCACCTGTACACGAGTGGCTCCTGGCGAGTGGGCAGGGATACACTCCCCTTCCATGAGGAATCAGACCTCTCCGAGGTAGGCAGAGACTTGGCAGAGGAGTTACATGAGCAGCACCCACACAGCTCCACGTACAAACACCAGTTCAGCTGCACAAACTGGAATAAACACCAACAGCAGTGGGCTTGCCTCTGCAAACTGGTGAGACAGTGGCCAGGCCACCTGAAGGTTGCTGCAAACACCAGCCTGGTCCCGAGCTCACAGAGCCATTCTGGCCACAGGCACAGCTCTGGGAGGGGCTGGCAGGGGATATGCATAGAAGATGTGAGAAACATGGTACGTATGGAACAATCCTCCTGTGAACCTCCCCAGCTCCCAGCCCGCTGTGGCTCAGACACTTCCTGAGTCACAATCATATTTGTGTTCAACAGCCTTTGATGGATATTTTTTTCTTTCCATGAATTCATCTAGTTTTGAACCCATGCAACTCTGGGCAATGATTTCACAATTTAATTAGGTTCTGCATGAAAAAGTGCTGCCTGTGTTTATTTTAAACCTGCTGCATGGTCAGCTCTTATGGAGCTGCCCAGTCTCGTGTCATGAAAAATGCAACTTCTCATTTCCCCGTGTCTCTGTGGACACCTCTGTGATATTCCTGCAGCTTTGTCCATACCAAAGAATGTTCAAGTGTTTCCTTTCTGCATGGAAACCATTATCTGACAGAGATCCCATTAACATCTTTTTCTGAACCACTTCTAGTACTTCTGCTCACTTAGAGAATGGAGCCGGACAGAGAGAGCAGGAAAAATCTGAAGTGTGGTAATGATGTTTTTTTTTTCATTCTCTTTCCTTTCCTAATTAAACTCAGCATCTAATTTGCCTCTTTGCCTGCGCTGATCCTGGCAGGACACTTTCTCAAAGCCCCACGTTTCTCCCCAGACTGAAGCAGCCAGTTCAGAGCCTACCACTGTTTAAGACCCTACCACTTTTTAAAGTGTCTCTTTCCAGTTAGCAGAGATTTCATCTCCCATCTTCTTTCTTGACTGAACAGTGAAACATGATCCTTCTACAGTTTTTCACAGGGAGCCCTCACCTTGATTGCTGTGAATAGACCAATGACATCAACCATCACCTTTTCAGGAGGATACAGCAAAATAGCAGCAGCAGGGGTCCCCCTCTGTGAAAACAGACTCCTTTTTCCTTCCCTTTGCTCCCTCTCCCGGCAACCATTTCCTGGGAGGATCCATTACTGCAGACCCTATGCAAACACCCCTGGTTCTGCCAGCGTGTCACCAGTGTGCTTCAACTTAGAACCTCTCCCCAGAAGACACTCCAGCTGATGCTGGAAACTGCTGACACAGAAACCTCCTCTGCTTTGCCTGATGAACATCAATATGAACACAGCACCAAGCACATCTGCAGGGAATCACAGAGCTTTGTGTTATCATCCATTTTTCACTTTTCCCTCCAAGCCTCTCTTCTACACCAAACCATGGCTAACAGTGGGCTTTTCCTGTGCTTCACCCTGCCCTACCCATATTTCCAGTAGGAGAGCTGCAAACCAAAGTGCCCAAACAGGTGTTTGCTCAGAGCTGCTGCAGCATTTACTTTCCCACAGGGCTCTGAATTCATCTCAGCTTTGCTCTGTCCCCTGAAGAACACACCTGCTTTCATGGTCCTTTTGTATAAGTAGAGCCCTCCCAAGCTCTAGCAGGGCACTTGCAGCACTTTGTGCCCCCAAACAGTGGGTTCAGCTGCAGATCCTTCCATGTGGCATGTCATCGGTGCCCCCACACAGGAGCAGGACTCAGATGGACCCCAGCTGCAAGCAATGCTGTATCACAGAGCCTGTCCAGCAGAGCCTCATCTATGCCAGCTGGCTGCTCTCTCACCTGCTCTGCTCTCAGAGCCTTGCTCAGAGAGAGGACAAGACTAACTGCCTTTTCTGCCTCCTTCAGGCCCTGGCTTACCCATGCCAAGCCCTGCCAGCACCTCAATCAGCAGAGCAGGGCATATGAGAAGGAAGTTGGGCAAGGAATGACTGCACCCTAGAACAGGAAGGGAAGCAGAAATGAACAGGGAAGGCCTAGACTGAGCTGCAGAGTGTCCCCAGGTCCTGTGTCACCCAGGTGGGCAGTGACCACCAACACAGATCTGCCTGAGGTGCGTGGCTCAGGCAGGAGCTGTGATAGAGAGCAGTTGCCATCATTGTGATGTTTCTGACCCAGCCCCACATGAGGGGCTTTGAGCGCACAGCCTGACGTGCAGTGCCCAGCCACAGTCTGTCCCCACTCTGCCAAGGAGATGAGGCCAGGGTCCTGGCTGCCCACCCTGCTCTGCTGCTGCCAGTGACCCTTGGCCGATTCCTGTGAGCCCTCATCACTCATGCTGCTTTCAGGGGCACAGCAGAGCAGAGGCAGGCAGATGTGGGGCTGGTCCTCACCCACTTCTCTGTAGCACCCACATAACTGGGTCTGCAGCACATGCAGTGCCTGGTGACTGCTGCCACCAGAGTGCTGAGGGAAAGCTGGGCTGGCAGCCACAACAGATTCCCAGAAAACCATTGTGTGTGCCAAGCCCAGCTGTGCAATGCTTTCTTGACCTTCCAGAAATATGAGTGGCTGTACCCAAAATCCCCAGATCTAGAAGGCGATGGCATCTTGCACCTCCCCACTCACAATTGCTTACCCTGGCTCTTCCGGGACAGGTTCAGGGCTCCTCTTGCTGTCCCTCTCTGCAGGCATGTGTAAGCCAAGAGCTTCTGTCTTGCTGGCCAGTCCTGCTGGTGCCAGAGCCCTCTTCAGCCCTTACCTGCTTTGTGCACCAGGATGTCTGCATTGCCCAAGGACGTGCCCATCCTGCCATGTCTCAGTCAAATTTGCCAGACTGCCCTGGCTGCTGCATGGATCTGACTCATGCCTGCTCATCTCCTACCCCAAAACTCTCCTGGGTGCCTCCACCCCATCCCCATCTCCCAGCAGGACCGCCTGCCCCCATATTCAGAGGCCATCAGGGCCTTCCCTCACTGGCACTCCAGCCTGTGCCTCTACCTGCACAGGAAGCTCTTGACCACTGCCCACATGGAGGAAAACAGGAGCGTTGTCATTCTCATCCAGCACGGTGACATAGATGGTTCCAGTGGCACTGCGGGGTGGTGCTCCCCCATCCTGCACGATCACCAGGAGCTGGAAGCTGGACTGCTGCTCCCGGTCCAGGCTGTGCTTGGTGCTGACCTCCCCTGTGACGGAGAATCCCAGAAGGGTTTGGGTTGGAAGGTACCTTCAAACCCATCTCATTCCAACCTGCTGCCATGGGCAGGGACACCTCCCAATAGACAAGGTTGTCCCAAGCCCTGCCCACCTAGCCTTGGACACTTCCAGGGATGGGGCAGGCACAAGTAGTGGCAACACAGAGAATTGGGGACACAGCTCAGTCCTCAAGCTGCCTTAGGGCAGAGCCTGTGGTCAGCTGTGTTTCTCAGGTGTGTTGCTGAAGCCCAGCACTGCAGGGGCAGGAAGGTGCATATTGTGCTGATGCACTGGCCTGGCTGCATCACTGTGGTCCTGCCCTGGGCTTTCTCACCAGTCAGCCCCACCTAGGAAGCCAGGAGACTCTCACCTGTCTGTGTGTGGATAAGGAAGTTGGGATCGTGCTGGAGCAGGCGGTAGGTGAGCCGGCTGTTCTGCCCCGCGTCCCGGTCACTGGCCATCACCCTCCCCACGCTGCTGCCAGGAGCCTGATTCTCAGGCACTGTGAAGAAGTACCGCTCCTCGCTCAGCCGAGGGCTGTTGTCATTCTCGTCAGTGATGCTGATCCGCACGGTGCTGGTGCCAGTTTTCCGGGTGTCCCCCGCAGCCCCAGTGCCCCCCACTGAGGCCAGAACTGTCAACACATACAGGTCCCGCGTCTCCCGGTCCAGGGCACTTTTCACATACAGCCATCCACTCTCGGGCATGATGCCAAAGCTGGCAGCATCCCCGTCCGCACGTAGGTGGTAGGTAAGGGCTGTGGATTCCACATCATGCGCCAAGGCTCTCACCTGCAGGAAGCGGGTGGAGACAGGGACACCCTCTTGCACCTCTACACGGTAGGTGAGAGTGTCAAAGATGGGCCCGTTGTCATCCTCGGCTTGCACGTGCACCAGTAGTGTGAAGGTGGAGCTGAGCTGTGGGACGCCACCATCCCGGGCCACAATGGCCAAGCTGTAGGCTGAGCTGGCCTCATACTGCAGAGCCCCAAGGAGTCGCACTGTCCCAGAGGTGCGTTCCACACTGAAGGTGCCCTCACCCCCCGACACCAGCTCGAAGGTCACCTGGCCATTGGCACCACTGTCACGGTCCTCAGCCTGCACAGTGTAGACTGTAGTCCCAGGTTCTGTGGCCTCTGGCAGCAAGATGGAGTCAGAGGGACTTGGGAATGCCGGCACATTGTCATTCACATCTGACACAGAGATCTTCACGCGTGTGTTGCTGTAGGCAGGGGGTGAACCGCTCCGGGCCTGGACATCCAGGATGAGGACTGCCTGAGACTCGTGATCCAGAGGCAGGCTGGTGCGGAGCTGCCCTGAGGCTGATTCGATGGAGAAGTAGCCATGAGGATCCCCCGAGGAGATGGAATAGAATATGTCATCAGCATGACCTGTGGACAAGGGAACAGAGATAGGAGGAATGACAGCAGGTTGGGCAGTGTTGGCTGCACTGGCAGTGGTCTCAGATGTCCAGCAACACTGTGCCCATGCACGGGTGTGTACACAGACGTGTGTAAGCACACATGCTGAGCTGGGTGGCAATCATAGGGTGCACACTCAGGGGTGTGTGTGTGTGTGTATGAGTGTGTAGCTGGTCTGTGAGGAAGTGTGGTGGGTGCTGGACCTTCAAGATGGTGTGGGGACAGGGAAAATGGTGGCATGCAAAAGGGACAAGCCCATACCTGGCGGGTTGTGGGCCTGAACAGCCCCCACACTGGCACCCTGTGGCATGTCCTCGGGCACAGTGAAGAAGTACTGAGCTTGTTCAAAGACAGGAGGTGAGACTGTGCCCTCCACGATGCTGATGTTCACCCGGGCATTTGGCTGTGCCTGCAAGCCACCCCCATCCTGTGCAGAGATCACCAGCTGCACCAGGGTGTTGGCTTTGCCGCTCAGGGACCATGACAGGGAGATGACACCTGGGGAAGAAAGCCATTGATGGGGCATTGTGCTGTACCCCTGTCTGTCACCTAGCACCAGGAGATAGGCCAAACCATAAGCTGGAACAGACAGACCAGAGGGGACAGGAAACAATGTGAATCACAGTGGGAGCTTGCTATGGAGGAGCTGGAGTGAAGGAGAGGAGCCCTTCCAGGAAAGCCAGCCCAAATCCTCTGCACTCAACCTTACACCCACCCCTGAGCTGTGGTACAGGCTCAGGGACATGAGTCAGAGGGCAGGTCTTGGGAGAGGGAAAGGAGGGAAGAGGGCTTCTCTTCCTGGGGCACAGGTTGAGGATCATGACACAGCAGGTGGGTCCTGGTCTGAGGGGAGGCTCTGGGACTGAAGGACCATACTTGAGGGCTGGTAGGGCCTGTCTTATCTCAGTCACCTGCTGGGAACTTGGGAAACAGTGTGAAGATCCCTTAATACACCTTCTTCTCTTGCTGAGAGCCTCGGCACCATACACTCATGCCCCCACCTCCCCAGCAGAAACTGCTCTGGCTTCAATGGCCAATGCAAGGCAGAGCAGATGCAGCCAGTGAGAATGGTGGGACCGAGAGTGACAGAGTTATAGAGCAGAGTTAACTGAGCCAGGGAGAGGAGGGGACTGGCAGAGACAAGAAACAAACCAGGATACAGCCTGCTGAGGCAAAGCATCAGCATGCAGGAGGAAAGGCACAGTGAGTCAGGGATGGGGAATGGGGGAGAGGCAGAAAGATAGGACAAATGAGGAAGAGAGCAGGAAGCAGAAACAGGAGGTCAGGGACTGAGTCTGAGAAGGGGTTGCCAGAGGCTTGAGAAGTCAAGGGGGGAATGATGTGGCAGGGAGAGGAACAGACATACTCTGGAGACAGACTGCACTGCTGAGGTGACCAAACAGTGACATTCAGGCTTGCTTTGAAATCTCCCATATTACAATGTTCTGATTGCTGTCTGCTCTGGCTTCCTGCCAGCTCTCACCTGTGTCCTTGTTGAGGGAGAAGAGTGGGGGCGAGTTTCCCAGGACAATGCGGTAGGTCACTCTTCCATTCAGCCCCTCATCCTTGTCGTGGGCAGTGACACGCAGCACAGCTGTCCCTGGCATGCTCTGTGTGCTGATGCTGGCAGCATACTCCAGTGGGTAAAACACTGGCCGGTTGTCATTTGTGTCCTCCAGGAACACCTTCACATACACCATGGAGTTCAGGCCACCCTGTGGAGGGGACCAGGTCAGAGACAGTGCAAGGACAGAAGCATCCTCTGCACAATGCCAAGCCAGCAGCCCCGTGTCCCACAGCCTCACCAGCACTCACCCCATCCACAGCAGTGATGGTGAAGTCGTAGGCAGACGTGCCCTCATCGCGGTCCAGGGGCTGCACCGTGCACAGCTGCCCAGAGTGCTTGTCGATGCTGAACTGCGTGGGGACAATGCTGCCGATGCCAGAACCAATGGAGTACGAAAGGGAGCCAAACACACCACTGTCTGCATCTGTGGCTGTCACCTGGGTGAGGGAAAGTATTACCTGAACAGAGCAGACCACCAGCCGGACCCAGCCCAGCACAATCACCACACTCCAGAGCCACACTCTGCTCCGTTGCCCACAGCCATCACATTGTCATCAGAGCTGGCCATTGAGACACAGAGTGACAGTGACTGCCCCAGCTCTGCAGCTTGTCCCACACCAGCCACTGCTTCCTTTGCAGCCCTCCCTGCATCAGGACAGGGCTCACAGGGCTCACTGGTGCAGACAGAGCCCTGGGCAGTGTTGCCTGCAGCTGTGGGGCACTCCAGAGTCAGCCTATGCTGGCTTGGTCCCCGTGAGAGGATAGAGAGGTGGGGGAGCACTGTGTTTTGAATGTGCAAGAGCTGCACCCTGCTTTCTATCTCCAGCACTGCTGTGGGTTTCTCACCACTCTGACACCCTTCTGCACCTCCAGGGCAATATTCATCACCCAGGTCAACAGGTTTGCCTTGGCAAAGGAGTAGTCCATAGGAACAGGGGGAACAGAAAGGCCCGGCCTCGCCAAGATGCCAAGGATCTCACAGTCAGGCTCCCCCACTGTCCTCCACTTGCTTGGCAGGCCAGGGAAAACCTGCACTGCAGCAGCAGTTGCCCCTGCCCCTTTGCTCCTTTTCTGCAAAGACACTCAGGATGGGACAGTAAGACAATGCTCTGTCACCATGGCCCTGGCTCTGTCCTGCTCTCAGAGCTCTGTGTCCGGCAGCCCCAGGTGCTGGGGATGAGGATGGAGAGCGGCATTGCCCCGTGACAGCCCAGTCTCACCCACCCTGGGATGCAAGAGCTGCACCCACCATGACAGACACAGCAGGAGGATGAGGGCTACTCCCTGCTTGCCCACCCCAGTTCCTTCTTGGGCTCCTGCAGAGCTCAGGTCAGCCAGAACCAACTCCTGATCCTACATCCCTGCCCACGGCTCCTCCACCAGCTGGGAGCTCGGCAGAGAACAAAGCTGGGGGACGGAGCTGGGGGGAGGCAGCTGGGCCAGGCCCGGGTGAAGTGGAGTTCAGGCCTCGTCAGCCACAGCTCCTCCCTGCAGCGGCCATGGGGCCTCGGCTCCCGCGCGAGGAGCGCAGGAACGCCGCGTGTGCGCCAAGGAGAGGGCCCGGCTGGGGGCTGCGAACCCAGCCATAGGGGATGGAGGGACAAGGGTGAGGGGACACAGAGTGGCTGGGCCAGGAGGGAACGATCAACCAGGCACGGCTGGGACCGCTCTGCCCTGACCAGGAAGGTGAGGCAACACCTGTGACGTCCCTGCCAGCCCTGCTACCTGCAGGGAGAAGCTCAGAGCACATCTCCAAGCTCCCCAACCCTGCAGCAGCTGCAAGAAGAAGCACCATGGACCAGAATCCCCCTCTGCTCCAGCTGCAGAAAACTCAGAGACACAAACTCAGGTGCCATGAGAGAGCTGGGTCAGGAGGCACTTTGGGAAACTGGACCCATCTGCTCCTCCAGAGCTCACCCTCTCCTCTATTGCCCCAGCCTCCCTTGCTGGGGAGCTGCTCACTAGAGAGTACAAATCTGACCTCACTGACATCATCAGAGCTCACCTGCAGGTTACTCATACACTGGCACCATACTGATGGTTGCCACTGGGGTACAATCCCATACCCACACCTGGCATGCCTACCATGCCCAGGGTTAGCCCTGTACCCACACCCTGGTGTGCTTCTGCCATGCCCAGGGTCAGCCGTGCACCCATACTGTGTGTCTCTGCTATGCCTGGCTGGCAGCCTTCTCCACCACTGCAGATGAAAATGCACCTGAATTAGCCACCACTGGGACTAGAATAGGCATGATGTGGCAAATTAAGACTTTCTTTCCTTCAAAATGAACTACTTCTCACTCTGAAAGTTACCCAAAACACATCAGCTGCTTTAATCACTGCACAGCAACTTGCTGTGCTGCAGAGAGAGATACTGGCATCAGGTTCCTCAAGCCAGGGGCTCTGGTGCTTCCAGAACAACTTCACTTCCCCACCTTAACTATCCTTTGATGGGTGACATCCTAAGGAACTCCCAGAGGGAAAGTATTCAGCTTCCTGCCACAAGAGCTGAGTCAGGTTTCGGGAGCAAGGAAGCCATAGAGAGCTCCCACTATTGTGTAGTGGAGCACCACCTCCCTGGCTGCTCCCTGGTACCCAGAGCCATCTTCCAGCAAGATGCCTGATGGAGCCAGTAGTCCAGTATCAGAGCCAGACCCGGCTGTGCAGCCAGGGCAAGGCACCCAAGGAATCTGGTACTCCACCTCTACTTTCTGTGATGGGACTGTCTATGGACCACTGCCCACACAAGTCCACAGAGGGTTCAAGAGAGATCACATTACTGGTTCAAGTGTGCCTGGCCCTGGTCGTCCTTGGACGGGTGATGCTAAACTGGTGCCCAGAGAAAAGCCGGCAAATACCTGTTGGAGCAGGTAATGGTGTTGGCTCAGTTTGGGGCTGCTGAACACTTTGCTTTGTGCTCTGCCACTGTGTGCGGAGGGAGGGAGGCTGGTGCACCCCCAGCCCCAGCTCCTTGCCTGCAGACCACTGACATCTCACATCTACATCCCATGGGATAGGGCTGGCTGCCTGCCTGTGGGCTGCCCACACTCAGCAGGGCCAATGTGAGCCCCAAGGGCAGCAGGATCCCTGCTGCAGCCGGGTAATGCCTCCTGGGGACTCCCAAGAGACATCATAGAGGTCCATCAGCCACCAGGTATGGCAACCACCTCATTTCAGCTGGCACATGTGCCTGCAGGCTCAGAGCACACACAGTCTGGGACAGGGACACATTTTTAGCTATGAGGGTAATTAGCCACCAGAAGGGCTCATCAAGACCTGTGATGAGTTCACAACTCCTGGAAATTTTTAAACCAAGTCTGGACATTTTTCCAGGAACTTTGGTAGAAGCTAATGCAGGGCAGCCCCAGGCTCTGTATTTAGCATCTGCCCCAAATCTTGGATCCACAGTTGTTTTTTTCTTTAGTTCACTCATGAGATTCCTGATGTTTGCCTGAAAAACAGAGGGAAATGGGGTCAGTCTATGGAACTGCCCAGGAAACACTCCACTGGGGCTATGCCAGTCACACTGCTTGATTATATGGGAGCAGTAGTCAGAGCTCCGAGTGTGAATGGAGCCCCCATAGTTCCCTCACCTCTGACTAATGAATGGAGCCTCCTTAGCCACTAAAGGCTTTAAGCACATGGATATCAATGCTCTGCCAGAAAATCCCTGAAATGAAGCTGCCAAGGAAGCAGCAGCACCTGGGGAAGCCAGGATCATAAGACCCCATGTCTCACAAGGAATTCCAACGTTCCAGACCAAGCAGGGGTGGCACACAGCTGGATCTGCTGTTCACTAGAAGGGAGCACTGCCTGGGGATATGGCAGTGGGCAGCAGCTGTGACTGCAGAGACCATGAAGCAGCAGATGCAGAATCCTAAAGGAAGTGAGGAAGGAGAGCAGTAGAGTAGAGACCCTGGACTGCAAGAGAGACTTCAGCTTATACAGGGAACTGATTGATGGGAGGGATCCCGTGGGAGGCAGTTTTGAAGGCAAAGGGAGCTCAGGAAAGCTGGCAAGCCTTCAGGACAGCACCCTCTAGAACAGTCCATCCTAGTGCTCAGGAGAACAAGGAAACATATCAGCAGATGGCCTTGGTTAAGCAGGAGCCTCAGGGCTAAGCTGCCATGCAAAAAGCAGCATATGCTAGGAGAATTAGGATTGTTCAGCCTGGAGAATGGAAGGCTCCAAGGTGACCTAATTGAAGCCTTCCAGTACCTGAAGGGAGCCTGCCAGAAAGAGGGAGAGATGCTATTTACAAGGGCCTGGAGTGACAGGTCAAGGGGGAATGGCTTCACACTGACAGAGAGTAGGTTTACATTAAATATTGGGAAGAGATTCTTCCATGTGAGGGTGGTAAGGCACTGGCACAGGTTGCCTGGAGCAGCTGTGGCTGCCCCATCTGTAGAAGTGTTCAAGGCCAAGTTGGATGGGGCTTGGAGCAACCTGGGCTAGTGGAAGGTGTCCCTGCCTACAGCAGGGAGTGGAATAAGATGGGCTTTAAGGTCCCTTCCAACCCCAACAATTCCATGGTTCTATGAGATGGGAAGTGGGCATGGAGGCAAGCTACACAGTAGGAATTTATAAACATCACCAGGTATGTCAGGAGTGTGTCAGCAAAGTCAAAGTTCAAGTTGCATTGAGAATTGCAAGGAAAAACCGAGGGTCCTAAGAAGAGCCTCTACCACTGCACTGGCAGGAAAAGGCTGAAGAAGGGCCCATTTCTGAGTGTGGTGGGTGATTTAGTGGCAGCTGACACAGGTAAGACTGGGACACTTGATGCCTCCTCCACCTTGTTTCCCAGACCTCCATGCTGTTCAAAAGGGTTCAGAGATAACAGAGAGGGATGGAGTCAGGATTTATTTAATGAAGTTGATCCACATGAACCTATGGGACTCAACAGACTGCACCAACGGATGCTGACAGAAATGGATTTGTGGGGTTGATCTTCACATGTGGTGGAGATCAGGGGAGATCCCTCACACCTGGAGAAAAGCAAATACCATACCCCACCTTCAGCAAAGGCCAAAAGGATCATCTGAGGAACTACATTCTTGTCAGTCACACTTTCATTCCTGGGAGAATCATGGAGTGAGTCCTCTCAGAGCATGTTTTTGGCCACACAGAGGATTTTGGGAGGGAAGAGCCATCATGGATTGACTGTCCTGTTTGCTATCCGTGATGCAACGATGGCATCTGCGGTGAAAGGGCTGACAGCTGTGGGTGACAATTGCCTTGACTTAAGGAAGCATTTTGACATCTTCTCCCACAATCCTCATATCCAAGGCAGGATGATACAGTTTGGAAGGCTGAACAACCGGGTGGGTGAAAGACAAGTTGGAAGGCAGGCCCTGAAGGAAGAAGTTCACGAGCTGTGCTCTGCCAGGGGGTGGTGATAAGGGAAAGAATCTGGATGAAAGTGACAGAGGAATTATACCCTTTTTGTCAGATAATGAATGCAAATAAAATGGCATGTTCCCTTGGGAACTCAGGATGTGTTAAGGAACCCAGGAGATGAACCTGATGCTGTGTTTTGAAGACTTTCATTGATAGGTGTAGAAGAGGCTGCTCTCACAGCAGGCCTCAGGAAACACATCTGGGCACTTTCTGCTGAAATCACCCACTGAACAGTGTAATTACATGGAAACACAGCTGTTGGCATCCAATTCCCTACTGGATTTTAATCTTGCAAGGGATGTCAAAGTCAAGAGGAAGGGCTTCTGTAAATGCATCAGTGATGAAAGGAAGGCTGGGTAAAATGTAGGCCCACAACTGAAGGAGATAGGGAACCTGGTGACACAGGACGTGTACAAGACTGGGGTACTTAATGCCTTCTCTACCTTAGCCTTTACTAGAAAGACCAGTCTTCACGAAACCCAGGTCCCAGAGACTGGGGTGAAATCCAGAGCAAGGGGAGATGCAAAGTTCTGCCATGGGGAAGGAACAATCCCCTGTACCAATACATGCTGGGGGCCACCCTGCTGGAGAGCAGCCTGGTAGAAGAAACCCTGGGGTTCCTGGGGGGTGCCAAGTTGAAGATGAGACATCAAGGTGTCCTTGCTGCAAGGCAGGAGAATGGGGTCCTGGGCAGCATCAGGAGAAGTGTGGCCAGCAGATAAGGGAGGATATCCTGCCCCTCTGCTCAGCACTGGTGAGGCCAGAGCTGGAGCACTGGGTCCAGTGCTGGCTTCCCTAGCACAGGAGAGAGATGGCCATATTGCGAAGTGTCCAGTGAAGGGCCATGAAGATGATGAAGGGACTGGAGCAAATCTCCTGTGAAGAAAGGCTAAGGGAGCCGGGATGGTTCAGCAAGGAGAAAAGGTATCATCCATACAGGAAAGAAGGCAACAAGAGGATGGAGCCAAGCTCTTGCCAGTGGTGCCCACTTCCAGGATCAGAGGCCATGGGCACACAGTGGAACGCAGGACATTCCCTCTGAAAATTTGGGAGCACTTTCCCACTATGAGGCTGACCAAACTCCGGCACAGGTTGCCCAGGGAAGTGGTGGCATCACGGGCAAATAACTCTGGGTGGTGCTGCTTGCACATGGGCAGGTTGTACTAGATTATTTTAAGAGGTCCCTTCTGAACTCAACCATTCTATGATCTCCAAAGACCCTTCTAAACACTCCAGTTCCCCACTGAGCTCCAACTGTTCCAAGAGAGCTGATTTCCTTCCCCAGCCCTGCACCACAGCACTGACCACCCTGGGCAGCAGCATCTGCTGCCTGCCCCTCCTTCCCTTCAGGTGTGCTGAAAGACTTCACTGAGATGCCCTGCAACTGGACAGAAGAGAACCTAGTGAGTGCTGTGGCCATCACAGAGCAGAAGAGGATGACACAGGAGAGCAGCAAGATGCCTCGAGGCAAGGCAGAAGGAAGCCAGAGCATCAGCCTTAGAAAAGGAAGCAGACTCCTGGGCTACTGTGTCTCTCCCCACTGCATTGAGAAATGGGAGGGCAGAGATGGGCATCAAGGCCTTGCTATTTCACACTCTCCTTCCAGTTTTCCAGCAAGACTGGAGCCAAGGCACCACAGACATCTTACATTTCCCAGAGATGGGGATGGATTAAGCACAGCCCCACGTCGGGGTCTTCAGCTGCATTGCTCATGGGAGTGAAAGCTTCCCCTTCCCACAGACCCATCTTGGGGGCAGCACCAGAGCCCCTTCCCCAGAGCCATTCCCTGCCCTCACAGCCCTGCTGCGGAGCCGTGTACAGCGCTGGAGAGCAATGCTGCCCTGCTCAGCAGCTTGGGCCTCCATTCCCCGGCCGTCCTGCCCGATCCAGCCGGCGCAGTCGCAGGCAGGGAGCTCCTCTGGAGCCTGGCCCTGGCTGGGGCTCTGCTGCGCACATGTTACGCTGTGGCTTTGGCAAACATCTGGCTCTGGGCTCCCGCCCCTCCGAGTGACGGCTCTTGGTGGGAGAGGAGGGGAGGCTGGCGCCAGTGTGGTCAGCGATCCCACGCACGGCTCCCCGCGCCTGAGTGCGTGCCAGGCGTCCTGCCCTCCCGGCCCTGGCACGGCCGCTGACCAGCCCAAGGCCGCGGCTATTTCAGGAGCTGTGCCTGCCTCCCGGGCTGTGTCCCAGCCTCCCGCGCGCTCGGGCCTCGAGGGAGGGCGCGGGGTCAGGGGTCGGCCCAGCGACAGGCCGGGACACGTGGCTGAGGCGAGGGTCAGGCCCTGTGGCTGCCGAGCCCCCCGTCCGGGGAGCCCCCGCACAGCTGCCGGCACTGCTGCCGAATCCCCACCGCCCCGGGCGTGGGGACGGCTCTGGCTGGCAGCCCCACAGCCATGGCCTCCATGCTGCCTGCAGAACTGCTGCTGCCTCATCCCTGGAAGTGTTCGAGGCTGGGTTGGACGGGGCTTGGAACAACCTGGTGTAGTGGAACGTGTCTCTGCCCATGGCTGGGAGTGGAACAAGACAGTCTTTAAGGTCCCTTCTGCGACTCTGTGAGACACACAGGCTGCCACAACCACACATGGCCTGGAGTGGGGAGCAGGGACTGCCAGTGGCCTCCAGCACTGCCCTGGGATGGGGTAAAGCCCTTGGTTTGGAGAATGAGGGGAAGTGGGTGAACCACAGACACTGTCGGGAAGGCAGGATGCAGGATGTGGAGGGTGAGGCTGGACAAGAGGTGCGTGAGGCTGAGGGTGCAGAGCGCCTTTCCCTGAGTCTGGGGGTCTCTGAGCACAGGGGCATACTAAGGCACAGAAGGACAAGGAGCAAGGCTCACACCTGGGCACCCAGGTGTCCTTGATGGTGACATGGCAGCTGCAGCTACAGGGCACAGGGAGCCCCACTGAGGGTGCAGGAGCTGAGCAGACTTGGAAGCTGTGGAGAAGCATGGAGCAGGAAATCCTGGAGCTGAGCAGGCCTGGGAACCCGGGCTCTGCAGGGAAGAGTGCTCTAGGTGGGGGGCGTAAGTGGGGAAGCCACAGTGCAGGGTAGTGGCAGGTCCTGTTCTTGGGGCAGTGGTGCCAGAAGGACTCCAAACCAGGGTGTGGGACTGGGTTTCCACCGTGCAGAGCTCAGACAGGGAGCGCTCGCAGAGGAGGTCTTTGCAGCAAGATGGGACACATCTGGGCAAGACATGCAGGAGAGATGGGGTTGGGGTCAGCATGAGATCGAGTGTGCCAGGCAGGGTAAGCCTGGGAAGCAAGGCAGGGATGGGGCCCCCAGTATCAGAAGGACATGGAGCTGCTGGAATGAGTGCAGAGGAGACCATGGAGATGCTTTGAAGGCTGAAGTTCCTCTGCTCTGGAGACAAGCTGGGAGAGTTCAGGGTGCTCAGCCTGGAGAAGAGAAGGCACTGGGGAGACCTGAGAGCCCCTCCCAGTACCTAAAGGGACTCCAGGAGACCTGGAGAGGGACTTCAGATAAGGGACTGGGGTGACAGGACAAGAGGGAATGGCTTCCCACTGCCAGAGGGCAGGGTTAGATGTGTTACTGGGAAGTAATTCTTGGCTGTGAGGGTGGGGAGGCTCTGGCACAGGTTGCCCAGAGAAGCTGTGGCTGGCCCTTCCCCAGAAGTGTTCAGAGTTGGACAGGACTTGGAGCAATCCAGTTCAGTGGAAAGTGTTCCTGCCCATGGAAGGGGGTGGAATGAGATGAACTTTAAGGTTCCTCCCAATCCAAACCAGTCTGTGATTCTATAGGGAGCAAGGAGAGGCTGGAGTGTCCCAAGGGCTGTGCAAATCAGAGAGAGAACCGCCAGTGAGAGCTGCCCTGGGGCACAGCACCGAAGGTCCCAGGGAAGAAGACAACTACAGCTGGCACTGACCAAGGAGTGTGGGGAGAACAGGAGGGAGCAGAGACTGAAGGGGCCATGCTGGTGGCTGGGGCTCTGGGAGGGGGGCACGGGAACTGGCCCTTTGAAGGGCAGTGTACACAGGTGTGGGGCTGTGGGTGGACATGGAGGAGGGAGCTGTGTGAGCAAGGGCAGTGGGAGGAAGAGGAGTTCCGAGGGGCCTGGAGCAGAAGCAGAGGCAAGGGAAAAGGGGCAGCTGTGAGGGGGCTGGAGTTTGCGTGGAGGAAGAGAGCTGTTTGAGGGGGCTGGGAGGAGGAGCAGAGCATGGGGGGAGAGGAGCGCAAGGGGCTGGGGCCTCTCGGCTGCAGTGGAAAAGCTGCTGCAGCTCCAGGGGAAATGCTACTTGAATTAATCATGGCGCTGGCTGCTGTGCCAAGCCCAGGAGGAGGCTGCTGGCAGCGCAAGGAAATAACTTTCACAGGAATTTGGAACAAATGCAGCTCTTCTGGCAGTAACAACAGCACTCACCTCCCCCCACAACCTCCCCATGTACCAGCATTTCCCCCGTGTCCACACTCCTGTGTCCCTCCAGACTCTCCCACATGGCAGCCCACTCCTCAGGACTGTGATGCTCTCCCTCCCCTCACTCCACTTCCCAGCATGCTCACAGGCATCTCCCCATCTCGCCTTGGAAAGCTTGCCTTGTTTCTGAGGAGGGGGAGGCCTGTTCTGTGTCATGCAAAGGTCTGAAAATAGGTTGATGTTAAATCCCTTGACTCAAGAACACAAACGTAGGCAGCAATGCCCCCCTCTCCTTGGCAGCCATTGGTGAGCATTAGTCCTCATGCTGCTCCAGTTCCTACACACAGCTATGTCCTGTGTCCCCTCACAGCTGCCCCTTCAGCAGCACAACTGAGGCATCAAGATTACCCCTCCAGACTCTCTTTCGGTCATACAGAGTATGTGGCCTGGTGTAGCCTACAGCTCTTGACCCAGGTCTTCCTTCCTGGAGAACAGCCCATGGGGCTGTCCCAGTGCAGTGCATGCATGTCCCATGGAATCACAAATCAGGACCAAAACTCATCAGACTTGTCTTCAAAACTGCAGAAATTCTACAGAGACTCTACAGTAGGTGCATGGCTGGTCAGCTTTTCATTTCGGATGTTCCCCAACAATTGTGTGTATGGATGCAAAGGGAATATGTAAACTCTGGTTCCAAAATCATCCATATTGGATCTATGCAAGAATCAATAATTCACCATCTCACATAATTCAGGTTTCTGTCCAATCAGCCCATGCTCACTACATGGTCTCACAGCTCTCTCTGCCAGAGTGCAGACAATGCTTGATTTAGCATGAAAAGTCAGAAAGTCCCAGAAAAAACAGTATCTGACCATGCATGCAGCATGCTGGTAAAAAGTCAAATGTTTAAAATAAATTTAAGCCAGCAGGGTGAATTTATACCAGAGCAGTGCTTCCCATCATGGAACCACAGCACTGGAATGTGGCCCAGTGTGCCCTAAAGCTTCTGCATCATCAGCTCATGGCCACAGAGAGGAACAAGGGAGACAGACAGTGACTCTCTCCTGCTCCATTTTCGGCTGGTCACATATTCACTGGTTACCTGGGTTCTGTCTCCACTGGTGTTTCTCTCTTATCTTAGACTTGAACTGAGAGTTTGCTATTTTCTTTCCTTCATGCTCATGCAGTCTGATACTGTGGGACCTGGCCCATGATAAACATGAGTAATATACAAAGAAGATGCTATGAGTTCCTTTTCTTTCTCCAGAGCTCAGGCCAGCAACCTGCTCTGCTCATCCCTGTTTGTATCCCAGACAGGAAGACCGATCCGGCAGAAAGGATAGGGTCTGCTGGGAAGCAGGACACCTAGGACTACTCTTCAGATCTCTCCTGGTCACTCACAGGGACTTCTCCCTCCCCCACTGTTCTGTCCTGCCCACAGAGAGCAGACAGCACTGCCTGAAAATAGACCAGGTCCTCCCAGGGTTTTCTGTTTAGAAGCGTGGTAGTCCGATGGAGAACCAAACCCACCGAGTTCTGTGCTGACCTGAGTGACTGTCCTGTCTCCTGCACATCATCTGGCAGGGCCTGCCGGTGACCTGAGTTCTTGTGGCCATTGTGTGGGCCCAAACCCAGACCCTGACAGAGCCTGTTTCCCATCCTGAGGCAGGGTGTGCCCCAGTGCTTGGAAGCTGTGGGCAGATGGAGTCAGACAGTAGCAATGGCACATGGGGGCTGCGGGGCAGCACACGTGACATGGGCAACCCTGTGCGACATGGTGCCAGGTGCTGACCACGGTGGGCGCTGGCAGCATCTCTAAAGCCCTCCTGTCCATGGCAATAAGGGTGGTCACGCTGGGCAGCCGCGCTTTGAGCTCAGGGCTCCCTGTCCCAGCTCTGTCCAGTTCCCAGATCTGGCTGGCTCCTGCTGCATCTCCGTCTGAGCCATCAGCCTGGCCAGCCTCCTTTCCCATCCTCTCACATTTCCCGGCTCAGAGGAAGCAGCAGCAGATGTGTGAGCTGTTTGCTTTGTGCCGAGGCCACGCGGGAGTTACCTGTTCTCAGCCCAGACGCGCCGTTTCCAAATGAAACACAAGGACTGAGCCAAGACCATCAAAATCTGGCCAAAGCCTCGGTCGCTACTGGCCGCCAGGTCAGCCCCATGCCCTGCACAGGGTGGAACTGGGATGGCCCCTGCCAGGGTCAGGCTGCCATGTGCTGGACCCGCTGCTGGCCGTGCCCCCGGAGCCCTGCACAGTCCAGCCCATCTGCAGGGTCCGCTCTCCCTCCGGCTCAGCCCCGCACTCGCAGTCAGAAGCGCAGCCGCCATCTCCAATTGCATTTCCAGAGCGCCTTCCCACACGGCAAGCGGCACTGAGCAGGAAGGCACGGACACGGAGAGAGGGGGGCCTCTCTTCGGGGGCTGCACGGCCCAGACATCCCTGCACATGCCTGGGGCCGCCGTGCTCACCCACAGACGTGAGGCTTCTCTGCTCTGACCCTTTCCCCATCTCTGTTCCCAGCCCTGGCCCATCCCCACCCACCCCAAAATGGGACAATGTGGAGTGTTACCCTGCATAGACCAAACCTAAATCTCATCTGACCCAAATCTTCATCTCCTGTGCACTTCTTCTGCCCAGACTTCCCCCTAATCCCACCTTGACTCATCCCCAAACCTCCCAGATCTGCTCCATCTTACACTTGCCCCTGCCCCACATCCCTTCTCTATTCTACCTTTCTACCTTTTCTCCTTTCCCTCACACTCCTCCCTTATCCCCTGCACTCAGCCCCTGACAAGCCCCTCTCTAGTGCTCCCACCTCACTCTGTCAGTCACCTGCATTCACACACCCATCACAGTCCAGTCTCCCCAGACCCCACTCACACCTCCCATGCCCTTGCAGGGCACCCACAGGGCACCCATAGACGGTTCTTTCTTGCCAGCTCCAAATCCTTCCCCAGGCCCACCTAGAGACCCCTCTCCCCCGCTCCAAATCCTTCCCCAGGCCCACCTAGAGACCCCTCTCCCCAGCCAGGTCACAGGACCTCCTCCTGCTTTGTCTCATGGGCCCCAGAATTCCTCCTCCTCCTGGCACCGTGGGCATGTCTCACCACCTGGCCCCAGAGCTCCTTATGGTTCCAGCCAGACATCCCCATGCCCCAAGCCTTCAGCATAGAAGTGCCCCCAATGTCACTGGTGCTTGTCCCAATGGACAGCCTGGACACTGCCGTGGTCAGCACCCCTGCACCAGCTCTGCACTGCCTCCTCATCCTGACAGGCAGGTGGCATCACCTGTCCCCAGGAACCAGGGCACCAGGGCCTGAACTGTGACAGAAACACTGAACGCAGGGAACACAGAACACACAGAATCCAAACAGTATTGCAGGCTTGTCATGGCATCCTGGAGCTTTTGGAGGGGCAGCAGCTCTCTGGCCCCAGCTGCAACCTCTCGCAGCATAAAGGCTAGTGCAGCAGCACATGCCTAAGTTCACTAGTATAATTAACAGCAATGCTCACTACCAGCCTTAGTAACACTGATGAACCTGGGCTAAGAACCTCACAGGGGAGGGGAAATGGGGGAGAGAGAAGTTCGAAGGCTGGCTACAGGCAGCTTCCCAGAGGTGGTTCCTGAGCTCTGTTGTGAATGTCCTGGCTGTAAGGTAGCTCCACATTGGTGTGAGCAAGGCCTGGTTAGCAGAACCCACCTCAAGTGAGGTCCACAGAGTGTTCTGCACGATGGACAGCCTGGCAGTGTGCCCAGTGTCAGTGGCATTGCCCAACACTCGCATGCAGAAAGGGTGCAACACCACTTGGTCCCACTGACGACTCACACCTAGAGTGGAAATCTCCACTCCAGCATTCCTGCTGCAAACACTGCCCATGAAAGCCATGGCACCTGCACCAAACACTGTGCACTGTCCACCCCAAACCACTCACAGCCCTGGCCGTGCCCCCCCCCAAGCTCAGGTCTCAATACCTGTACCTACCTGTAAGAAGCAGGTCCCAACAGGGGTGTTCTCCTTCAGGGATACATTGTAGAAGTTCCTCCTGAACACTGGCTCATTGTCATTGACATCCTGCAAGGCCACATGCACCAGGGCTGAGGAAGAGAGGGCAGGGGTTCCCCGGTCAGTGGCCAGCACAGTCAGCTGAGGCTGAGGGTCCTTCTCGTAATCCAGTGGGGCAGCAGTGGTGATGATGCCAGTGGCAGGGTCGATGGCAAACCAGCTGGAATGGGTGTCATGGCTATGCACTATACTGTACCGCACCTCCCCATTGGGACCCTGGTCCTTGTCACGAGCCGTCACCTGCAGGACAAAGCTGCCTGGGTACACCACCTCGGGGATGCTCTGCTTATACTCCTGCTGGTCGAAGAGTGGGGGGTTGTCATTGACATCCATCACCTGCAGCACAAAGGCTGATTCTGCCCGGAGTGGGGGTGTTCCTGAGTCAGTAGCTGTCACCCGCAGATCATAGGAGTCTCTTTCTTCCCGATCCAGAAGTTGGTCCACACAGATCAGATAGATGATGTTATCCTTGGTAGTGAGGGCAAACTTACCATCCCCTCCCTCCAGTGTAACATTCACATTGGAGTACTCTCCATAGTCTGGGTCAGAAACAGAGATACGTGCCACATACTGTCCGGGCTGGGCTCCCTCAGAGATCTGCGGGGAGCCATCCTCACTCAGGAAGATGATAGTCATGGTGGGCTGGTTGTCATTGTAGTCACGCACATGAATAGTGACAAAGGCTGTGGTAACCTCAGGATGGATAGCCTTATCCCTTGCCTGCACCACCAGCTCATGCACCTTCCTCACTTCATAGTCCAAACCCTTGTTGAGCTTGATGACTCCAGTCCGGGCATCAATGGTGAAGTATTGGTCAGGATCACTCTGCCGCCGATTGATCTCATAAGTCACATCCCCATTGTCACCTTCATCTGCGTCAGAGGCAAAGACCTGCAGGATGCTGCTGCCAGGTTTCAGATTCTCTGAGATCAGTGTATGATAGCGGCTCTGGTTGAAGCTGGGAGCATTGTCATTGATGTCCTGGATGGACACATCCAATGTCATTCGGGTGCTCCGTGGAGGAGAACCCCCATCATAGGCTTCCAATAGCAGCGAGTATGATGAACGATTCTCCCGATCCAGAATGTTGCTGACCACCAGGTCCAAATACAGGACCCCATTGGGTCCTCGACGTGTTTCCAGGCGGAAGGCCTGCCCCACGTTCCCTCCCTTAATCACATAGCCTTGTGTGTTCAGGAGGCCACTGTCAGCATCAAAGGCTGGGTCCAAGGGAAACCTGCTGCCAATGGGTGTGTGCTCTGGGATCTGGAGGCTGCTGTGCTGTTTGGGAAAGGCTGGAGCATGGTCATTGATGTCATTCACTTGGATGTTCACTTCTACCGTGATGCCCTCCGGGGTGACAGCAATGAAGCTGTAACGGTCCCGAGTCTCATGGTCCAGGACACGAGCTGTTTTGATGATCCCAGTGTTCTCATCTATCTCCAAGTCAGTGGAGACACCGCTGCCCTCCTGTGCTGAGATGAAATACATGTAGGCACTAGTTTCAGAGGGCAGGCCGGCACTGATGTCCCCAATGATGGTGCCAGCTGGCTGCTCCTCATCTATTTGTAGATCCAGGGTGCCCAGGACGGCAGAGCCCATCCCTGCTTTCAGGCCCCCAAGAATGAGCAGCTCCAGCAGAAGCATGGCTGAGCCCTTCATCTGCTCCATGGCTGGCAGCCGGCAGAGCACGGGGTGGCTCTCTCTCCTTTGGAGTGTTCGCTTTAATCCTGCATGGAATGCAGACCAGAGGATGCTGGTTAAGAGGGAGCAAAGGAAGGACAGAGAAAAACGCCTCAAGAGGGAAGGCCTGCCAGGTACCTGCTGCTCAATCGTGGTGTATCACCTTCCTCTCACAAGGAGCAAACCTGACAACATGTCAGAAGGTGCCCACAATAAAGGCCAGGATCAGGACCTGGAGTCAGCCCAGCAGGTCACACCTCACAGCTCACCAAGGTGAGCAGCTTGTACCCTGTCACACAGATGCTTCCTACACCATAAAGCGCCCCTCCCAACCACAACCCACCTGGCAACACTGGCACTAGCTGACCTAGAGCAGTGTGCTCCTGCGCCTTTAACAGCTGAATGCTCCCTGTGAGGCTCAGAGCCTGTTTGAAAGGGGACAGAGGTTTTTGGACGAACAGCAGCCTTGCACCTCTCCACCCTGAGAAAAGCTGGTCTCAAATTGTGAAAGAGCTCAGTAAGTGACTCCTTGAGACCTTAGCCCTCGACCCCCACTCCCTCCCCCTTCCCCAGCAGCATGCCCTTCGGGACCACAGGGATGTAGGTGCCAAAAACCCATGGAGTGCAAATTTGGTGTCTCTGGGAGGGAGCGCAGAGCTGAGTGGGCTTCCATCCAGTGAATAAATCAAAACGGCTGTATTGCAAAGGATGTGCCCACAGCTGGGAATGCCCGGTATAAAACCAGATCATGCCCATTGCTCGGGCTGGCACCGAGATGTGCGGGTGCCCCAGGACGGTGCCATGGAGGGTGGTGGCAGAGCAGCAAGAACGCAGCGACTCCCTCCAGGCTGCCAGCTGCTCCGGTTCCTTCCCGTCCCACACCCTCCGCTGCTCACTCCCCTCCTTTGTCTCCTTCTCGCTGCTCCTTGCTGGCTCCGGCTCCTTCCCTCCCTTTCCCCCGTAGCTGCATTTCGCTGCGGCAGTGGGGGAGGGACGCGCACTCAGCCTCAGCTCCTGCAGCACAGCCGGACACACAGACACGCTGCCCACGGGCTGTCAGCCCCCCGCCCTGCCCACCCCACTGGGGAACCCAGCGGACAAGGAGCCGGGGAAGAACAGCAGCCCCAGCCCTCGCTCAGCCCCGGTGAACGAGGCTCCGTGGTCTGTGGGGATGGCGGCAGCATGAGCTCACACTTGGACTCTCTTGAAAGCGTTTGCTGCTGGTCCCATAACCACACTTAGGAGCCGCTCATGTCAGATGCAGGAGCAGGAACCTCCCTGTCCTGGGGGATGGAGGTTACTGACACTGTCTAGTTTGGGAACTAAGAACGGCAGCCCTTGACCAGAGAACCCGAGGGCAGTGTTAACCCTTTCTGGGGGACACAGCATGATTATTCCCGGGTCCCCATGCACACCTTGGGTCAGCTGTTTAGATTGGTTTTCCCCGTGGAAATCCTTGGGTTGGTGACAGAAACAGAAGCATTAAAAAGTACTTCCTACACATAAAGAAGTGTTTACTTCAGTGAGCATTCAGTGCATGAGGTCTATCCACACACTCTGAGGTAAATCCACATGCCCCTCTTGCACCCAGCAAGTGAGAACCCTTGCAATGTCTCAGGAGCAGGTCAAAAGAAGATACTTTTGTCCCTGTGGGCTCCAAGTTGGGAACCTGCACTAATTTGGTGATCCTAGACAGGTCTGTCTCTCTTCCTCTGTTAGACCCACTTCTAATTCCCCGGATGGAGGAGTAACTGCCCACCCCTAGAACATGTAGTGCTGGGGCATGGGGTCCAAGTTAGCTTCTGTGATGAAACTGCACCATCCCAATGTTGCCCAGCTGCTCAGGTCACGGGAAGGGACAGGGCAGAGGATTTAAAGCTTTGGCAGGAGCTTAGACAAGAAGAAAAAAAAAAAAAGTGGAAAAGCAGGTAGAGGGCCAAGGTTCTCTGGAGCAACCTCAGTGGCTGAGGACAGGATGGAGCTCAAAGATCTTCAGTAGTGTCCGGAATAGTATTAGTAATGTGGCTCTTGAGAAGCCAGTGAGGCTTTGTGAGCTGCTGGCAGGGAGGAGAGAAACTCGAGAAGAAAATCTGGGGAGAGTGAAGAGCAGCTGAGACCACTGGGACAACCAGGGGAAAAAAATTAGGATCCCTGGTTTGGGGAACTGGTGATGAAAGCCTGTGTAAACTTCTTCATTTCCACCCTCCTTGGATGCAATTGAGTAGTTTCAGAGCCTATCTTTTAGTAAGAAGTATAACTGCCTGGCTGCCAGACTGCCTCAGTCCAGGGTGGGTAGAAACGATCCTTGTTATCAGCAGTGCCCTGCTCTCATGAGGTCTGCAAGCTTGGGTCATAGGGAGACAGCAGTGACCTCAGTGGATGCAGAGTCACCAAATCTGAACAGCTGCTTCCAGTTAGCAGAGCTCAGCGCAGGGGCTGGTGTGGCCAGTCCGTGTAACATGAGCCAGACTGCCCCACTCCCCCTCTGTCCCTCCCACTGCTGGGCACCGAGATCCCTCGTGAAAAACGGCAGCAGGAGCCCCTGAAGAAAACTGCCAGGATGAGAATCCCTCCACACAGACCTTTTGGGTCCAGAGCCATGGTGAGGAGGCTGACAGGAAGGGCAGCTAAAATGGAGAGAGCTGCAATATCCCTAAGCACGTCCAAGCCTAGGGCTGACAGGCTAGGGTACCAGGAGAGCCCAGCCTACACTTAGCAGATACATTACATGTAGGAAGACAAAAGATATGGAATTGCATAGGGACCCCTGCTTGCCTGCCAGTGGCACCTCATGCCTCGTGTCAGCCATGAGGAAAGGAAAGCAGGCCCACAGCAGCCCCAAGCAGAGGAGTTGGAAAGACGGCACCCACTGTGCATGCCACAAACAGATGTCAGAGTGCTTGCTGTGCAAAGGCTCCATCAAAGCTGCAGATGCTGCTGATGCCATATCCTAAGTCTCACATGAGAGCCCATGACTCATGTAATGATGTTTTTGAGACTCCAGTCCAGATGAGGAAGGATTCAGAAGCCCATTTAATCTTTGCTAAGCACGAGTTACGGACCTGGAATATGCTTTCCTCCTCTATGTTCACACAGATTCTCCCTCTAGTTTCAGCTGATCTATCCTCAGGACCAGACCTGCCTGCAGTGCAGCCTTTGGCTAACAATTCTCTTCCAGCCTCTACTTAGTCTGCTGTTACAGTCCCTTCCATGACTCTTGGCTCTCCTACCATCTCTCACCTGGGCCTTCAGGACCTTCTGCTTTGCTCCCATCCTGGCCACAGAGCCTCAGTCCCTCTGACGTGGGCTCCAAGCACTCACAGTGGCCGTGGCCATCCTCTCCTGAGGATGCACTCAAGACCCACTGCATTCCTGTGGATCCCATTTTTGTGCCACACTGGATCTCCCCACGAGCTCTCCTGTCTCTGGGAACACCTCCCGCACAAAGGAAGCTCTAAGGGCATTTCCTCACGCCGGTGCGGGTTCCCCCGGTCCCAGAGCCGGGACACCCCCGCGCTGCACGGGCTCCTGCGGGGCTGCGCCCATCGCCGGGGCGCTGCGATGGCCTCGCCCGCTCCCTGCACACCGGTGCCCCCGGAGCTCCCGGGGCTCCCGGACACCGTGCCCACAGCCCGCCGCCGCTCCCCGGCCCGTCCCTGGCGCTCCGGGCCGTCCCGCACGGGCGGTCCCGGTGCCGGCGTTCTGCCAGCCCCGCTCGCCGCTGCCCCCGCGCCCGCAGCCCCCGCCCGGCGCCCCCGCGGCGGGTTTGCCCTTCGGCTGCACCGCGCCCGTCCCGTCCCGTCCCGTACCGTCCCGTCCCGTCCCGTCCCTGTCAGCG
>JAWWEE010000001.1:118526872-118555131 GCA_035221455.1 Xenops minutus
TCTCTGCCCCCTGCCCCTCTCCCCTCTCCCCCCAGCCTGCAGGGCCGACGTGCTGTTCCTCGTGGGACAATCCCAGGACAAGGAGCGGTCCCGGCTGCTCAAGGACGTCGTGGGCAGCGCCGCCCGCCCCCCCTGCCGCCCCCCCGCTCCATTGTCTGCGCGGCGCAGGCAGAACAAAGCGCCGGGTCTGGTCCCGGTGCCGGTGCCGGTGCCGGTCCCGCACGGAGCCACCGTGCGGCGATGCCGCTCTGCGGGGCTGTGCGGGGCTGTGCGGGCGGCGAGCGCGGGCCGGTCCCCGCCGATGGCACTTACACCGCGCGTCCCGCATCCCGCAGGGTCCGGCCCCGCCACGACGTCCCGCAGCCGCCCCGCTGCTCCGGTGCCGAGGCCGCTCCGGTACCGCCGGCCCCTCCAGCGCTCCGAGCGCCCCGGTGCCGCCGGTGCCGCAGCCGCCCCGCAGCCGCGCTGGCCCCGCGGAGCGCTCGGCGGCGGGTCGGAGCTGGCTCGGCGCGGAGGCTCCTGCTGAAACCCGACCCAGCACCGCCCTCAGCCCCCCGCTCCCCCCGCCGCCCCCATCCCCGCCCCGCACCGGAGCGCGGAGCCGGGGCAGCCCCGGCGGGCGGGGGTCCGTGGGGCGGGACGGTGCGGCGGGGCACCGAGGGGACCGGGAGCTGGGCCGGCACGGAAAGGGGGGAAGGGCTGTAACCTGGGTACAGCACGATGGAACGCAGCGGTGGGCGCCGGGAGCCCGGGGGAACGGGGAGGTGCGGGCAGGAGCGGGAGGGAGCAGTGGGACCGCACCGGGCAGAGAGAGGGCTGGGCAGGGGGTGGATGGAGGCTGTCGGTGACACTGCGGGCATGTGGACACATGATCGCGGAGGCACAGGCCATTCTTTCCTCTCTGCTGCAGTTCCTTCAGCACAGAACCTGGAGCCCAAGTACCTGTGACCTGCCAACACCTTGACTCTCATCAGGGCTCCTAAGGTCCAGGCTAGAAGGTGCTCACCATGTATCTGTGCCACAGGGAACTGGGGCCCTTCCAGTTTATGCCATGGGACAAGCCAAGACTGGTGGGTGACTGTCCGTGTGTCTCCACCAGTAAGTGTCTCCTCAGCGTGGCTTGGCCACTCAGGCAGGCAGCTTTGCCCTGTTCCAGACAGGCCAGGTCTCAGCAGTGTCCATGTGCCTGTTGGAGCCTCTCAGCGCCCAGGCCAATATCCATTGTTGGATTTTCTTTGATTTCTTAGTGGAGAAAGTGCCATTGACTACAGTCCATAACTAAGATCATCTGCTATAAAGGCCATGGCTCAGTCTGCTCCATTAGGAAAAGGTTCTTCAATCAGTGACAATTCAAAGAAAGAATAGGGACCACCAGACAAATTTCACAGAGAAGGAACCCTTCAGGATTTGTGTTTCTGCATCTCTTCCTGAACACCACTTAGGCAGAGCTGGATTTAGAAATAAAAAATAACTCTGGATTATTGCTACTGATCTAAAGGCAGCCTAAAGAAGCCAAATCCGTTTGACCCTGAACAGCCCATCTTAAAATTCTTATCATAAAGTCACTAAGCTATAGTACATTCAGTTTATTTCTTCCTACATCTATCTTAAGAAGGTCATGGGAAGGCAGAGAAAGGTTCAGAAGAGGGGAATGAGGATGATAAAGGTCCAGACTAGTTCAGTGCATGAAACAATTTAGTTTCCATTCTGGAAAGGAGAGAAATGAGGGAAATAGGGAAAAGAACAATGCAATGTGTGGAGGGTCTTTTTGTTCAGCTCTGTGGACATGATTTTGTTCACTGTGTCTTCCAGTATAAATGAGGCATGACATGAGGCTAACAGAAGCCAAGATCAAACCAAAAAAGGTGGTACTTCATGTGAGGGGCTGTGGGCCATGGGAACTTCTTGCCATAAAATGCTCAACACTTACATTGACCCAAGAGGTGCCTGGATTAGCTTGCAGAAGAGAAATCATACAACCATAGAATCACAGAACGGTTTTAGTTGGGAAGGACTTTAAAGATCATCTCATTCCCACACCCCTGCCATGGGCAGGGACACCTTCCACTAGACCAGGTTGCTTCAAGCCCCATCCAACCTGGCCTTGAACAATTCCAGGGATGGGGCAGCCACAGCTTCTCTGGGCTGGGCATCCTGTGCCAGGACCTCACCATCCTCACAAATCCTTTGAGGGTTCCTGAATAGAGGAAACCACATCCAGTTTATAAGTCATATTAGTCACAAAGAGATGGGTCTGGAAGTGTACTTGGGTGAAATTCTGCATATGCTTCTCCTGTTCTTCCACACCTTCCTATGCACCCACTTGTAGCCATTGTTGGGTACTGGCACAGAGGTTGTCTTGAGCTGACTCACAATGAAATGGTCCTTATAATCTTGTGTCTGTTCTGGTTTTAACAACTTCAACCTTGACTTAGCTATTGTGTCTCTGTTTCTCTGGCAGATCTTTAATGACACTTCATGTAGAGTGCAACAGCTCTCTATCCCCATGTGTCAGCAATAGTGTGGCCAGCAGGATCAGGGCAGTAATACTTTCCCTTTACTACACCTTGGAGAGATCCCCCCTGGAACACTGCACAGCTCTGGAGTCCTCAGAACAGGACAGACAGAGAGCTGTTGGAGTGAGTCCAGAGAATGGTCACAAAGATGGCCAGAGAGCTGGAGCACCTCTCCTGTAAGAACACACTGAAAGAGTTGGAGTTGTTCAGCCTGGAGAGGGGGCTCTGGGGAGACCTTAGAGTCCCTTCCCAGTGCCTAAAGGGGGCTTATAAGAAAGACACAGACAGACTCTTTCGCAGGGTCTGTAGTAATAGGACAAGGGGTGATGGTTTTAAACTAAAACACAGCAGATTCAGAGTAGGTATAAAGAATAAATGTTTATGGTGAGAGTGGTGAAACACTCAACGTCAGGTTAGACAGAGCACTGAGTGACCTGATCTAGTTGAAGATGTCCCTGCTCATTGCAGAAGGGTTGGAGTAGGTGACCCTTAAAGGTCCCTTCCAACTCATCCCATGCTATGAGTCTATTACTCAAACATTACACTCGCCTTTAAGAAAAGCAACGAGGAACTCAGAGACACATTATTTTGTCAAGGTCATCTCTGTACCTGGAAAACCCATGGACCACACTGTCTCAGAATCCATCTCTGAACATACGGAGAACAAGGAGGCAAGCAAGAATAGTCAGCAAAAATTTAGCAAGCACAAATCAAGCCTGAGCAACCCAATTAACTTTGCTGACAAAATGACCAGCTATATGGATGAAGGAAAAGCAGTAGATGCAAAGTGCCTTGACAGCCTTGACAGTGGCTCCCACAGTTTTAATTTATAGCCTGAGGATGTATGGACTGAGAGAATGGAGCATTATGTGGGCTGAAGACTGGCTGCACCTCTGGGCTGTGAGGGTAATGATCAATGACTCAATACAGGTTTGGTGCCTGGCAGCCAACAAAGTACACCGAGCATTGATTTGGAAGGCAGTGTTGTTCAGTATCTTTGTTGATACTCCGTGATGACATGGAGTACAAGTCTGAAGATGACACTTGGAGGGATCACTGATATGTGGCACTTTATTCCACAGTCTAGAAACTCACAGAATTAGCAGAAACCTCATGAAGTTCAATAAGGAAAAGGACAGAGTTCTGCACCTGAGACAGAATGACCCCAAAATTGGTACGGGTTGGGAACCACCTAGCCAACTGGTCATCCTGAAAGGAACACGGAGATAGGGGTGAAGATGGAATGAAGACTCAATAGGATGGTCTCATTGCAAATCACCAAAACAGCATCCTATACTGTGTTAGGAGAATGGTCAGCAGCACATCAAGGGAAATAATCATGCCCCTTGTACTGGGATGTAGTGAATCCACCCCTGGAATCCTCCGTACGTTTTTGTCTCCCTCTGTTCATGAGGGATATAGAAAAACTGTAGGAGATAGGTAGGGGCCTGGCATATCTGGCTCATATATAATGAGAGACTGAAGAAGCTAGGCTATCTCAGTCTGGTGATGTGTAAGTGACACATCATTAACAGCATCCTGCTGCTACCTGTAGGACAGATTAGGAAGATGGCAGAACTAAATGCAGACAATAGAACAATTACAATGACCACAATTACTCATGAGAGATTCAGAGTGAACATTAGGGAAAGGTTTTTCACCAGGAGAGTAGTGTAGCACTGGAAAAAGCTATTGCCAGAGTAGTGAATCTCATCTCCTTGCAGGTTTCCAAGGCTGATTTGACCTAATATTATTAACTGTCTTCACATGAGAAGTTGGACTATGCACTTCTGGACACATCCCTGTTAATCACAGGACTGTCTACTATGAATCTATTAATTTCATTCCATTTCCGTTATGCTACTCTTTAATAAAAGCTTTTTGCTTTTATGCTGTTCCGGTCACCCTCTATACCCCCAATGACTCTTTTCTTTGTGCCACTGATCCATCTTATCAGTGTGCTTTTTTCTTTTCTGAGATCTTTAAAAAAAAATAAATAGATGAGCTCCAAAACTGTCCTTCAAAAGACTGTGCATTTCCTCAAGCACAGAACTTGTGACTTATTGTTTTGGGGTGGTTTTTTGCTGGTCTTCAACATCTTACAATTTTCACATTAATTTCTGTCTTCTCATGAAAACCCTAAGGCATCAAGTTGAGTAAATAATTTCTAGTGTGTTACTGTAGCACTGCAGTTCAGAGAGTCTGATCAACCTTTCTTCCTGGCCCCCCAAAAAACCACCGATAAAAGTGTCCAATGTGCTATTTTGGCACAATTTGGTAAACTTGCTGCATTGGATCACATTATTGCCATGGTTTCAAACTATCATTTCCCTTTAAAATCTGCTTTGAATTCTTTATACTGTTGAAGGCAACCTGCATTTACTTGGGCCATTCCTTTCAGTCCTTTCTTTGGTATCGGTGAATTTGTTATTCCTCAGCCCCATGGCATTACCCAGCTCATCAAACAACCCTCCTCTCAGACTTTTAGTTTGTTTACAAGTGCTCCCTCTACTCAGAGATGGAAATTAGTGAATTCCTTGTGGTTTCCTACTAAATTCTAATTCTGGAAGCCCCCATATCACTTGCTTGGACATTCAGAGAGGCTTTGTACAGTCTTTCTGATATGCATCTTTGGAGCTATATGTGAGCTGTTAGAAGGATGTTAGTCAAGTTATGCCTTGTGAGAGCAACTAATACACAGCAACAAGAGCGGAAATATGCTATTCACCCACTCAGGGCAGACCATTACTAGCAGTAGTAATTAATCAGTGCTTGGGTGAACTTCCAGAATTGAAACAACATAGGAGGTGGTGAAATATGGCAAACTGAACTTGTAGTGGCCCAAGCCCGGCTGAGATGAGCACAGAGAACACACTGTCTGCATGCTCCAAGAGCTGCAGGCAAACACAGTGGGGTGCCGGGATACCCCTCTTGATGCTGTTCTGCCACCACACTGATCCTGACCCCAGAGTCGGAGACGTCCCCACCCAGACTGGACTTTGCATTTCCCACCCTCGTCCATAGCAGGTGGAAAGTGATTGGGCAGTTTGGCACCTTCCTGCTAAATGGCAACTTGCTCCTGAAGTGAACAGTGGTCACCTGGCCCATAGTTTGGCAGGACTGAGCTTGCTGCTCAGAGGCTCTTGCTCATGCAGGCTGGAGTCTGGCTCTAAAGTCCCAAACAGGAAATTCTTCTAGGATGTGCTTAGGCTCTGATTCCCGGATGTTCACAGCAAGCAAAGGCTTCCTGTATGCAGAATGGAGGTTAAAAATAAAATAAAGCACCTGCTAGGAACATACATGGCCAGGGCTGGGGGGAAAGTGAGGGGACAGTTCTCCTTAAGGCAGGAAAAAGTTTTTTTCATGGGAGATCCAAAGTTTGCCTGTGCCATTTAGAATGCTCTTGAAAGCCAGGAAAGAGAATGAATGAAATCCATGAATAGAGAAAAAACTGCAAGATCATTTCACCTACAAATGGAGCTGGTGCCTCAGCTCTGCAGCTCTGTATTCACAGCCAGGACAAGAGGAAATGCTACTTGTGTGCTGCTGCTGAAGGTAACCCAACTAGAGAGCTTTGAACCTCACAGTGGAAGAGTTCTTCTGCATCCCCTGCTTGTCTGGATGGACACAGAGCTCCTGTCACACAAAGTTCTTGCAGCAGGCATATTTCTGTGCCACAGGGGGTTACTCCTGAGCAGTCTAGAACTCTGAATGTAAAGTCCTCTGCCTGGGCTGCATATGATGGATAACTTTAGGGTATAGCAGGTAGAGTTCAATTTGTTGATGAGAATGTTTACAATCTTAGAAATGTGGTGCAGCTCTGGCAGTGTTGGAAGTAGCTGGAATGAGCAGCGGTCTTAACATCATGCTTTGGCTACAGCATGGATGAACCCAGCCATCACCTCCACTTGCTTCCCTTTTTTCTTATGGTAGCAGTCTGTTTTCCAGGGGTTTATCTAGCACAGTCCTAAATGCCCTGAACATCTGATTGTCAATCATGGCTTCTTTTATAGAGAAATTTTCTAGCACAGCAAAACCTGTGAAATACTTGGGCTTAAAATGTTGCTTTCTGCAACAACTTGTCTTGACTTTACATTATACCCTGTACTGTTCATTCTGGGAGTCCCACTGCTCTTTGTTTCACCTTTCCCAGCCCTGGACTTATTCCTAATTTTGGAGTTCCTTGCATTGCCAACTAGAATTTGCCTACATCAACTGACTTCCTTTGACCAGTCAGGTGAGTTACTTTGTCATAGAAGGAAATCAGGTTTGATAAGTAGGACTCTCCTCTCCTGAAGCCGTGCTGGCTGTGACCAATGACTGTGTTGTCTTTCAGATGTTTTTCAACAGTTCCCAGAATAATCTGCATAACTTTACCAGGCACTGAAGTGAGACTGGCAAGCCTGTAGTTTCTGAGGTCCTCCTTTTTGTCCTCCTTGAAAACTGGGACAACATTCACCAACTTCCATTCAGCTGGGAGCTCTCCAGATTCCCAAGACCACCCAAAAATCATCAAGAGAGGTTTTGCAATGACAGCAGCAGCTCTTTGAGGATTCTGGGTTGAATCCCATCAGGTCCCATAGAATTTCATTAATCTTACAAGTCTTATTCCTGTTTATACCATCTCATATGATGTTACTTTGTTTTTGCAATATGCCCTCTGATTCATATTCAACCTACACGTCCCTGTAAACCAAACTATATAGACTGTTTTTTCTCAGTCTATCTGTGCAGTTTGTTATTCCTACCAAGTGGATAATCTTCCTACCAAAGAATAATAATAATAATTTTTAAATTTCTATGTTGTTTAATGTTTTTAATGTTGTGTAGTATCTTGACTAACAATCTTCAAGGAAGTATGAACTGACTAAGCAGAAGGATACAGAACAACAGAGAAATTATATTATTGCAGCTTTAGAGATGTAAACCTAATGATCAATATTTATAAAGACTGTAGAAAACTCAAAGTGGCCAGAGAAAAGTTGTAAGAATAAGTCAGGATCCACAGTACAAGGTTCCATATGGAGACCTTCAGAAAAATTATAAAAAATAAATGATTTCTAATGATCTGTAAGAAAGAAAATTTTTAATTGTTTCAATAATAATAATAATAATAATAAATTATTATGATGATGTTGCAATCTAGCAAATGAAGGCAGACCAGGAGCAATGGGGTGGAAGTGAAGTTATACAAACTGAAAGAAAAGATCAACAGTAAAGTGGGAGGAGAAATCAATCACTAGAATAACTATGACAAAGGCATAACAGATTCCTAAGAGTTAAGGTTGTCCACCTTGGCTCATTATGGTGCTGGGCCACCAGTGCTTTTGCCCAGAAAAGTTGGACCAGATGATCCCTGAGGTCGCTTCCAACCTGGTATTCTCCAGTTCTACAAGTCTGTGGCCTTTCTCAAAAGGTGGAGTCTGTCCTGGAGTTTGTGTGAGCTTTGTGATTCCCAAAGGACACAGAGAGTGTCGCCCAGAGCTGGTGTCTGAACTGCCCTCTGAACCTGCATGCTGCCTGCCCTATGGAACCCTTCCCAAAGAGATGGCTGAACTTGGTCAAAACAAGGGATCACTGTTATGAGAAAAGGGAATGAGAGGGTGATGAGAAGGAAACTGTCTAGCACATTTTCATCTGGGAGCCAAGACAAAACTGAAATCAACATTTCCAGAGGGGGAGTTGACTGAGCTGAGCCCTGTGCTACCGACTGCTCCACTTCCTGCCCTGGCTTCTTCCATCCTCCTTCCCTGGAATCTCTTCATGCGTGTTTTGCAGCATGGTGACCTCATTTGGCAGTGGTTCTGACTGAAATGCACCGCTCTCACCGGTGCCTCTTAGAATGCTGCTTACTAAGGCCTGGACTTCCTCCCCGAGAGCAAACAAGTCTCCTTCTGTTCCCGTGGAAATCAGCTGGGAGGAAGTGAGATGGGGAGGGATTTCCGAAATGCCCCATATTGTGATTACAGACACACCTTGGAGCCCCTGGGCTGGGGTTGGAGGGCACAGGGGCTGCAGGGCATTTTCGTGTGAGGTGACACAGGACTTTGGTCAGCAGTGTTCACAAACAGCTACCAGCCTGATGGCAAAGAACCTGCTCATTTCAGGAAAAGGAAGAAAACAGTTTGAGGAATATCCCTTCCCAAAGAATGTGGCTTTTGCTTTGGAGGCATTTTCTATATATAGTGAGGTGACTATTTCAGAATGGAAAATGTTTGTTCAGGAAGGAAAGGCTCTGAGATCAGCAGAGCTGAGTCTCACCCACACGCTGTTGAGTCCTTTGGACTCCTCTGACCAGCAGCAGGGACTCGGAGGAGTCTGCAGGGCTGAGGGGACTGTCCAGGAATCGCCCACCTGCACCCACTTTCTCCACTCTCTGGTCTGCCACCGAGGGGCAGGTTCTCAAAGAAGATCTGATGATTCCTCCAGGAAAAAGAAAAATGCAGATGGTCTGACGCTCTTCTTTCCTCTGCTAAATGATGTTTGGCATCCACAACCAATGTACACTGGGATGCAACAACATCCCACAAACAGCCCATACTGCAGATGTCAGCAGCAGATGGGAGGAGTGCCACGCTGACCAGACAGTTCGTGCTGAATGTGCTGTGTGCATATGTAAGATATATGATCTGAACCTCACTAAATATACCTGCTTTAAATAGGCACGGGGAGCTGCCACTCCAAACTGGAGAGGATCAAACACAAACACAAGGACTGCCAACCCAGAGGAAGGCAGGATGAACTGGTATGGTGCAGCTCCATCTCGTGGGAGTTTATATCTGACACAATCCTAATCCCATGAATAGTAGTTATCTGTGGTGCAGCATTGCTTATGAGAAATCAATAGTTACCTTGCAGTTTAAGCTGCCACGATGCACATAATTTGACAAAGATGTGACCATTAGGTAATATCACATGATCTAATCCAAATCACAGTCCCCAAACACCCCATTGGCTAGAAGTGCACACATGAGCTTATCGTACACTTTAAAAGGTACTCAGATCTCCGCATTAAATCCCAGCCCCATCACTTCTCCAGCATCAGAATCAGACTACAAACCACCACTTGGCTGATCCTGTTTTACATAACCTTAAGGGCAATAACTGGTGCAACAGAAGGAAGAAAATTTGGCTTATGGATCAATTTAATGATTCTTAGCTATCTAGAAATAACTCAGGCCACTGAGAGGCACTGTGAGATGGCAGAAAGGATGGGTAACCCAGAAGGAATATAGAAGTGTTATCCAAACAATCAGGCGTAGTCAGCAGGGATTTATGAAGCGAAAAACATGCTTAAATAACCTGATAGCCTCCTACAAGGAGATGACTTGATACAGAAGAGGGGAGCAGCAGAGGTTGGTGGCTCAACTTCAGTAAGGCTCTAGACATCCTTGCTTTAAGCAGGGAAAATGGACTAGATCTTTAGGTGTCCTTTTCAACTTCAATTATTCTGTGCTTCAGACCCTCTTATGAACACCATATACATTCTGCTTTGGAGATACCCAAACCCAGTTTGTGAAACAAACCTTAGTAAACCCAGGGACTGTTAAGACTTCATTCTTCAGCATTATTTCCTCCACTTCTCTATTTCTTGCTTTTACTTCACCACTTTTTGTTTATTAGAGAGAATAAGTCACGAATTTTAAAGCATTAAGGGTGTTAGTTTCCCTTTCAAAATTTTTTTTTCTTTTCACAAGCCTGAGTGTAATTTTAAATTTAATATTTCAAAGCTTATGATCCTCTTCTCATATATGACATTCTCTTTGATGACCAAGTACACAAAGGATCCTATCTATGACTGAGGATTAAAGTTTTGGCAGCCACCAGTTTGCCACTGTGTCATAGGCTCACAAAGCAGACAAGTTAGAGTTTTCAGTTTATAGCCTTCCTTACAAAATCTAAATACCTTCCAGAAGCTCATCAAGCTATACTAGGAAACCTCTTTGAACTCTGCTGACAGTGTTCATGAGCTGGAGAATAAAGTAAGAAAGGTGTAAAAATGAAGTATGTCTATAAATCAAATCCATGTAATGTCAAGTATCTTCAAATAAGTAAATCTCCTTTCAAACATCAAACCCTCCCCATGTGAAATTTATGAAAGAACCAGGTCCAAGAGTACTGGGCCCTGACAACTGACCAAAGAAAACAGAAATGTATTTTCTGAACTGATGGCCCACTATAAAGCAGGGGAGATAGACAATTCAGATGGTTTGCATTTCACCCTGAAGCAGGAGCTTGAACTGCTGCTCATGCCTGAAGAGTTCTCACAAAGCACAGACAAGCTGTGTTTCCTCCCCAGCTTCCTCCTCCTCCTCCATACAGTTCCCCTGGAATAGCCCCCAGCACATAGCCCAGCTCCCTTACAAGACTCTTGCTCTCAGACACCGTGCACTGCACCATGGTCGGTGGGTTTCATTCAGCACACTGGTGTCTCTCGGTGTTCCCTCTGCAGTGACAGCACTCTCAGTGCAGTGCTGGAGTGCTCCAGCACTCCGAATCCCATGCCCTGTTTTAACAGACTGACGTTTCAGCCAGTTTCTGTTTGGATTGTTGTTGTTGTTGTTGAACTGAGGCCCAATGTCTCGATGTCCTTGGCTAAGGCGCGAGACTTCCCTACATGAATAACTACTTAAAAAGGTAATAGAGAGAAACCTAGAATCCATGGAAATGAAGAGGGTGATTTCTACACCTGGGAAGTGTGGCTTTAACATAGAGCTGCAAGTAGTAACAGGGTGTGGAAATGCTCATTTCTCTGATGGAAACAGTTGGAATTTTAGTTAGATTCTTGCATTGCCTCCACATTCCAGAATGGACAGAATGGACATACATAACTGCAGCAGTTGATAATGGAAGCAATTTTTAACCAATTCTATCATATTAGAAGTGAAATATTTGGTAAATATTCAATGCTGTAACTATATTTAGGAGAGATTCCTTAAAAAATACTTTGAACAATTACAGGTGTGTTAGTTTGATTGTACCAGAATGCAAAACTGTCCTGGATGGAATCTTATAAAACAGACCAATTCAGCTCAAAAGCAGAATACAAACTTTTAGAGCCCAAGTAATTAACAATGCGAACAACTTAACTAATGACATTGTAAATTTCTGGTAATTGGTAACTCCGGAATCAAAACATGTTTGTGTGGCTGTTTGTTTCTGGTTTGTTTTGGTTTGTTTTTTTGGTATTTGGGTTTTTTGTTTGTTATTTTATTTTAATTGTTTTGTTTTGGTTTTGTTTTGTTTGATTTTTGTTTGCTTTTGGTTTGGTATTTGTTTAGTTTGTGGGGGGCTTTTTGTTTTGTTTTGGGGGGTTTTTGCCAAATGTATGTTAGTAAATACAGGAAAAGATAATTCAGAGAAGTTCTATGGCATGTGTTTTACAAGATGACAGACCAATTCACAATTCACAGTACTTCTTTTGTGGGTTTGTGATTTATGACAGCTAGCAACTGTATCCCAGAGTTATTTAAATCCTACTGTTCTGAAGATAATACCCACAGTTACATGTTAAATTAGACTGTAGATCTTATAATTGCAAGACATAATTAAACAAAAGGGTCAATAAGATTCAAGGATTGGAGGTTTTCAAGGACAAGAATATTCACTGTTACATTACCCTAGATTGCAAACAGACAAAACCCTCTGCTTTAATTATGTGAACATGTCTCTGCTATGTGCAATCTAAATCTACCCTCTTTTAGTTTAAAATCAGTATCCCATGTTTTGTCACTGCACACCTTGGTAAAAAATGTTTTTGTTTTTCTTATAAGCCCTCTCTAAGTCTTGACGGTGTCCTTGGAGCCTTCTTGCCTCGAGGTGAACCCCCCCAGCTCTCCCAGCCTGTTCCAGAGCTCCAGCCCTTGGGGCATCTCTGTGGCCTCCCCTGGACTCTCTCCAGCAGCTCCACATCCTTTTGACGTTGGACCCCACAGCTGGAGGCAGCTGTGCAGGTGGTATCTCACCTGAGCAGAGAAGAGAGGGAAAATTTCTTCCCTGGACTCAGATCTGATCAATTTCTGGGCTGCCAGCACACATGGCTGGCTCATGTCCAGTGTTCCCTCCACCAGTATCCCCAGTCCTAGGCAGGATGTTTCTTAATCTCTCCATCCCCAGACTGTGTTGGTACTGGTAGTTGTTTCATCCCAGGTTCTGTGGTTCTTTAATGAAGGCAAAATATGATCTTAAGCAACTGAAGATCAAGAAGTGTTTGGACAATACTTTCAGGCACATGGTGTGACTCTTGGGGATGGTCCTGTGCAGGGCTAAAGATTGGTCCCTTCCAACTCAGCATATTCTATGATTCTGTGAAGAGTCTCCATTCATCCTGGATCTGACAAGCCTGGAAAAGTGTTCACAGTTAAGTCATGTGAGCAGGGAAAAAAACAGTAGAGGAATCAGAAAAGTCTGGATTTTCACTCTGAGAGATGATTACTTGTCCCAGTAATTCCATTGGCAGTTTGGGTATAATTTCTAACTCTTCAGAAGTATATTGCCATGGCACATGGAACTCACTGATTTCATTAAAGTAAACATTTTTGTCCAAGGAAGCAATTGAAATTGCACTGGGCAATCATCAGTGGCATGAAGCTGAACAAAATCAAAAGTCAGGTTCTGCCCTTGGGATGGAGTGATGCCAGATGCAAGGATAAAATGGGAGAGGAATGGCTGGAGAGCAGTGTGGCACAGAAGGAGCTGGGGTGCTGGTTGGCAGCAGCTCCATAGAAGGCAGCACTGTCCTGAAGGGCACTGAACAGAGCACGATCAGCCAGTCCAGAGGGGTGATCGTCCTGCTGCAGTCAGCACTGCTGCAGCCCTGCCTGGAGCACAGTGCACAGCGCTGGACACACCACTCCAAAAGGATGGGAAGGTGCTCGAATGCACCCAGAGGAGGGCAAGAAGCCTATAAGGGGCTGGAAGGAACACCCTGTGCCAAGCAGCTGAGGGCTATGAGTCTGACTGGTTTGGAGAGAAGGAGGCTGAGGGGTGACCTCATGACTCTCTGAAGCTTCCTGAGAAGGGCACATGAAGATGGAGGTGCCAAGCTTCTCTCCCTGGGATCCAGGGACAGGATGTCTGTGAATGGCTCAAAGCTGCATCAGGGGGTGTTCAGACTGGACATTAGGAAGCATTTCTTTACAGAAAGGCTTTACAGAGAGGTAGTCAATGCCACAGGCCTGTCAGAGTTTAAGAGGCATTTAGACACGAGGCCCTTAATGCTTTAATGCTCTGACTTTGGTCAGCCCTAAAGTGGTCAAGCAATTTGATTAGATGATCCTCGTAGGTCCCTTCCAAATGAAACTATGCTTTTCTAATACAGAATAATATTTTCTGGTTTCATTACTGTGAAAGTTGAAAGACTCTTCTTAGCACTTTTCCAGGTCTGTCCCATCCAGTGTCCAGAGCTGCACTTGAGAGAGGCAACATATTCAGTATCACTCACCTAATAAACTCTGGGACACAGGGACATAGAGCGGTTTTAGCATCCTCTTTTATAGTCACAGGACAGAATTAACCATATGCAGCTTTTACAACTCTGCAATTCTGAGAAACATTGTCCCTCACCTACATTACATACAACTACAGGTCTTCTGGTTTATATGTATGATTCAGTCTTTATTTGTCAAACAAAGAAGCAAAACATAAGGTTTAAGTGTCATTTACAGAAAATGAACACATCTCACAACATTAGCTTTGTGCCTAAGTGATTTTGTGCATCACAGGTTTAATGTCTCACTCTAATTGTACCCTGTAGCCTTGGAGAGTGAGGTTCAGATCCCACTATGCTGCAAACTCAAAAAAACCTCCCAACTACAAACTTCATTTTCCCTTCTAGAGCAAATGATGAGTGACATAAACCCTTTGAAATGCTGCAGTTGAAATCCTCAGACCGTTACTTGGGATTACAATAGCAGAATAAAGTAGGTAGGAAATTTCTGCATTTATGATGGGTAGAAGAATGACAGAGAAGAATGAAACAAGGCAAAGAGAAAGTAAAGAGGCTATTTCTTGTTCCTTTCCTGTGGGAGGAAGGAGGGAGCTCTTATGTAGAAACATCTGAAATCAAGAGAAGGAAAGTGTTTGAGGAATGAGCTAAAACAGGTTAAAGTCACCTGATATCAAGGACAAGGAAATAAGAAAAACTTCAAACCTTCCCATTTTAAACTAGGAAAATAGCAAAGTGAAACTGAGAGGAAGCAGTGCAGGAGGCGAAAGAGATCCCAGAAGTATGTAAGGGCTGAGGACTTTCAGGGTTTAGTTTGCAATGGAAGAGAACCAGAAAATGAATCAGGGTAGAGAACAACAGAGAAGAGAATTAGCCAGTGGAGAAGTGCAAGCCATGGCTGTGAGCAGAAAAACAGGCAGAAACTAAAAGAAGAAAGGGTGGCAGGATAGATCTGATGACAGCAACACCAAAAAGCTAAACACAGCACTTCTCTGAAGAGGAGAAGATGGAAGGAAGCAGGATAGGGGAAAGGCAGCAATGAAAAAGCAGCAGTGCAGCATTCCCCTGGCGCCTGACCTGATTCAAACAACATGAATTATCGGTTTAGACCTGAGAAATATCAAACAAAGGCACTGAAGTTTCTGAAGGATTCAGTACATAGACAGGAAGGCCAGGAAGATGATAGGAACAGACACATTTTTTACAGAAGGCATTTCAGAAACAGCAGGAAAAAACCAGGTGATATTAAAATCAGTAACATGACTGGTGGAGTAAGCAGAAAAGATGGAAGGAAATATTAATCAAACTAAGGGGACAGAAGGAAGTAGCAAGTCTTGCAACCTGGATGAAGGATTTAAATTTATACTTACCATGGGAAAACAAAAACAAGGCAGAGAAAGGATCTAGCAAAGGCAATGGGAACCACTAACAGGTAAAGGTAACAAGACGGAGAAATAGCATCAGCAAGACAGGAGGAATAAAAAAGTCAGAGTGGCACATAAACAAGAACCCTCCCTTAAAGAATCTGAAAAATGCTGAGCAGAAAATTGTCATAGCAGGACCCCAAAGTACAAGTATGTACAAGGCTACACCAGAGGAAAGGAGCGTGACGACAAGAAAAAGGATAAAAATGAAGACAAGACTCTCTTTCACAGGTTTGCAGCATTCCCTGCTAAGTTATGAGCAGCAGTATCTAAAGCTCTACATTAGTTCTTAGGAGAGGTTGGAAGGACAGGCCTAGAGTGCCATTCCACATAGTACAGTGTCACCTCTAGCAGAGTCCAGAGAGGGGACAAAGGTGAAAAAAACCTGTTGTGCTTCCCTTCCATTTCTAACTGGTCTTTGTTTTACTCTGTTGCTTCAAGTCCTGTCCCTCCTGCGAGGAGCTTCATTCTGGATCTTACTAAAAATTGTTCCCATCCTCCAAAAAGGATCCTTTCCTAGAGGGTAAGAGCATGCTCCACTCCCACAGAATTCTCCCTGTGACAGACTGGACCGGGACTGCACTGTTCATCAAATCCTGCGACTGCCAGCAGCCTGTCTGCTCTGCACTGGTGGCAGATAATTAAAACCTTCCTCGGTGCTGCTTTCTCCACTCAGAATAGAAAGTGCCTCTCTCCCCATTATGAAACCCATTCCTAGCCCAGAACAAAGGCTGGAAGTTACTGACAAGTACAGATCTCACCACAAGAAAGCAGGGGCCAGCACAATTTATATTGTTTCCTCCCTCGCCATCTATGTGTGGGGCCCCAAAGTGATGACATCGTGGCTTAGATGCTATAAGGCCAAATTCATGGACCAGAGACTCTCTGGAGACTGACTAGATGTCTGTGTCAGGTTAGGAGTTCCTGGAAGCAGAAATAATAGCAGGATGAAGCTGAGAGAATTGGCATCTGCAAAACTGGGAGTCAGAACACTGGAGAGAGACTTGCCCTTCGCTACTCCTGTTCATCTGAGCCTCCTGGGAAGAAATCGGTGAATGTGATTCTGGTTTTAAGATCATGTGGACAGGGAATACTAAGCTGGGGAAAGCAGTACCATGTCTGCTGGCAGACATGACAGTACAATAGTGGTGATCCTTGAAACATCAGGAAATTGATAAGAAATAATGTCATCTGCCAGCAGAACAGAGGCATCATGTAGCTGGGATCCTGGCAAAATTTACTCACAGTTCAAATACAGATTTTACTTAATTTTCTGGAAATTCTTTTGTAAATCCACACTAGTCAATTTTACAACTATCTTGCAACTAAAGACGTTCAATTTCGAATTATAGGGGAGACCTCAAGCCTTTTGACTTGTAACCAGGATGGGTTTGAAATGCTGATCCCAGAAGACTGACTTTGTGCCAGTAATCATTGTACTAATTGAATGCACATAAGTAATGCCAATCTGTCTTGCAGTTGGACTAGAGGCTTGTTGGACTCTTTCAACTGTTCTGTTCTATTCTATTCTTTTCATACAATTTTTGGTCTAGCTGTTTCATCAAACTGAGAACTCCTACTCTGTTGGTCACCTAACGCAATCAATAATTCTTTTAATTCCTGCTTTCCAGAACACAGGCACCAATCTGTACTGGTGAACTGCTCTGTGGGACTCTCCTAGAAACAGCCTTGTTACTGACAATCATCCATTGGGAAATTAGCAACAGAGTTTAAGTCAAAGGCTGATGAATTAGTGCTCAGTGTTTATTCAGCTCTTCATGTATTACTAACAAATGCCTGACAGACATCCTTTATCTATCTCTGACGTGCCAAAAAATCCTTTTTTTCCTTCATGCTTTTCCCCTTGGAGGTTGGAAATTTGGTCTTATCCCCATTTTACAGACATGGAATTGAGAGAGAGAGAGATGAGGAGAAAATAACATAAGAGCCAGATTTTTGAAGGCTTTCAAGAAACTGTGAAACAGCCAGTGTGTAACTTGTGCTTTTGGAGTGACAAACAAGGGTCTTTATCTCTTAAATACAAACGGAGCTCTGAGAGGCTTGACTCTGCTGATCAAAGCAGCCACAGGAACAGCACCCTAAACACCAGGCCCCCAAACACAAGCACAAAGGTTACTTTTGAAACTTTAACTTCCCTCAATGGAAGTTAAAGGCTCCTGTCTTGCTCATAACTCTTTTTAAAAAATCCACACTGGACAATAACTCAAATTGAAGTTTGACCTGTTCAGAGAGCAAAAGCAAACTGAGGTGGAGTTTCAGGGTCTTTGAACAGCACGAACATATATGTGACACAGCAGAATATTCCACGTCACTTTATCAGGAGCGCCACGAGTGAAATCCATGTTTATTCACAAAATGCAGAGAATCACTAAATGTAAATGCAAGAGACATTTGGCAATATGTCCTTAAAGTGGGGAAAGCAGCAGTCTGTGGAGGGTGAGGAGATGGAGAGTGCTCCCACTGAGCAGAAGGCAGGCAGATGGAGTTGCTATCCCTTGATGTGAAGCTTATGAATGTCCTCCTGCAAGACGACTTCAATACACATTTTTGAAAGCTCTAGTAATTTTTCTGAGAGTTGATTGTAGATGTGCCTAAGGTCAAGCTCTTGTCCTTCAAGATGGAATGGATAACACAATTTAGTGAAGTTCTGAACTATTAACAGAGATTTAAAACCCCCACAATATTGCATGGGAATAAAACAGGGAAGCAAAGTTCCTAGGATATCGATGTATCGCCACTGGTGGTATTCCACACAGATGTAGAATTACATTTCTCAGATATGTGTATTGGCTGTATAGTTAATGTCAGTCAACGACACTCTGACAATGTGTGGTCAATCCTTCTTCTCTTCCGTCCAGGGCTGATACTGCAGGGTTGAACAATTTCACACCACACGTCATTTTCATCCTACAAATATTAGTGTGCTGGTACTTTCCCCAGATCCTGTGGTCCAAGATCTTTGCAAAACAAACAAAAAAAAGAAAACCAAAAACCCATCTTCAGCATTCTTTGTCCCCACCTCAACTGGTTCTTTTCACCCTCCTTGTTGATTCACAAATCTAAGTTCATTATAATACTAGTGCAACTTCTATTCCTTCAGGCTAGTATTTTAGCTATATCCATATCTCACTTCCCCGTTGTGTACTGTAGTCTTGACAGGGCAATAAAACAAACCACTCTTGAAAGCTTTTTCCTGCACTTCCTAAACTTTGTGACAAGACACAGCATGATTGTTTCTTCTCTCCACTTCCAACATCACTGCCATTAGTATCAAAAGATATCAACTAAACTTTCTTTCTATCTCTCCTTTTGAAGAAGAAAAGATTCCATTATCAAGGAACGAGAAAATCACAGTATCTTCCTTGATAGTGGTGGGGTTTTTTGGAGATGTTTACATTCTTAACAATGACAAGGAAGCTGGTTCCTGTGATCACATTCAGTACTCAAGGCCAGGTTGGATGGGGCCTGAAGAAATCTGATCTAGTGCAAGATGTCTCTGTCCATGGCAGACGGTGGACTAGATGATCTTTAAAGGCCACCTCCAACTCAAATCATTCTGTGATTCTGGGATTGTATCTTGTTTTGTTAATCACAGCCTCTTTGATGACACAGATGTGTTTCACGCAGTATTTATGTTGCACACTCAAGACTTCCGTGTGCATAACTCACAAGTTGTGTTGTTTATCTCTACATTTTCCTGCACCGCCCTTAGCCTTGCTCTGTCACTGAGGCCTCTCTGTGGTATTACATTACAATAAAATGATCGAGATCTGAGACTCAAACCATATGTTCTCCTGGATCCAATTCTTACCACATTGTCCTAGACTGGCAGATGAATCCAGCCCTTCACTCTTGCAGTGACTGGGATAGACAGGACAATATCAGCAGTGCTAGAACCAAGTATTTTAGGTAGCAATGCTTTTAAGGCACAGCACTTCTGCTTAGGAAAACACAGATCTGTAACCTTCTTATCACTCCTGAATTGTTTTCCAGGTGCAAGCTGATACAGGGACCATGCTGATAACCAACTAGTAACCTTCAGCTTGCACACAAGTGGTTAAGAAAGCAGAACAGGGAAGGGAAAATGCTTGTAGAGGATCAGAAACACAGATGAGGTATCGCTGAGTCAGCCCATAGAATTCCCCTGGAATGGAACAGTCATGATCCTGTAGATACAGAGTACCCATCTCTGGGTACAATACCTCCCATCTGGTTTCCCCTCTCCTTCAGTGGTGCTGGCATGTCCCCTCCCAGGCTGGGCAGCCTGGCTGTGCCTCTCTCTGGAACACTCCCTGTTCCTCATTTGGGGTTCTCTGACGTCAGCTCTGAGGTCAGGCAGGCAGGGCCCCCTCCCAAACACAACGGACTATAGATAGCTGCTGCAACAAATGCTTTTCATTATGCATCCCCTCCTCTCCAGCCCAGCTCGAGAGTGGGAGCAGCAAGAGGCCCCTGTGCTGCTCTGCTACGTGTTTTCTGTTATTTGGGGTGAGCGGCGCATTCCTCACAAGCTTTGAATGTCATGCAGAGCCCCGGGGGAATCCTCAGAGGAGTGGGAGGAGAGACTACGCAGGGGAAGCTGTCTGTGCACACCAGGGAAGAGGCACCCCCTGCCCATGTCAGGCTGTGGAGATGCCCAAAGCAGAGGGATGTGCCAGGTCTGTGCCAGCACACCCTCCTACACAGCAGCCAGCCCCTCAGAGATGGATTTAAAAGCTTTCTACTTCCCACCAGCAGAACTTGCTCAGCTAGCTCTAGTCTGGCAAAGCAGACCATGAGGTGATGGATCTGTGTGTGCCCAGAAAGTGAAGAAACAACTTCAGATTAAGCCTGACTGTGAATCAAGAACAGTTGAATATAAATTGGCCATTAAGACACACAACAAGAAATCTAGAGACTTCTAGCTATTAGAGCAATCAGGGTCCAAAACACCCTTTCAAACTCAAAAGGACATAGACACAAAAATCCCATCTGCTTTCAAATGAAAGCTTGATAAAATTGTGATTACAGGATTTTATATCTGTGACAGCTAAGGATCACACACACACAGACACAAGAATGACTGCACACTGCCTTCTCAACTTGTACCATGGAAATCTGACATGAAATCCCTTCCTGGGGCACACATACGGTGCCTTGTACTAAGGACAGGAAAATAAACTCCAGGCCTGGGCCTGCCTGCACCACCTCCCTCCCCAAAACTATCTGTGCCTATGTTTGTGTTAAACCCATGATGCCCAGTTCATGTTTCAGTGTGAGCTCAGTGTTTGCAATGAAGAATGTTATGGATATAGAAACACAGGACTGGAAAGGACTTCCTGGGATGGCTGGAAGGAGTGAGCTCAGCGACCACACCCCAATCTGCTGCCAAGCATTTCGTTCATAAATACATCTCAGAGAAAAACTTCCATGTTGTTGTTGATGAAATGTCAGCACTGGGCTGAGGACTGAGCTTTATGGTCCCACTTATAAAAATACATACTGACCATTCTCCATAAAAGTGACATTTTGAGCCTGTAACTCACTTAAAAGCACAGTATGATTTGTGGAGTGCGAGACTTGCACAGACCCCGCGTAGGGCAGCACATGCAGCACCCGTGGCATATCACACAGCTCAGGCTACCACGGCTCCTCTGTAACTCCCAGTACAAATCAAAACGAGAAATAACATGAAACATTCACGACGGCTGCCACACACATTTGTCCTGGGCACAGCCAGCCTTCAGACCCCAGTCCGAAGACCCAACAGAGCCATGTCCCAATCGGCAGTGCCACCACTGCCATCTCCGCTCTGAATGCAGCCCAGGGGACAGAGCCTGGCACGAAGGACAGAGGGCCCTGCAGCTCGGGGCCCTGCAGCCCGGAGCCCCCCGCAGGCCGTGCAGGCCCGAACCCCTCGGGCGGCACCGCCAGGGCCGGGCCGGGCCTGCCAGGGGGCGCGCGCTCTGCGACCGGGCGCGGCGCGCGTGACGTCACTGCCTGCGCCCGACGTCACTGCCCGCGCCCGACGTCACTGCCCGCGCCCGACGTCACTGCCTGCGCCCGGCGCTGCGCTCCCGGCCCGGCCGGGGCGGCGTGTGCGGGATGAGCCGCGCGGGTTCTGGAGCCGTGAGTGGGCCCTGGGGTGTGTGGGAGAGCCCCGGTGTGTCAGGGACCCTCGGGGTGGGAGTCGCTTCGAGTCCCGAGTGACCTCCGGTTTCGCTGCCCCGGGGAACTGCCCGGGAACTGCCTCAGCGCGGCTGCTGCGGGGGGCGGGGGGCCCGGGGCCTGTGTCAGAGGAGGGCGGGGGGGGGCTGTGGGCGCTGCCGTGCCCTCCGCTCCGCTGCCGGGCCCCCCGCTCCGCTCGGTGCCCCCCGCTCTGCTCGGTGCCCCCCGGGCGCTGCCCGGCCCCGCCATCCCGCGCCGGGGACGCGGGCGCTCCTCGGGCCGCGCTGTCGGTCGGAAGCGGCAGCGCCGTGTCATTGTCCCGGCAGGTCCAAGGCACTGGCGGCAGCAGTGCCGTCAGCAAGTGCTCGGCGGCAGCGCGGGGCTACATCCAGGACCGGTTCCTGCAGCTCTTGGCGGGGCGGCGGCGCCGGCGAGCGCCGCTTATCCACCGGTGAGGAGCGGGCGCTGTGCGGGGCCTTTGGCTGCTCTGTCCCGAATAAAAAGTGCCACCAGACTGGTTCCTAACTCCAGTATTTAATGCTGCTGAAAGCTCTTTAGGATTTGAAAACATACTACTGATGTTTTGGGACATCTTAAACTATCTGGTGAAATATTTGTCTCCTGCAAGGCATGGAGATGATAACGTGCTTGTTAAAGGGGTGATAGGAGCTGGGATGTAGCCGGGTGGATATAAATGAAACCAGCTGAAAGAGATTGCCAAGGAACAAGAGGCATCAGTCCCTGCCAGACTAGTAAACACTTTCCAGGAGTTAGACTAACTTAGTTCCATTCATTCAAAAATCAGAGAACAGAGTTCCTCTCTTGACTTTGTTTCTCTTCCTTTTTTTGTTCCCCACTCGTTCATTTAGTTGTTAAGGCATCTGACTTGGGGCAGGAGCTCAGGTATTGGCCATCTGCATTGCAGGGGACCATCCACATTGTCTGAATTCATACATTTTCATTCAGTGAATATTTACTTATGCAAAACAGAACAGGTCGAGATGGGATATCTGCACGTTTTCTCTGGATTATCCATAGTCTTGATGGTTAATACACTCACTGAGTGCCGGAGATCTGGAGGAAGGAAGGAAGCTCTAGAGATGACAAAATCATCTCCCAGTGCAGGTCTGTAAATTAGGGGTTATTGGGTGGAAGCTGAGAGAAGAAAAAAAAAAAAATCTTTATTTTTCTGAAGTGGAGGATACCAATGCTGGAGAAATTGTGTTCCTCGACAGCGATTACAACTGAATTTCTCTCGGCAGGGGTTACTACATCCGTGCCCGTGCTGTAGATCACTGTGTCCAGAACTTCCTGCTGAAGACACAAAGCCACCCGAGGACACAGGTGCGTTTTCTCAGGGGGTTCTGGCAGGTTCCCCTAAATGCATGAAAAGTCTTTCTGGCATCTGGGCACTGCAGTAACTTGTTAGTGCAGCCTTTGGGATCCTTTCTCAGGACGGCATGTAGAATCTTGACTGGCTCTCCATGTGTCACTTTGGCAGACATATCTGGGAGGGGGCAATATCCACACAAAATTCTTCTACCTCTTGCAGAAGGTTGCCTGATTTTGTCACTCTGCAGATAATATTGAATATTTTTCATACCTAGATGCTCAGGATGCTGCTAGAGTTGAATATAACTTTATCTGACACTTTCTCTGCAGATCCTGTCTTTAGGTGCTGGCTTTGATTCCTTATACTTCCGTTTGAAGGACATGGGTCTTCTGCATCACACCGTGGTATATGAGCTGGATTTCCCAAATGTGGTGTGCCAAAAAGCTACTCTGATCAAAAGAATAAAAGAGTTGTCAGCACTGGTGGGAGACACTGCAGTGGAAGGATTAGGTAGGGTATTTATAGAAGGTTTGTTAGGTACTAAGTGTTTAGAGGAGGCAAACACAGCTTCAGCCTTCAAAAAGTGAGATATGATAGTAGGGAAACTTTGAATTTGGAAATGAAAAGCATGTTCATTTTATGAAAAACATTGAAACAAATAATTTTTAAGCATTGGGAGGTAACAAGAAGCTGCTGGGGTGGATTTGTCAGGAGCTGATTATATTAAACCAAGGTCAGTTTCTTCCTGTTACAATTTCTGAAGTCCTGCGTCCAGGTTTGAGCTCACTGGTACAAAGGCAGTGACAAACTGCAGTGTGTCCAGCGGGAGTTGATGAGGATGATGAAGTGATGGAGCAGGTGATGTAGGAGAGGAGGCTCAGAGAACTTGGTTTGTTCAGCCTTAAGGAGAGAAGATTGCGAGGGAGGTGAGCCTTACTGCAGTCTACAGCTACCTTCTGGGAGAGGGTAGAAAAGATTGAGTCTGACTGTTCTTGGAGGCACAAAGCAAACAGTCAAAGGGCAATGGTTGCAAGTCCCTTTGTTAATGATTTGGTTTGGGCTGAAAAGGTCAACAAGCCATGGCTTATCATATTCCAGTGAAGTACAGAGGTATGATAATACCTGCAGATCATAAACTGGAACTTGTGAGGAAGAAGTTCTTTACAGCAGTCATTTGGCACTGGAATGGGCTGCCCAGGAAGGTGGTAGAGTCACTTTCTCTGGAGGTATTTAAGGAGAGACTGGATGTGGCATGGTCTAGTAGACAAGGTGCTGTTAGGTCAAAGATTGGACTCCATGATCTCAGAGTTGATTTCTGTGATTCTGTGGTGATCTATGAGTCAGGGACTGATGTTTGCAGAGAGCTGTCGTGTGAGTTCAGGACTTGGTGCCATTGCACAGAAATGAAATCTGTTTAGCAAACAAACAAACCAAGCCTAAGAACCTTGAGAATGGTTTTCTGGTTGTGAGGCAAACCATTTGAATTCTATCTAAGCAATTTTCTTAGCCTAAGTTGAAAGGTGTGTAAACCATTAAGGTTTGATTCTAAATTACAGTGGTTCTAGAAAAATGTTCTTAAAGTAAATACGATAAAGTTTTGTTATTATAGTAAATGTAAGAATTCTATGAGAAATCTCTAGGTGAAATTGGCATTAGGAATAATGGAGTTTTAGATCTACATTTAATGGATCACTTAGCACTATCCCTTCATGATTCGTGTAGTGGTGGGGATTTCCCTGTACATGTCCCAGAGAAATAGAATTGATGGACACAGCCTTGTGAGTGATTGCTTGTAGGTTTTATTTTCCTGTTTGTCCCTTTTGCTCTGAGTATTGCAGAAGCATCCTAGTGAGATTGTGTTGTTTTTGTCTCCCAGGAGCCGTTACCTTTTCTGGAGAGAATTATAAATTACTGGGAGTGGATTTATCAGAGCTGTCTGAGCTGGAGAGAACCCTGGAGGAAGCAGGACTGGACAGTGAAATCCCCACCCTCTTCATTGCAGAGGTGGTGCTCACCTATATGGAGAACAGTAGGTCAGTCAGGTTCTCCTCCCTTACCCAGGTGGTAAAGGGGAAAGAACAAACTTCTTTCTGGGTATATCACCTTGGGCTGGGAGACCTGCTCTCTTAAAACTAAAGCCTTGGGAATTCTGTGGAGTCCCAAATAGCTTCTTACATCATCATTGTGATGGTGTAATTGATGTCCACATGATATCCTAAAAGGGGGTGGGGAAAAAAGAAAAATCTCAAATGAGTGATTTTGTTCGCTGAGAGTTTTGTTCTGCTCATCCCCTGCATCATCTGCGCAGATGGGATGTTGGTGCTCGTAAGTCCCCAGCAGAGCACTCTCGTTTGTGTATTGCCACTTGTCAGGATGCCTTAATAGCAGCTTTGTGGTGTTGCTGGAAGATGTACCACATATGTCTGATGATGGATGAACCCTCAATTATTTAATGTCTTACACACAATCTCCCAACAGGTCAGATGCCTTGATTCAGTGGGCAGCAGAGCATTTCCCTCAGGCCTGCTTCCTGCTGTACGAGCAGATGCACCCAGAGGACCCCTTTGGACGTGTCATGCAGCAGCATTTCAGACAACTGAACTCTGCACTTCACTCCCTGGCACAGTACCCTGACTGTGAGGCACAGCAGAGGCGCTTTTTGGGAAGGGTAAGCACCTGCATCTCTAGGGCATGCATGAAGCATGATTGACCTGAGGAAGATTGGAGAAGTACTTGGTCAGTTAGAGGTTGAAGAAACCAGGGCTGAGGCTGAGACACTGCCTTCTCTAGTAGCATGACTAGTCATTTGAAGATGCTTCCAACCAGCTTGCAGCCTATTATCTGATAGAGGATTAAGGCACGATGGCCTCCTTAGTACCTTTTGATGTGATAAGTTCTTAAGAGCTTTTTCTTTTCTATTTTCACCAGATTATGGGCTGCTGTTACTTCAGCTACACAGTCTTAGCAGTTCATGCAAGTGTTTAATTTAGAGTTTCTGTTTTCTTGTGGGAAGTAAGTTTCTGTCCTTCCAGAGGTGATAACTTCTATGGCTTTCTCTTTTAGGGCTGGACTGAGTGCAGTGTCATGGATATGAATGATTTTTTCACCTGTTGTGTTCCAGAAGATGAACAGCAAAGAGTGCAGTCTCTGGAGCCTTTTGATGAGTATGAGGTAACCCCTTCTTTATTCTAAAGATCAGCAACTTGGCTTCGAAACCAAAAGGTGTTGGCAGTTTCTCATGGTCGCAGTTCTGTACAGGGGTGCTGAGGCAGACATTCATGGAGGCAGAAAGGACCTTGGATCAGCTGAGTTAACACAGAGGCTGCAGGGAGCTTCAGGTGAAGCTGGAGCAAGGAGCATGGGAAGAAGGCTCTCCTTGATGTTAGAAAAGCTTCATGTTCCTTCCTCATTGAGTGGTCTGTTAAGGAGGTGGTCTTGGCATAGCAAACTAGCTGGTGGTATAAAAGATGTTTTAGATGCTAAAAGTTTGCATGGATTCAAGGGGAAATGACTTTGTTGAAAGAGAAATACATTAAGGATTACTGAATGCATAAAAACACACCTGATGTTAGGGTCCTGACTGCAAGTGGTTGGTAGCATTCTTGGCGAAAGTAGATGCACTTGTCCTGCTCTCTTCCATTTCTGTATTTTATTGTTTGTCATTGTTGGATACAGGTTACTAGTTTCAGATATTTTTTGATCTGACTCTGTACAGCCATTCCTGTATTAATGGTTGAAATTCAACTATGACTCTGTTCTTTGCCATTTTTATGTTAACTGCTGACAAAGTTTCTGACTATTTGAACTATAGAAGTGAAGGTAAGTGCAAGATAATGAGTAACTTTTTGCTAAATATCCTGTGGAATACTTACTAGAAGTTTCCATTTTGATTTTATGGTTCCCTGCTTATAATTCTAGAAATGCAATAGCTGCAGTATGAAAATAATTTAGTATGCTTGCATTTATTTTGCCAACATGCAGGATCTACTCTGCTTCCTGAATGCAGATGTGATGACTGAAAGTACTGGCATATTTGCAAAGTGGTTTAGAAATGTCTACAAGAATTGTTGTAGGTCAAGGCCATTGTTCATACTGTGGGAAGGTAAAGACTTAGTACTGTTGCTGGAGACATGCATAAGAGTAAATGATGTGATAACAGAGAGCTCTACAGTTAGCCTTTGAGAGAAAGTTTAAGTAAGATCCAGGTCTTACTTTAAACAAGCTTGGTTGAATTAGGTAAAAAATGTAAAATACACACTTAGTGCTGAGGGAGACTAATTTTTAGAGTAATTTGCCTAGGGACTAATAGTGGATCCTTCAATTTTCAGTATTAACATTAATTTCTGGATGTCACTTTTCAAAAGATGCTTTTTACTTCTAGTAGAGGTTGGGGCAGTAATGCTGATCATGTGGTTTATTTTGCCTTTTAAATTCATGTTTATGCTTTGTAGTTGTATAGTTGGCTTGAATATATCCCACCTAATGGGAATGAACACAGTCAATTCCCTAATGTCCATAAAGGCCAGGTTAACATTGCTACAGCTAACATTGCTACTGACTTCCTGTGTATTCCTTTTGCTTGTACTTCTGCCTAAGAATGATCCCAAGGCCTGAATGAAAATCGTATTTATGTATAATTGTCCAGCAGAGACCATGTTGCACATTTGAACATTTGTGATTTCTTTGGATTCATTTAGATTTCATGAACCTTAAGAAACCTTAATCCTTCTGGTATAGAGCCCTCAGTCTTTTCTGTGGTCAGAACTGGGAAGCATAAAGGGAATTCCATAAAGAAAAGGTTCCTCATGCAATGTATAGTTAAGCTATGGAACTCCTTCCTACAGCGTGTAGGAACAACACCTTACAGCATGTTGGACATGTTGAAAGAGCAAGTGAATACATTCATGGATGAGAAATCCATCAAGGATTGTTCAATAAAAAGACAGCTTCTTGCTTAGAAGACCCCTGAGTTGTAAATTTTTGAATGTTGGAAGTGAGGAATGTATTTACATCCCTTCTCTTTCTCAGATTTAGCTTTAGACCTCTGATTTTGATAACTGTTGAAAGCAATGCTAAGGGTTGGTCTTTGATTTGATCACCCTAGCTGTTCTGAGATCCTTACTACTGCTTGCTTTAAGATTTTGAGGGGGATTGTTTTTTGTTTTCTTTTTGTGGTGGTTTGACCCTGAATAAATGCCTGGTGTCCAGCAAAACTCCCTCAAGGCCTTTCCCCCCTTTTTTTCACCTTCCAGAGGGAAGGGAAAAAAAAAAACCAGCTCGAAATTTACAGCTAGTGATAACAACCGAAAGAGGAGCTTTGATTAATACCACGGGCAAAGCAGAACTTAGAATAATGCTTAAATTTATTACTA
>JAWWEE010000001.1:118555231-118568046 GCA_035221455.1 Xenops minutus
CAAAAGCAGGAAGTTTTCCTCGGAGCTGGCCCTCATTGGCTCTGCTCTGTAGGATGGAGGGAAACTTCCAGAGGCTTACAACAGAAGCCAATCTTCCTCTTATTAAAAAAAACCCTAATCAGAGAAACCCACAACAGTTTTCTTTTTTTTTCTTTCATTTCTGCTTGCTACAGGAATGGCATCTGAAATGTTCTCATTACTTTGTGTTGACTGCATCAAAGGGGATGGAACCTTCCTGGACTCCGTTACCCAGTGTGACAGGTACACTCCAGGTAGTTTTTGCAGTATTCTTTAATCTCATGCAGGCTTCTCTGAGAGGTTTTAGGAGACAGTGAAACCCTGGAAGGGGCAGATGGGATGCTCTCTGTTAGCTTTCTTTACCCTTCTAACAATGCTGTTCAGGACCCACAGCCTGACATTGCTTGTTCTGATCACTTCCATTCTTTCAGTTTATTGAGCCTTCCAGTATGAACAGCTTGTCCTTCTGTTTATGCATGGGACCCTCCAGTACATGCCAGCCCACCCTGCTCCTCTTGCTGTTTTTGCGATCTCCCTTTTGAATTTATTACCACTTGCCTCCATACATGGCTCTCTGAACCATTTTCTCCTTCCTGCTCCCAAAAGGTTGTTCTATTTTCCTTACTACCCTGTCTAGCAGAGTACTCAGGAGCCTGTCATGAAGCTGTGCTTTGCTTTGTTATCCCTTGTGGCTGGAATTATATCTGTAGTATTTCTGTTTGTGAAATGCTTTTGAATCCGTATGGCATTTTTTTTTAGATGGGAGAAAAGTGGTACAGCTGGGGAAAAACCAAGACCAAGACTGTGCTTCTATGACAAAAAAGATTTGGCAGCAGTAGCAGTCCAAAAATTTCCTGCTTTTGGCTGCTTGCTTCCTTTTTCAGGGTGGAAAGCAGAAGGTTATTTTTAACCTGTTTCATATCACTAATCTTCACAGACTGGCAGCACAAGTAGTTCTGTCTGCAACAGAAGATTAAAATCTGTGTTTTAGGGGGCAAGAAAAGCAACTGAAAAAGGATAGGGCAGGATGGCACTTCTGAGGCCAACAAGGCCACTGAGTCCATAGTGTTGTGTCTTGATTAGAACTGAAAACATGAAACGTGAAATTGAAGCTAAATGAATGTGGGTGTGGTTAAATACACTGTGTGATTGTCACTAGTCCGTATGTTAAACCCTTAAAGGCTCCTAAGTGTGTAGTATCTATCCTTAAGTTAAAGAAAAAAGTCATTTGCTTAACGGACTTCATAACAGTCAACAGATTTGATTCATTAGAGGCAGGAAGAGGGTCTTTCTGCTGCTGTCTCTGGTGTATTCAAAATGGATAGTAAAAGCCTTCAAAATCTGGTAAATGGTCCATGATTAGGTATTTTTTTACTGGGAATACAAAAGGTTTGTCTCTTAATACCAATAAATGTGTCCAGTTATCCTCTCAGATAATTTGGGTCCCTGTTCAAGACAGTGCAAGCACTAAATCTTCCAAATAGATCATGATAAGTACATTTTCTGCAATGAAAAATTTCTCAGTGCTAAAAAAAATCCATCTGTAGACAGATGTTTAGGCCCAAGGTGGAGAAATTTCTTACTTTGTCGAATGATGATAGGGTCTTGTACTAAACAACGTTCAGTACAGGCAATTTTTCTGAGTATGGTGTACAGAAAATGGGCCAAGAACCACTTCTTCTCCACCTCATCATCTCTAATAGCACAGGAATAAAGCTCTAGATTAAATCAAGGAAGATGCAAATTCCAAACTGATTAAAAGAAAACAATGTGTAACAACGTGTTGGTGAGCCAGAGTCCTGTGCTGAGAGTTTGTTTTGTGCTAAGGGATATATTATTTAGAAAGAAGATATTTAGATAACTGGAAATACTCTCTTGTAGTAGGACCATGCTTCAGAACATTATGTCAGTGCTTCTGTGAAGGTAGAACCAAAATCTGGCAAGAAACTTTGAAATCAGCTTCTGGGCATTTGTCCTTTTTCTGCTGTTCTTTGCCATTCATGTAGCCAGATATTCTCTTAACCGGACAGGTGCTCCTTTTGAAGGCACTGCAGTGATTCATATGTTGCTGCAGCAGTTTAGGACAGTGCAGTCTCTTAGCCAGTCTTACCTCCACCCCACGAAAGCAGTCTCAGAACTGTTGGGAGCTGAGTGAGCAGTAAGTAGACGTTAAAGTTGGCACAGTGATAGTTTTAACCACTACAGCCTGATTGCTAAGGCATGTCAGATTATCTGTGTGCTCTGTCAACTTTTCAATATATGCTTCTCGTAAAGACGAAGAGTCATCTTGAAATTATCTCTCACTTGAAATGCAGTTCTTAGTTTGTGTTTGTATCTAAGTTCTTTGATTCTCTTTGGCTTACAGTTCCTCATCATGCTGGTCCTGTCAGAATAGCTGGGAGTGTCCCTGCAGCAGGGTGTGCAAAGCTCTCAGGAATTTCTGGCGTGAGACGTTATGGTCACTGCTCTGTTCTTATAAAACCCAATGTGATTCTCACCACTGGAGGCTTTGGGGAGGAGGATGGACAACACTGTCGCATGAGAAATTTCCATGTGCTGAGTAAGAGTGCAGGCTGTTGGAAAGCTGACTGTGTGACAACGAAAAGTCCTGATAAAAGATGGGGTGAGTTCCCATACTGATGACAAGTATAAGGTAGATACCTTTGTGCTAAAAGTGAAAGAATGTCTAGAAAAAGTGATGTCAGAGCACAGTGATGCAGTCACAGAGATCTGAGGGTTCTGAATGCTAAATGCTGGGTCCTGCTCTTTGGTCACCACAACTCCATGCAATGCTCCAGACTGGGGACAGAGTCACTGGAAAGCTCGAAAAGGCCCTGGAGGTGCTGGTTGACAGGGGCTGAACATGAGTCCAGGTGTGCCCAGGTGGGCAAGAAGGCCAGTGTCACCTGACTGGTACCAGCCATAGTGTGATCAAAGGCCCAGGTCAGGGATTGTCCCCCTGTGGTGGCAGTGCTGAGGTCCTTCGAGGGCTGTGTCCAATTCTGGGCCCTCATGGAAGAGACATTGAGGGGCTGGAGCATGTCTAGAAGGGCAGCGGAGCTGGGGTAATAGAATCATAGAATGGTTTGGGATGGAAAAACCCTTAAAGATCATCCAGCTCCAACTGTCTGCCATGAGCAGGGACACCTTCCACTAGACCAGGTTGCTCCAAGCCCCGTCCAGCCTGGCCTTGGAGACTTCCAGGGATGAGGCAGCCACAGCTTCTCTGGACAACCTGTGCCAGGGCCTACCCATCCTCACAGGGAAAAATTCCTTCTTAATATCCCATCTAACTCTGCCCTCTGGCAGTGGGAAGCCATTCCCCCTTGTCCTGTCCCTCCAGATCCTTGTCCAAAGTCCCTCTCCAGCTCTCTTGGAGCCTCTCTGAACATGAAGAGGGGCTCTAAGGTCTCCCTGTAGCTTTCTCTTTTCAAGGCTGAACAGCCAATACTCTCTCAGCCTGTCTCCAGAGCACAGGTCCAGCCCTGTAATCAACTTCGTGGCCTCTGAACTTGTTCCACCATCTCCATGTCTTTATTGTGCTGGGGGCACCAGAGCTGAACACAGAACTGTGAGTGGGGTCTCAAAAGAGCAGAATAGAGGGGGAGAGTTGCCTCCCTTGACCTGCTGTCCACGCTTCTTTTGTTGCAGCCTGGGACATTGTTTGATTTTCTGAGCTACAAGCTCACACTGCATACTGAGTTTTTTGTCCACAAACACCCCCAAATCCTTCTCCCCAGGGCTGCTCTCTATATGTTCCACACACAGCCTGTATTTGTGCTGGAATTGCCCTGCCCCAGGGGCAGAACTTTACACTTGGCCTTGTTGAAAAACATGAGATTGGCACAGTCTCACTTCTCCAGCCTGTCCAGGTCCCTCTGGATGCTTGGTCCCTTCCCTCCAGCCTGTGACTTCACCACACAGCTCTGTGTCATCAGCAAATGTGCTGGGAGTGCCCTTGATCCCACTGTCCCTGTCACTAACAAAGATGCCAAACGGTGCTGGTCCCAATACCCCTGAGAGACACCATTTATCACTGGTCTCCACTTGGACACCAAGATGCTGACTGTGACTCTCTGAGTGAGACCATCCAGCCAATTCCAAGTCCACTAAGTAGTCCATCTGTCAAATCCGTGTCTCTCCAGTTTAGAGACTGGATGTTGTGCTCAAGCAGTGTCAAATGCTTTGTACAAGTTCAGGTAGGTGACATCTGTTGCCCTTCCCTCATGCACCATTGTTGGAACCCCAACACAGCAACAGCTGAGAGAGGTGGGTGGGCTCAGCCTGGAGAAAAGAAGGCACAGGGGGAACCTTCTTGCTTTCTGCAACTCCCTGACAGGAGGGGGAAGCCAGGTAAAGGTCAGGCTCTGCTCCCCGGGAACAAGGGACAGGACAAGAGGAAATGACCTCAAGTTGTGCCAGGGGAGGTTTAGGTTGGATATGGAGAAAAATATCTCCAAGAAAATGGTTGTCCATTCCTGGCATGGGCTGTCCAGGACAGTGGTGGAGTCCACTTCCCTGGAAGGATTTAAAAGCTGTGTAGATGTGGCACTTGGGATCATAGTTCAGTTGTGACCTTGATGTTGCTGGGGGAATGGTTGGACTCAATGATCTTAAGGGTCTTTGTCAACTGAAGTGATTCTATAAATTTCTTGGAAAAAATGTCCATGTGAACCATGACATTTTGTGTCTCTGCAGGTGAGCGGTTGTACCATACTGTGTCCTGTCTCTCGGACAGTCTGGCTCTGATGGTAGGAGGACGAACGTCCCCATCAAGTGCAGGCTTGGGAATGTTGTGGCTAAAGTTCCCTGAAACCTATAATCCTTCAGACCCAGATGACATTGCAGTGGAGCTTGTAAATCTGCAGCCTGCTGCTGAACCAGCAACTTTGCGTTGGAGACACAGCACAACTGAAGTGACATTTAAAGGTAAAAAGCCTGGAAAGAGTGGAAGTGGCTGTAGGTATGCAGGACCTTGCACTCGGTCTTGTTGAACTTCATTTTGACCCACTTCTCAAGCCTATCAGTAGGAAAGCAATTAAAAGAGGCTTTGAGATCTTGGCACTTGAAATATGGCAGTTTGGTGTTTTGTATGCTACATAACCCCCAGTGGTAAGTGGGATTGAAACCTAGGGATGTCATCCATTCTGGAAGACTGATTCCTTGAGAACATTTATGACTGAAGTTATTCATGCCTGATCACACCAGAAGGACGTTTTGCTACCTCTGAAGGATATTTTTTTTGGAGCAGTCCTGAGCTCTTTAGCCAAAAGTGCCTCAGAAGTGTTACTGTTATAGTAGCAGTTGACAAATACTCAGTAGTTGTAAACAGCTCTAGAATTAGGTCCTGCAACAGCAAGCTGAAGGTTGGCCTAGTAAAAGATCCTGACTGTAAGGGCCCAAAACTTAAGCAGTGGCATTCAGGAGGTGAAAGTTGTCCTTTCTTAAGTTGTCCCATTCCTGCGAGCTTGCAGGAATCTCTCCAAGGGGAACAGAAGGGAGTTGGTAAGCAATTGTTAGTCTGGAGCATACTTTTCAATTGTGGAGCAGTGTTTAATTAAAACTGTAATGTAGTTTAGAGTTCAGCTTTCCAGTCAGAATTTTATATCAAAAAAGGAAATGCGAAATGGTTAAACAAAATTTTATAAATAATACATTGTTTTTTGTCTTTGTCAGATTGTATTGTTTTGTCTTATTATTGCCTTGATGTTGCTTTGTAGCTGAAGGAAGTGACCTGCACTGGTGTTCTTGGTGCAGTCCATTCTGAAGCAGTGAAGGGACAGGGCATAGTGCAGCGAACACACGTCCTTGACATCTACCCACAGTACTTTTGCACCCTTTTTACCACCTTTTTGAAGCTTCCCCATATTAACAAATATACATTCATGTTCTTATGAGGATTTATTGGTATTTCTGAGATGAAGAGATGTCAGTGAGCTGCTGTGATTTATGTACTTAGGGTTTTACAGGAGTAATCTTTCCATTGCCTAAAATTTAATTCCCTAAGTCCATTAGGTGTATTAGAAAGCATGTTTTCCCCTCTTCATTTTGCGACTAGAGTGTATGATTTCCACTCTAAACATTCCCGACCTAACACATTCAGAAACTACTTAATGTAAGTGGATGATGTGATCTTCTGAATGACCACAAACATGAAGAATACAGGTTCTTAGTAAAAGTGTTTAGGATGGTGTTTAGCAGGGCTAAGGGTTGAACTTGAAGATCTTCATGGGCTCCTTCCAGCTCAGCATATTCTGTGATTCCAAGTGTCTTATAAAAGATCTAGGTTCAAGAGTAATTCCAGTATCTATGAAACAATGTATTGCACTTATTGCTGAAGCCTGGAATTGTTTGTCAGGTTGCAGGATGTCTTACAGAAGTAGTATACAGAACTTCTGCCTGATTGCATTAATTGCTGTCTTCAGTCAGCTTCTCTTCTCAGAAATTTTTGGTTTTGTGACATTCCAAATTCTAACTTCTCTTTTCACCTGGTTGTGTATTTCTGTAGGTGAGCAGTACCTGTTTGTGTATGGTGGCTGCTCTGCTCTGGATCCTGTGCTTGGGGATTGGTACTTCTTGGACACTCGACAACTCTCCAACATTGTGGTAAGAATGTAATCCATGGTGATTTGAGTTAGAGCTGACTTCTAAACATCTTGCTTTTTAGTGGAATACAATCTTCACTGACAGTGCTTGACCACCCTGATAGTACAATGTGAGGGGTTTTTATGTTTAAGTGGATTCTTTTCATATGTCAGTTTGTGTCCATTGCCTCTTGTCCTGTTGCTGGATGCTGCTGAGAACATTCTGTCTCTGTCTTCTTTCACCTCTCCCATCATGGACTTGTTTAGTTGTATGCTGGACATTTTTGTGGAAGAATCCTGTTAGACACAGTATAAAAAGCTTTTCTAAAATCAAAACCACCACCACATCAGCTGTCTTCCCTCAGTCAACTAGATTGCTGGATGTGTCATAAAAGGAAATTGAGTTAAAGAGGACTTCCCCTCTCATGAACCTACTGGTGACTGGCCACGAGCCTGATGTAACCCCGTTTACTCTAACTCTTGCAACCCAACCCTGTACATGGCACAATTACAGGCTGAGAGATGCATGATTATAGGAGGTCACAAGCTAAACATGAGTAAGCAGTATCATGCTGTAGGGAGGCCTAAGCTGTGTCTTCAGATATGTAACCAGGAACATTATCTGGATGACGCGTGAACTGCACCTTTTATTTTCTTCAATGTTCCCAGCAGAAGTCTTGCAAAATACCCAAAGCTGATTGCTGAAAAAGAGGTGGACAGTGTGCATGCAATACAGCTGTACAACAAGAGTGACCACATAGCTCACAGGGGAAGGTTTTGAAGGACTTGTAGCTGTTGAGTCTGGAAAAGATTCAAGATAGAAGTAAGTCTTCAAATACGCAAAATATTGCTGCAGAGAAGACAATTTGTTCTTCATTTTTACTATGAGTAATAAGGGAATCATCTGGACACTAAGGAAGGCTGTTGATCGTGAAGTTAGGCTGGCCAAGTGCCTAAAGAGGTGAGAAATTGTTGTCACTACAGAGTTTTCATCTATGCAGATGATAACAGATGTAGTTTCATTTATTTTAAGGGAAAGGGATGGAGCAGGTGGCCTCCAAATTTTTCTCCACCACTTGCTTGATATGATAGTCCTTTAAACACTTAATCTTACATTTTTTCCTTAAGTGCTTGCACTGAAGGGGTTTTTTTTCTGCATTTTAGTCCTGCAGTTCAGCCTTTTATCCTGTTCTGTGGTTTGAGCCACTGATCACCTGCTTTGCTTTGCTGGTCACTACCTTAGTTCATGTGTTTGTAAAGAAACCTGGGTTTCTCAGGTGTGTCTCTTGAGCAGAAAACAGCATGCAAGAATGCAAATAAAGTTACCTGTAATAAATGTGCAGAAATAAACCCTCTGAAGTCTGATTATATTAAACATACTGAAGGCCTGAGAAGTATTTGAGATAGCGTGATTAGAAGCTCTTGTACTTAGCAGTCCCTGGAGGAACATGTGAAGAAAATTGAGAGTCAAAGAACCACACAGAAAAAAAGTAATTTAAAAGCCTGGACATCAAGAAGATGCTTAGCTTGGCAAACTGCAGCCCTGGACTTGTGTTTTTCTAGATTGCTGTTGAGGGTCCCGTCCCAGAAAGCCGCCATTCTCACAGTGCCTGCAGCTGGGAAGGAGGAGTACTGATTGCAGGAGGTCTGGGAGCAGCTGAGCAGCCCTTGGGTTCAGTTTTCCTACTGAGGGAGCTTGAACATGGCTTTCAGTGGCAAGCAGTAGAGACACATCCTCCTCTCATCCCAAGGTAAGCAGAAGGCAGTCATAGCATCAGAATAGTTTGATTGATTTGGAGGATACCTTTTAAAGGCCATCTAGTCCATCCTCCCAGCAATGAGTAGGGACGTCTTTAACTAGAACAGGTTATTCAGAGCATTCAGCAGTGAATATTCAGCCCATCTTACCAACCTTCCCTACTAATGGGGTTCAGTGTCATTTTGAACTCACAGGTATTCACATACTGCACATGTGTATGAAGGAAAGCTTCTGCTCGTTGGCGGAGTGTGGTTTCATGCATCCTCTGTGCCAGGAATCACTGTCATTGACTTAATGACTGGTCTCTGCTTGGACTATGTGATTAATGTGGTAAGTACTGAAATTTTTCTTTCAGAGTTGTATGAAGGAAGGTGGTAACCTTAGGCCTGTTCCTTGAAACTGAATAGAGAAAGCAAAGTCTGCAAATCCGGGAGTGGAATAAACATTCCCTATTTGAGGTAGAATCTGGTTCTGAAGTGCTTTTACTGGTACAAAGAACATAACAGTATTAAGAGAGAGATATGCAGTGTGCAGAAGACTGGAGGGCAGGGAGCTGCTGTGTTCTATCCAGGGGCAGCAGAACTGAAATGGGCACAAGCATAGTCACTTCAGGATATCTATAGAGGAAGGAACAGATCAAACCAGAGCTTCAGTGAGTCTTTATGGAGGCCAGTTGTATAATTTTATTGAGAACTTCTTAGTGGAAACTGCAGTGTGTTGTAGCTGCTGCCTGGAATACAAGGAAAACTAGCACAGAAATACTGGAAACTCTACTGAAACATAAGAAAAGTTTACTGTAAGGGTCATTGAACACTGAACAGAGAGGCTGTGGTGTCTGTTAGTGGAGATATTGAAAGCCTGACTGGGCAAGGTTCTGAGCAATCGGCTGTAGTGGAGCCTGCTTTGAAAAGGGGCAGTTGGACTGGATGATACTAACAGGTCCCCCCAGCTTTAACTGTTTTGTGCCTTCCTTCTACGAATCCCTGAAAAACAGTCATACAGGTGGTGTCACATCGTAGGATTTTGGCATACTCTGGCCAAAACTTTGTCTACATCTGTGAGTAGCCCTCATCTCAGATAACACTGCCCGGAGTAAAAGAAAGATACGGATCTCTTGGAGTGAGTCCAGAGAAGGGCCACAGAGATGATTAGAGAGCTGGAGCACCTTTCCTATGAGGGTATGCTGAGAGAGTTGGGGTTGTTCAGCCTGGAGAGAGTGGGCTATGGGGAGACCTTAGAGCCCCTTCCCAGTGCCTAAAGGGGGCGTATGAAAAAGATTGGAACACACTTTTTAGCTGGGCCTTTAGTGATAGGACAAGAGGTGATGGGTTTCATCTAAAGGGCAGTAGCTTTAAACTAGGTATAAGGAACAAATTTCTTACAAAGAGTGTGGTGAGGCCCTTTCAAAGATTTCACAGAGAAGCTGTGGCTGCTCCATCCCTGGAAGTGTTCAAGGCCAGATCTAGTGGAAATCTGGTCTAGTGGAAGCTGTTTCTGCCCGTGGCAAGGGGATGGAATGAGATGGCCTTTAAAGATCCCTTCCATCCCAAATCGTTCTATGATTCTATAAGAAAACTTCTTTATCTTTTACATAAAAAAACTTTCTTTAGATCGCTGTGCATGTGGGACCTGCCCTTGATGAAACTGGGATTTGTGACAAGTCAGGTTTTTATAATGGATGGTATGTGTTCATCTGGTTGACCGTGAAGTGTTTTCCTGGGGTCATAAAGCATGAAGCATGCTTAAGTGTAGCTTTGCTTTTAATTACTGTCTGTAGTGGAAGTTGTAAGCAGCCTCATATCCTTTAGATAAAATAGGCTGCCCTTGTTGGACAGCAATGATGGTGAGTACAATGATAATAAAATTGTATCTAAAAGAATATAACCTTTTTGTTTACATCGACTAAATGGATGCAGGTGGATTGGTAGCTGCCTTGCTTATGAGTGTTTTCTTTGACCTATGTGAAACTCTCTAGGCTTTTGAACCCACCAGTTACATAGTAAGCTCTGGAACTCCTTGCCACAGGCCATCAATGCCAAAGGTTTACATTGAATCAGAAAGTGACTGGCTGCCTTCTTGGGAGGAAAGGCATTAAGGTTCAGGGATTACACAGACATTGTCTTCTATTAAAAATCACTGAACTGCAAGTTCAGTGATTGCATTTCATGGGTTCTTTCTTCCTGTGATTAACTATCTATTTTTGCCAACATTCATGGGTGATACAGTGGACCGTATGAACTCCTGTATGTTCAAAATCTCCTTTCCTTTTTCAGGAACATCTGGAGTGGCCATTAATGCTACATAATCATAGTAGTGTCTTTCTGCCAAATGAGAAGGAGTTGTTGGTTATTGGCGGTGGTGGGAACTGCTTCTCCTTTGGGACACACCTGAACCAAGAGCCTGTCTGGCTGAGCCTCAGCGACATCCTGACCAGTCACTGACTGGGAAGAAGCAGGGCTGAACCATGCTGCTACACTGTGGGAAGACATCTGTTCACTCAGAGGTCCAAGAGCAGCACTATCTTTCCACAAGGGCTTTGTATCCGGAATACATTTGTGAAGGTGGGATCGGGAGAAAAGTTACAGCAAGGGGCTCACACCTCACTGGCCTTTGCTTTTGTGTGGCTCTTCCTATTGCTGTAAATAACATACCTCCAAAAGCACCTGGCAGCAGAGGGTCCTTAGAGGTGAAGAACAGTGCTGTGTTCAAAATCTGAACAAAGTCTTATCTGAATTCATAGAATCATAGAATGGTTTGGGTTGAAGGACACCTTAATCATCATCCAGTTCCACACCCTTTACATGGCTAGGGACACAGTCCACTAGCCCAGGTTGCTCCAAGCCCCATCCAACCTGGCCTGGAACGCTTCCAAGGATGGGGCAGTCACAGCTTCTCTGCCCAACCTGTGCCAGGGCCTCCCCACCCTCACAGCCAAGGATTCCTTCCCAATACCCTATCTAACCCTGCCCTCTGGCAGTGGGAAGCCATTCCCCGTTGTTGTAGTCTCTGTCCACCTTTCTGTGGGCTCCCTTCAGGTACTAAAAGGCTGCAGTTAGGTCACCCAAAGCCTTCTCTTCTCCAGGCTAGAGCAATCCCAATTCTCTCAGCCTTTCCTCATAGCTGAGGTGCTTCAGCCTCCTCTGGACTTGCTGCAACAGCTCCACGTCCTTCCTGTGCTGGGCCCCCAGGGCTGGAGGCAGCTCTGGAGGTGGGGTCTCACCTGAGAGGGCAGAAGGCCAGAACCCCCCCATCCTGCAGCCCACACGGTGGGATCAGCCCAGAACACGGGGGGGCTTCTGGGTTAGGGCATGTCCCAACCTCTCCCCCACAAACACCACCAAGTCCTTTCAGACAGAGGCCCCAAAAGTTAGTGGGGGACTCCTAAAGGTGGGAACCCACACACAAAAGGGGGTGGGAACACCCAGAAATGGGGTGGAGACCCCCCAAGGACCCCAAAAACATGGAGGAGCCCCAAAATTTCAAGGAGTGGCCCAAAAAATAGGTGGGACCCCCAAAAGTGGATGAGGAAGTCCAGAAGTAGGAGGGGGGACCCCAAAACATGAGTAGGGACTGCCAGGAACGTCAGGAGGGGCCCTAAAACGTCAGGGAACCTTCTCACCAAAAATGGGTAGGGGCCCCTAAAAAGGGTGTGTGTGGGGGGTGTCCTGGGGGGCCTCCGTTAATGCTCCCCTCCAATTTTGGAGGTCCAGGATCTCTCAACCCCCACTTTTTGCTCCCCAGCCCTCCCGGGCCTGGGTGGCTTGGCTCACACAGCCTTTAAGGAATATAATAAATAACACAAAATACTTTTAAAAAGTACAACAAAAAAACCAGAAAATCAAACTTTTAAGAAATAAGACTAAAAAGTGTAATTGAAAATAAACCCAACATAAAATAAGAACTAAAGTAGCAGTCTTTGCTGGTGGCCGGCGGTGAGTGCGGGGGGCGAGGGGGAGCCGCTCCTGGGCGGGCTCCTTGTCCACTTGGGACAGGACAGGGTGGAGGGGCACGGCCTTTACAGGTGACAATAACAGAATAAAAACAAAATTGCCACGAAAACTCCATGAAAAAAAGGCAATAGTCTGGTCCCAGAGCAGCTGCAGTGTTTACCTCTTGGAAATAATAAGAAATTAAATAAAAAGAAAAATAAAAACATTTAAAAAGTACAAGAGGAAAAAAAAAAAGAGAAAAAAGGTGAAAGTAAAATATAAAACAGATTAAGCCACCATTAAATAAAAAGTAAATACAAGAATAAAAACCTAAAAAACTAATGAAATAAGAAAAACACTCCCAGACACACAGAGGCACAACTGGGGCTCGTGTCTGGGGATTGGAAAGGGCTGCGAGGAGGACACAACTCCCATTTGCTGCTGGAGGACTGTACCGGAGGCGGGCTTGTGGAGCAGAGAGACGACTCAATATGAGTTAACAGCAAAGCTCGGTTTATTGCAAAG
>JAWWEE010000002.1:0-213616 GCA_035221455.1 Xenops minutus
TAGCCAATGGGAAAATAGGAACAGAGCTACCAATGGGGAAACGGCATCTAGGGATAAAGCAGCCAATGAGAACAGTTAAATAATGTAATAATTATCTATCTAATACATTAAATATCTAACTATTAAAACATTTTAAAACATGAGAAACAGTCCAATATTCCAAGTAACAGTCCCCAGATCAGGCAGGTGTCCTCATTTTGCTGACAGCTCGATTCACTCGTGAAAATCCTGGTGTTCGCTGGACTCCCCTCCTACAATTTAGCCCAAAATTTTAATCTCCTTACCAGTAATATCAGTTCTGAAATATGAGTCACCTTTTTTTTCTGCCACTCCTGGCCCTTCCCCAGCTCCCTCTCCAACAGGGCGTGGTGCTCCTCTCAGTAGGCAATTGGCTGGGAGGGGTAATTTTCAGTGCGATGGGAAACACCTGAGTGAGATGCACAGCTGATGGACAACAGAAGGTTCTGGGCTCATCCCACACAGCCAGGGCCCCAATGGCAAAGCCCTAAGAGCTCTGCAGTACCTTGGGAAAATTAAAATTCGTATGTGAGGCAGTTTTTAATGTCTCATGATGCTCCCTCACCTTGTTGCCAGGTAGCCTCGTCCATCTTCAGCCTCTTGGCTGAGCAGGGCCCTTCTCTCTGTTGCGGGAGGGAGGGGAAGGGCAAAGAGGGTCTCCGCAGGAGGAGAGTCCTGGGTCCAGCACTGCTGTGTGTCCCCTTCCTATTTCCTCAGCACTTCACTCTTTTCCATCTGTGATTTATCTCACAGGTGGGGAAAATACTGAGAGGCTGAGTCAAATGATTTCGACTCGTTATGGAGAAAATGCAAAACTTAAAACTTTAATTATAAGAACTATAGTGGAAAATAGAAAACCTGGTCTCTGTTTTGGAAAAATGCACAGACAACCCCTCCTGATCTCAGTCAATACTTGTGTATCTGCTTTTGGCAGTTTATTCAGTTTATTTTTGAAAGTCCACAAGGAGAAACAAGTTCAGTTCTGTTGCATTTGGCTCAGACTAAATTTGCATTACTTCTACACAGGTGCTACACATAACCTGGAAAATTTAAAAAATTCCAGTGATGAAGAAAATTATACCAGCTCATGATGCTGATTAAAAAATTCTGATAACTTATTTCTATTCCCTCACAAATTAAAACTATAAAATAATCTAAATATAATGCAGAAGATCTAATTAAATTACTTTAAAGTGCTCAGGTGTCTATATTTAGTTTTAATTTATGAATATCATAAATACCACATTATAGGTATTTTTCTATATTCTTTTATACATTTAAATGCTCTTCAAAGATGAGGATTTAAAAAAGGTGATAAAAAATAGTGATAAAATATAACTAGAAGCCAAAACTGTCAGTCCAATACTAATTGTTATCTTAGCATCCCAGGAACAATTTTATTTCTTAGTACTGAGTTTATTCCACCTTGAGTAGTTAGATCTTCAGTCCCTGAAGCTAAATATGAACGTAAGAAACCTGCATTACTGCTCAGGTTCAGTAAAAAATTTAAATTAATTCCATCATATTTTGTCTCAATCTATATTGAAGTGCCATAATAACTTGTATCTTCCTCACAAAAAAAAAAAAAAAGTGAAATCAGACATTTTGTTTGACTATTTAATTTCTTACTAGTCTGATAGTCTTCTGTATTTCTTTGCACTAACAATGTACATAGAAAATATTCTTGAATTTCTCTGGTTTTAAACAATACAAGAAGACTTGGAGAAACAGATTGTATTTAGCACTTGCAAATGATCGGTATATTCTCTTCCTTCTAGAAACCACTATGGGGATGAGAAACCAGCTGACTGGATATTTTAAAGTGAAACTAGTAGTATTTAAAGACATCCAGAGAAACAGATGGACAAAAGGTTTAGTGAGGAAATATTTAATCAGCAGAAATTTGGCAAATTACTCAGTAAATGAATCCTTGCATGCGTGCTCTTTTCATTACAGGGAAGCAACATCCCTGCTGCCAATCATTTCCCAGCGTGGTCAGTGTCAAAGTGCACCTTAACACACATTGCCCCACCAGGCTCAACTGCTTTAGCAACAGCCTCCTGTACTTACAGGACAGACAATACATTTTACATTTAAAAAAAAAAAAAAAAGAAAATACTTCCCACTTTGATCCCCTGAAGATTCCAGAGGAAAGTTCTACTTCTGGAGGTTGTTGATAGGACAAATCCAGAAAAGGAATAGTGTGCTCACCTAATAAGGGATTTTGAGTGTGATTTGGGTGTTCCAGAGATGAATGAATTTGGGGCATGGCTCTGAACTTGCACTTCAGTGAAGTGAGCAAGGAAAAGGAACAAATGGCACTTTTTGACTGGCCCTATTGCTTTCCAATAAAACTCCACCAAACTGGTTTTCTCAAACCAGTTTTATAATAGCCTAAATTCACTTCATAGCAATACCTTCAGAGCCCTCACCACAATGTTAGCTTTTGGGTATTTATAGCTCCACTCTTTATATCACAGGAAAAGTATGCAGGGTTTTATACACTGGAGAGCAGAGATCAGTGTCAGGAAACTCGATAGTTACTATGCTCTAGTGCAGTAGCTTCGACAAATACTAAAATACAAGCCTTAGAAAGGCAAAGCATTTAGTGTGTGCAACATCTTCATCTATTTTAGAAGAATTATACAACTAAGAGGTAATGATTTCCCATTGGCAACTCTTTTTTTTTCTCATCAGCTTCCAGGCAAAATAATAATTTATATATAATTCTTAATAGAAATCTACACTGAGACGGCTGCTTGAAACCCTAGACAGCTTTTCTTTCCAGCCCTTCCTGAGCTTATAAAACGGAACAGGTGTTACAGTAACTGTACTTGCTCCTTTCCCCTTGAGGTAACCATGTGCCACAAAGAAATTAAGAAGCTCTTGCCTGCATTTTCCCAAACATATTAAAGGAGGCTTTACTGTGTACATGTTTGATAGAAATTATAACATGAATTTACTTCCATTTACCACGGCTGCCTTCCATCCACTTCACAAAGAAACAAATCATCCCTGTGACATCCCTTTGGGGAAAACTCCACTCACCATGCCTATAGCATTAAAACAATACATTTGAGGAAGTTACAACATTATTTTTCCAAAGACTAGCAGGTGGTTGTACATCTAAGCTGTTCCATTTTGACAGCTGCATTTCATCATTTTTGAGTACTACATGAAGAAAGTATTTGATATTAAAAGTCCAGTTTAAAGAGTTCTGTAAGGAGTTATGAAAAAAAAAAAAAAAATATTCATTCTCAGACTTCCAAATCTTTAGGAAGGATGTCTTTTCCGCCTCCAAAGAATGTCATGTAATTATTTTAAATCTTTTTAGGATTTGTTTACACTACTATGAAATGTGGTATACTGTATTCTCCAAGCCTAGTATGACTTTAAATAAACAGTATAGTTTCTGTACTTTCCCACCCAAACATTATATCTCTTATACATATATATGTATACACACACCATATATACCATTTATATCTCTGATATAAATGTAAATGTTCTTCAGAGAAGAGGAAATATGTAGATCCTCAGCTGGTATGATTTTTCAAAAGTACAGGAGTGAATATTATAATTATTCATATCATCCTCTCTTCCTGTCCCTCTAGGATCTTTAATTAAATCTTTAATTAGATCTTAATAAAATCAGTTTTTATTTCAAAATTATGAGTGCTGTTTAAAGTTTGAATATGTTCAATGAAAAATTATTATTATTAAAAATATATTATACCTGCAACCCCAGATTTAGTCTCCAAAATAAGAAAGTACAAACCCAAGTGGGCATAAAAATGAATAGTGCTTAATCTTTCTGAATATAGTTCAAGTGCATTTGCAGCTTACAAATTCTGGAATTATGTGTTCTTACCTCTTCTAGAAAATTGTTATTAGATTAAACTAGGAAACTTTAAAGTATTGGCACATTTACTTTAAAATCCAAGAGCCTGAGTAGCTCAGAATCACAGTTCTCCATCCTATGCCCAGCTTTGGGCTAATCATTCATACTTAACCTCAGTTTGACTTTTTATACTGACAGTAATGTGGAAATACATGATTTATGAGGTAAAGAAAGTTTACTCCATTAGAAAAAAACAAACCAAACCAAATAAAAAAAAAAAAAAAAACGAACTCAAGCACACCACATTGGGGGCTAAAACATAAAAGGCTCTTTCCCACTAGATTTTCATTCCTTTTTGGATCGAACCCTTCTGGCCAGCAGCTGCCCACCCACAAAGATTATAAAGGATTGTGTCAGCCTAAATCTTAGTGCAAGGTTAAGAGACAAAATTGAATGTTTTGTGCTGGCTTCTGCATAAGGGAAAATTTCACCCAGAATGTAAATCAGATTTTTTTTATACGATTTGTTTTGTTTCAGGCTATTACCTAAAAATTTCTGTCAGAAAAACATTACCTAAAAATGCTGTCAGAAAGATTATGGAACAAACAAATTTTGTCAGGAACATATCTAAATGATTTATTGAGGCCCTTTCCAATCTTATTTTTCTACATTCTTATAATGCTGGAAAGATGCTGAAATTTTCATGCTGTAGCTGGAATCTGAACCAGAGTATTGCTTCACTACTCTGAATGGCAAAAGTGGAGCCTGAACACCAGAGACTCAAATCTCACCATTAAACTCAATGACATACAACAGAGGAAATGTTCCATCCAACTCCCCCGTGTCCATGCAGGAATTCTTGAAAATCCTGGCACTGTTTCCCTGCTCAGACAATCCTGTTAATACTAGTAAACCACAAAAGTCCAAAGAACCCCACAGCAATATGATTAGTAATGTGCTTTGCACACTGCACAGCGAGGGAAGAAAACAGAACATAGTAAAAGCAATGTTCTAATATGTATGTCCTTAGGGTACAGACAGAGGAGAGGGAAGTGAATTCCTCGGATTCCTGGGGTAATTTCGTGAAAATCACTCAAGCTGAGTCTAGAATGCTGATTTTGTTATTTCTGAGTGCTTCTGTGCTCTTAGTCAATATGTTTTCCTTCTTCATGTTCTAAACCAATCCCAAAGCAAAGTCCACACCTTCTACACCTTGATCCTTCATGGAACCAGAGCCACTAGAAGTATCCCTGATCATTCTTTCAGGACAGCAGTGGGCAGAGGCAGCCAAACTCCAAACCTGGAGCTATAATAGATACCTCAATTTGAGAAATGGTGCTGGTGAGTCCTGTTGGGATGCTATAACAACACAACTGTATCATTTCCTGGACCCCAGCTAATATTTCTAATAGCTTTATGCTACATATTTCTGTGAGACAACTTAGTAGCACTGTCTGGGAATTTCAGGATTATTGGGAGTGAAGACAAATACCCTAGAATGAGAAAATTGGGATATAGTCATTAAGAAAATATAGTTATTTTGAGTGAGATAACAGTATCCATTCTGTTATGTTTTGACAAGTCAAAACAAAACTAGATACCAGTAACCACAGGACAGGCACTAGATAAGGGAGACAGAGGCTCTCAATAGAACTATTAAAAATGCCTTCATCGACAGAAGATAGAATTGTCATAAAGGGGAGACTGACATTGTAATATCAAAGGCAACATCCCTCACCATAGCCCTTGATTAGCCAATTATTGCTGGTTTAGTGCACTACACAGAATGCTCACAGGTAAAGCTGGCTTCAGTCTACCTCTGCCTCAGACTCTGGTAAAAACAGGTGATATTTTCATTCCAGGCTTACCTTTTACCTCTTGGCAAAAAAACAATGCAGAAAAGTTTCCAAAGCTGAGCAAATATAGAAAATAGCAAATCTAAAAAATGCAGTATTTTGATCTCACTAAGCATTGCTAAAGCCACATGAAAAAAAAGAAAAAAAATGTGAGCAAAAGAGGGGATGAAAGGAGATGAGGCTCCGCATGAATCCTTTTGCTTCAGGTACAAGAGAGAAGACCCATCTCTGTTTTCTGAGACTTCATCCTGCAGTATTAAAACTGTAGTGTTGTGAACAGACTGATCCAGCTCTGCTGGGATTGCTTACACTATGCAAACACACTGAAATACATCCTTGCACTTCAAGGTGGGTGTTTCTGCAGCATAGGCAGCTCTAAGTAAGGCAGCCCATCCCAACTGACAGACTTAGTGATCCCAAACCACAATTATCCCTTTGTGTTAATGTTCAATGCATAAAGATTTTTTTAAAAAAACTGTTGCAAGACACAAAATATTTCTTCCCAGAAGGGAGACTGTATAGTCAGAACATCCTATTCTCTTTGAAAGAAGATAATTATGAATAGTATGATGGGAACTTTCAGAACATATTGCATCAATCAAGTTCTGCATGGGTAATTATAATAACATTTTGTAACATCATTAATTTTTTTTTTCTGCAGAAAATGTCTCGGATTTCTGAAATACAAGATTTGTTCCCAAAAGGACATTAGTCCTCAGCATAAGTACTTGGCTAATTTCTATGACTGCTGAGAACATGTGAGTAGCAAAGAAACATTTGTTTTCTGGGCAGGACTTGGCTGTTGAGGTCACTGAATGCATTGTCTGCAAGCTGGCTATTTTCCCTCTACAGCAATTGTTGTTTTGAAGAATTTCACAAAAGTGTACGAGCTGGTAGGTGTAGGAAGGCTTATGTCAGTAAACATTAGAATTCTTTCTCCTTCCAGAGGGAAGCCGGCTCACTTCTTTCTCTTTATTGCTTCTCAGATGAGAATCTGTCTGTTTCTTATGGCTATATCTCCACATTTGAAGTGGGGGTTTAAATATTTTTTTTTTTTTATGTTAGTATCATAAAGAAAGGAATTAATAGAAAGGAATTAATACCTCTGCAGAAGTCAACAGGTTGAGAACAGCTTTACTGTTATTAAAAAAAAAACAACAAAAAAAAAAAAACAAAAAAAAAAAAACAAAACTAGATTAAGGTTTGTCTTCAAAGGGCAGAAATAGGAAAAATGAGTCAAAGAACTAGTTTGTTACAGATCACGTAACCTTAGAGTCAGAAATTATTAGAAAGATTCATAAAAGCAATGATCCATCAAGCCTTTCATAACAGTGAGAAGGAAAAGATAAACTTTAAAAAAGATCAACATTTGCACAGATAAGACATTTAGAGGAAAACAGATCCCCCATAGTGGGTAAGAGAGGACTAGAAAGGGGATAAGGAACTAATTATTTGAACTGATGACAGGCCATCCATGGGAGATACCAGAAATGTGAGATTGTTGGCAGTAACAATATGACCCTGAGAGAGGTTTTAAGCAAGACAGTCATGTAATAAAGCCTTCAGTTTTCGGAAACAAAACTGCTTCTGCTTACTTTTGCGGGTCTGTCTTACCACACGAGAGGTGTGGTCAGGCTTTCAGGGTACTTGTGAAATTAAATTCCTTTTTAATAAGGAATCATATTAAGTCTTTTGTAAATTATACCATTTTCAGTTAAACCAGCTCTGAATTGACAATTTCATCAGAATTAGTAAACAACACTTTGGTGACCAAGAAAATTTAATTCATATTTTTCATAAGAAACTGATCTGTTATGAATGTAAAACAAGTCAGATGAGATGGCAAGAATAAGGTTTGGCCAGACCTATTGACAAGGAATTCAATTTTAATATTATATTTGCTCCCTCCTGGAAAATAGAATAATATACGGAATATTCTTTTTCTCAGTTTACTTACTTCCTATCCATTCATACTTGTTCCTTGTTTCTCCCCTACCATTGCACTACATTCCATAGACATACCACAGTGTATACATTTAATTGGAAGTTCATTAGTATGGGAGTGAAAATGTTGATACATTTTTTACTTTACTTATTTCAGCCATAAATTTTGCTCATGGCCAGCTTCATGATTTATTAGGCATTTTGCTGCTAAGCCTGATTCCTATTGCTAGCTTTCTACTTGCTTTGTTTCTCAATAGTCCAAATGTTTCTTGAGACACAATTAATACCTGGGGAAACATAGAGAAAAGCAACCTTGCATTCTGTATTTCTTCAATCCTACTATGCATCACAAAGAAATCAAGGAAAGAAGGCTCCTGTACAGCTCTTTTACAAATACATTCTTCACAGAACAGCACCTCCAAATAAATGATAGTGACATGAAACCTGTTTCTGGCGGTGTGCAAACCTCCTGTGTTCCAAGTTCAGAGGAATTCAGCTGTCTGCTTTTCTTAGGTACATTTATATTGGAAGATTAGTAGTACAATGTTTTTAAATAATATAAGGGTGATCTCCTTAATGCAATCAGCCTCCATAATTCATAATGCCCTTCAATTGCTCTCAATGGAAAATGGAATCCATAAATGCAGTAAATATTATAGCATTTACATGCCTCTACCTATTATTCTTCTCTTGCTCTGTGTATCATTGATCATCTTACACCCAAATAAGATGATTTACTCAAATATTGAGACATCAGTGGAAAATAAAAAGTTCATAAATGTTCAGTTTTTAGATTTTCCAGGTCATAGCTGGCCACTAAAATTAGACATGGAGAAAAATACATTTTTATTTTTGCAAGTCACAACCTTTCCACATTTCCTATCTGCTATATCTGAGCATGCAGAGAATTGGCATATGTAAACCAAGCAGGTGTGTTTGTCCCACTGTAGTGCCCAGGATCCCATCACAATCCCTACAAGCATCCATTTGCATCTAAAATAGTTTCTCCAGAATACACACCAAGAGATTCAAGAGTTAGTCAGATGTAGGCCAAACATTTTCCTTAAGATAAGAAAAGGCTCAAAAATCCTTTCCTAGGTGAGGCAAGACCCAGTGATGGAACAAGCTGAATAGGAGCCTCAGAATGTTCATTTCTCAGTATTAGCCCCCAACAACAATTTTCTTAGGATAAAAGAAAAGAGAATATTTTTTCAGGATTCTTTATATTTTTGGTATTTGTTCCACAAATTTTAATTGCAAAAAGTATCACATTAAGTTTTTGATATTAAAAATTTTCAACAAAACTGCCCTTTGCAGCAGTTCCAGAGATAATCTATATTTTATTTGTAAACGTCTCTTGCAGTAATCTGACTGCTGTTGCCTGTGAAACACCTTCTGAATAGAAATACTTGTCTGTGTTGCATGACTATTTCATATGCTCTTCACCATCTAGCCTTGAGCTTTTTTTTTCGGGGGTGGGAGGGGAGGGGAATTTAAAAAAGAAAAAAAAATTGTAAAAAAAAAAGCATCATGAGCTGTTATGGGGAAATCTGACAAAGTTTCCATAAATCCACATGGGCTGACCACTAAGGCTGCATCAGAACAATGTGGTAGCTGTAGGGTCAGTCCTGGGGTGGGTACTGTGGGTAACATCAGTGGCCTCAAAATACTTTCAGAAAACAAAGGCACACACAAACTATCTGAAGAGAAAAGATGTGAAGGATGATCTCAGAGACTTGATCACTTCAGCCTGTAGTAGACGTGGCCACCTCAACCTGTTTGCCATTGACTATGCTACTCTCCTGAGCACAGAACCATAGAAAAGCCTGGAGTAGGAGGAAATCTGGAAATCATCTGATTCAACCTCCTGTTGAAAATGGGACTTTAGATTATGAAATCCAGGGCTCTGTGCAGTTAGACCTTAAATATTTCCTGTGAGAGACAGTCCACCAGTTCTCTGGGTAATGTGTTCAAGTGTCTAATTGTTCTCATGATGAAGAGTAGCAAAAGAACCTCTGTTTTGTCTATAAATACCTTCCAGTATTGCAACACTGTGATAAGATTCCTCTGAGCATTCTTTTCTCCATGTTGAACAAACCAATTTCTCTCAATCTTTCTTCATTTATCAAGTTCTAGAACCTTTTAATCATCCTGGTAGTTCTCTGCTAGATCCTTCCCAGCTTTATAATGTCTCTTGAAATGGGGAGAATTAAACTAGATAGTGTTCTCTGTGTGTCCTAACAAGGGGGTGAGTAGAGTGTAATAATCACAACCCTTAATGCATTGGTTACACTTCTGCTGACACAGCCCAGGCTATGCATGTGTGGATGTGTTCACCAGGGACTTAAGGTGAAGACGTTACACAAGATCATGCAACAGGATACATGCAATGCTGATCATCCCAAATATTATATGTGGTTCCACCACTAAACTTCCCCTCTGGGCCCAGACCATCTGGATGACCACAGCCTAGAGGGCTGGGACAGAAAGGATTCCCAGAAAGACATTTTCCCTCTGTTCTGCCTCAGCAAATTGAAGATCCTGAACAAGAGGCAGCTGTTCATTCAAGGTGTCCCTCCAGCACAGTAACAGTTTTCACAGCTAATAATCCTCAACCTAATTTCTGCATTCTGCCTAAAATAATAGGAAGGAAAACGTTTGTCAAATTGTAAATCAAACCACAGATAAACCAAAACCAAGCACATAGTTTATAATGATATTCATTCTTTTCCAGGTTACTTCAAAAGAATATTAGTCTGACACTTAAAATAATGTGTAACTATGATTACGTATATAAAAATTCCAGAAATGTTATCTTAACATTCCTAGTCTGGTTTATTCATTACTTGGCATACGGAAAGCACTTTTGTTTTTTGGTCTCCATGACAGTTCAGGTTGTTTTTAATTACAAGGTTGTTACAGTATTTCCAGCCTGAAGTGTGCAACAGAAAAGGAAATCAACGTTGAAAATAGAAAAGGCTTGTGTTGAGTAGATTAATAAAATTGTTCTTTTTACAAAATATAATGTTATCCTTGTCCTAAATCCTTGCTATTCTGGGTCTACTGGTAAATTACTCTATACAACTTTTAGCTCTCTGTTTCTAGGCAAACCACAAAGAAAATTACATCAATAAATCTATCTGCTGTGTATTGAACATCTTACCCAGGGTTTGAATAAAATATATGCACAAAGTAAGGGGAAAGATTTTTATCCTTTTATAACTACTTAGTTTTGATTCACTTGTAAGCAATGTTAATTCATAAATGATGCTGGTAAGTGAGGGAGTGGGCCACAGTGTCCTCCATCCAAAGGAGTATTAGTGCCACCATGTAGTCCAAAGTCACTGCCATTCACACTCAGTGATCGTTTACTGGTATTGTACAAAATGGAACAGCAGCAGCAAAGAAAGTCTAGGAGACTTAGACCAGAGTTCAGTACAGGATGATGGTTAGGGTGTTAAATCAGAAGCTGATCACAAACAGAATTTCTAGTAATCTCTTAGCCCAACAGATATATAGAAATCTATTGTAAAGCCTAGTAAACATAGAGAAAGAAACCCCTTCACACAGCACTGTTAAAAGAATGCAAAATTGTGTCCTTGGGACATGCAATCCTTTCAATTTCAGTACATCCTGAAGCAGATGGAAGGCTGTCCTGATGAGACTTTTCCTTCCTCTGCCTAGGAGCCCCTCATATCAAAATAGAGTTGCTTCTTTCCTGTCACTCATTGTTCCAGTTCTGCAGGGTTAGGAGATCATTCTGCTGAGCAGTGCACCTCTTTAATTAAAGATATCCTTTTAGGAGATAGCTCTACAGCATCTTCTCTAGGGCTACACTGGGTGGGGTTGGATCAGATATGGCTGATTTTAAAGAGCATTTCTCCTTTAGAACAGCACTATGGCACGTAAAAGGAATGTATTTCAAGCTCCTGGAGCTTAAAGTTACATACTTTGATGGGAGGAACTCATAGCTTTGACTTCAAGATCTCTATTTAAATAAACATGAAAACTGGAACTGTGAATCTAATAACGCTCAGATAATAGAGATGTGTTTTTAAGTACTTGATCAGTCTTTGCCTTTAATATTTGTGCTTAAATCTGCGTTCCACACTGTCTTTTTCCTATAAATAATAAACACATTTCCTTTTAAATAATTTAACATTAGTTGGAAGGTAGATTCTATTAATTCACTGGTTTAGACTTCTCTGAATTTAAGAGACTGGTTTGAAAACCAGCTATCTCAGCTGTAGAAACAGGTCAAATCTAACATGTAATGCAAGACTGGTGACTTTACTAGAGATTCTTTGAATAGTTGGTCAAATTCATAGTACCAACATGTTCCCATATTTTAAAGTTTGTTTTTGCTGGAGCTTGATGCAGAATCATTAATTACTCAAGGATTAGTCAAAAGATTTCTCATATTCCAAGAAATCTGCTTTTGAATTTTGCACTTTTATTTAAAAAAAACACAACCCAAACCAAAGCAGAATTCAGGCAGTTTCAGTTGTGGTCGCAAGTATTTTCAAAGCTGCATTATCTAATTATGACATTTAATCACAGCAAGTTTATATGACTTCACATCTAGTTGTGAAATAAATAGAACAACCCATTTTTCGTGCTATGTGTTAACATAAAAGCGCCTTGAAAGTGCTGAGGTTTTGCTGAGCAACCAAACTGTGTGCCTTAAATTGGCATAAATGCCCTCTCTGCCATACAGGTCCTCAGGACAAACTCTGTCTTAAAAAGAAAAAACATGTATTCTTGTTCTTTATTGAATATGCTGATCTGTCATGTAAGGAATCTGCATAGGCTTTAACATTTGAAATAATTACATCTACTGACATCTAATATTTGACACAATGAAGTACACTGACAGCCACATTAGAAAAGCAGGATGTTATTATAGAAAGCATAGAAATTATGAAGATAAAATTTAAAAAAGAATTTAAAATATTGATTCTGTTAGGCATAATCTTCAGTGCCATAAAACAGAGAAGTCTGTGGAGAACTTACCTGTGGGAAAGCAAAATGCAGATGGCTGTAATTTAGAAAATTCTTCATTGACTGGCTTTCATAAGCAGTATAAACCTATATAGCTAAATATTACACAGTTCTCTATAAGTGGCATTTAAAACTGGTCATTGTGAGTTAAATATATAATCCTTGGTGATGGCTTTGCAAGTGTAGCTTTGATTTTAAAACACAAATGTGCCTCAAAAAAAACTAGGGGAGGATGTGGCGAAGCTATCACATTTCAATGACCAACACAAATACATGGAAATAACAGTGGCCATAGAGCAGGCAAAGAGCAGTACCTGAGCAGGACTCTAACCTTTTCTGTCTGTAATTATTTCACATGCAGCTGCAGGTATTTGTTTTGGATCAGCCATGAGTCAGTTCTCAGTGCATTCCTTTCTCTGCTTTACTATTTTTCTTTCTGCCAGGAGAGTGCAAAGAAAAAGCCTGTGTTCTCATCTCAGTCATAGCAGTAAATCACATGCTGTCTGTGCATCCTTGGCAATGCTTTGGTGAAAATGAAAGCAAAACGACAGCCCTGCACAATAAGGAGAACACATACACAGCATTCTCACAGCAATGAGTGCTCTGGACACGCAGCCCAAGGAGGGTGACAGTAGAAGAGACTGACACAGTCCCATTCGGAACCCGCCAGCCATGCACACCAAAGTCATGCAACTACAGAACATGGTACATACCCAGGGGATACCCAAATATTCAGAAGACTCAAACCCTTCAAAGAGTGGTGTTCACAGCTTGCAGAACTCTACTCTGAAGGCACCAGCCCTCTCAGAATTCTCTGAAGGAACAGACAAGGAAAATCCTTTTATTGTGGTTCTAACTTACTTTGCCCATTGCATTTTACTGAACAACCATTTCAAACCATGAAGGATGAACAGTGCCATTTTTCATCTTTAATTTAGGAAAAAAAAAAAAAAAAGAGAGAATCCCCAGAAAACAGAATCTAATGGTACCATAATGATCCATGGCAATGTTTTTGCATTTGGTACAAATATCATAAAGTTCCTTAACAAACTGCAGGCTAAACACCATTATAAAGATTTCCAGTATTAATGTCAGACACAATCTCTTAACTTCAAAGCATAATAGATTTTTTCAAACACTCCAGATGTTCATATGTCTTCAAGGTTGAAAAAAAAGGGGCAAACAAAATCCACCCACTTTTTTTTGATCCTGGAATATCCCAATAAAAGTGAACCTTAAAAAACAGTGCATGTGTCCAGATTATTTCAAAGTCTAACCAACCACGCTTAATCTCATGGGGGTATATTTTCAGATCCCTCAAAAAAATAAGACAAAAGCTTTAGTGGATACTGTTAAAAACCACCAACAGGTAATGAGAACAATATTTTTATTCCAATTCATTCATAAAGCTCATCAAATTCATAAACTACAACACAGGAATAAATTATATCCTCCATATTGGTTTAGGGGAAATATAGTTATTACTTGCTCTCCACTTTCTATGCTAAGTATTTTTTTTAACATAGACTGTTAATACATTCTTGGAAGTGCTTCAGAGTTTATATTTTCTCTCTGGTTTAAGAGAAAATAAGTACAATCTCAAGGTAATTAACTGTTACAGATATGCTCTCCTTTAACGTATTACAGACATGCTTTTTATGGGGCACATTAGGAAACTAAAAGGATGCATTGGGATACTTAGTGATATCAATGTTTGTATTTTACATTGGTAGAGAAAAATTGAAATTAATTAGCCAATACAACTCTACAATTATTACACATAACTGATAGAATTATTTATGGGCATGGTTCATTAAGTAATGAACTTGAAATATTAGCAGCTAGGTTGTCAAGGAAAACAATCCACCAGATTTTGCTGTTGAGATGCATTCACCCAACACACATTGAATGTGACTGAGGAGCAGGTGGTCTCCATTGCTGCTGATAAATATAACATTTAAAACACAGGATAGACACTTTCTGTACCTTTCTAAAGCAAAAGTGTTCTTCTCAGGAGCCAGCACTTCCTCAGATCATTACTGGCTCCTGATGAGTACTCTGGAGCATTTATGGTCCAAGATGCTTCCAGAGTCCCACAGAGAGCATGAACAACTGGCTCAAGACCCTGAACAACCTTCAAGATAAACCCTGAGTACACTTCTAAGCCAGCCACAGTAAACAAGTTTGGAAAGGGACAGAGAGGCAACTTGGCAGGTGTACAGGTCACTGCACAAGCCCATTCATACCAAACTCATAAGGCAATTCAACACAAGTCAGTTTTCTGACTGCTGTTTCCTCTGCCTTACTCATTCCTCTCATGCAAAACCCTACTCTTATAAGTTGGTTCAGGTTTTCTTTGTGTTGCCTTTTTTTGTTTGTTTGTTTTTCCCAATCATTTCAAATCACCAATCAAAATAAACTACTTATTATTTTCAAAGAGAGAAACCTGTTTGAGACTATGCAAGATGTGCATTGAAAACCCTTACATTACCTATTCAGCCAACCCTAACCTTTCCACTTCAATGTGCTGAAGACCAACAGAGGAAAAGGCACAAGCCTGGGGAGAACACAAGAGCAGGCAGGGGTGGTGTCCACATCTCTGCTCTCTACAAGACAGAGGTGCTGACAGGCACAAGTGGCTTTCAAGCTGCAGGGAACTACATTTGCTTGTACCCACTGGAGATAACATGCTGGCATCAAAATCTCATTGTGTGTGAGATCTAACAGTCATTATAAACAACAGTCTGAATTTACAGAAGTATATTATATACTCCATAAAAAAAAAAAGGAAAAAAACCCACTGAAATCATTTAATCATTTGCCTCTTTTGTAGAATTACCTAGTTTTGAGGAAAAATTGAGGAAAATTCATACAAGCCAGTGGAAAAGAGTTCCATCATACACATCACAAATCAATTAGCTGGACCATTGCTTGGCTGACGGTTAAGAAGCTTTTTAAGCTCTTGAGCAAGAAAAATGAGTGGATGTCTGAGTTTAATTTTTTTCCTTACTAAGGGATATTGGTTCATTCTTATGCCACTTGCATTCCCTTTGTGGGCTGCTCCATCTGTTAGATCTCTAATGAAAAAAACATTAAAATGAAGAGCTGCCAGCAATGAGCATATTACGGATTTCTATCTCTAATACTATAATTCATATGTGGTACTATGAAGAAAAGGCTTAGAATCATAGAATATGCTGAGTTGGATTGAACAAAATATGTTTCAAACAATGTTTTGCAATTCTCTCTAAAACTTAATTAAAAAAAAAGATACACACATAGAATTGATGGGAAAAAAATGGCAGCTTGGAAATTACTTTATGTTGACAATCAATAGCCTGTTCTTAAATCATCTTTAAAAGTTCCTTGAACCTCTTAGAAATTATAATGCAATAACTTTATGTGGAAGACACCTAAATTCATGTGGTCAAAAATGACTTCCATCCAGATTACTGATGGAACATGAGGAGTATCTACTTGAGCAATGAAAGCTCTTGCAAAAGCCTCCTCTTGTATCTGCTGTAGCCTAACACAGTTGTTGCCAGCTGTAGTTGCTAAGGTGAGTAAACAACAATTGAAAGAAGCAGGTGCTGGTGTGAGAGTGATATAAAGTCCTCCTTCAGAAATGTGTTTCAGGGAGATGGAGCAACATTTAGATTTGCCTTTCACTGTGTGAGATTCAAGCACATTCATCTAATTGGTTGTAGGGTTTGGTCATGTGAATGTTTAGTCTGAAAAGAACTTCTGAAGTGTCTCTCATGACTGTATCCCTGATTCCAGTTCAGCATCATGTATTCCAGCCATAATACACAGTCTTCTTATAGAAAAATTAATGACACTAGAAGGAGAAAAAGCCTGACAAAAATTATCCTGTAATACTCTATTCCTATTTCCAGGAGAGAGATTGAACTGACTCGGGGAATACTTTATTCCTATGGCTCTCATCTGTTATATAATGTAAAAACATTTGATACAGACACATGGTCAGTGTGGCCACCAAGCAGGCAGAGACAGGTGGGCAAGTACAGATAGCAGACACTCGAGGAACCAAAACTGATGAATTATTTTGGTAAAGTTAGTCTTCTAAATACTCACTACTAAATACTCATGCTGTAAATAACATGTCTAGTACCACTAAATGCAATACAATTATTATTTAACAGGTGCAACATTAGGAACTTATGATTATCATGGATGTTTTGATGTGAGATCTTAAATCCTAAGTTTTTAATGTTTTGAATAGTCAGAGAAAAACCCACTAGGACCATAGAATCATGACACTGACAGAGCAACATTCCACCATGGATCCACATTTCCATCAGTAAAAAAATTAACTCTACACTGTAGAGAAAGCAACTCTAGGATCTATAAATTTAGTTACACTGGATATCTCAAGCTGATCTGTGAGGTTATACTTTGATGCCTCCAAAGTCTCATAACTGTAGAAGATTTATTCAAAAATCCAAGACAGCAATTAAGGAACCCACTCCCAAAATTTTTGAGCACTCTTTCTACACAATTCCTTGGGAATACCCTTTCATCTTAGATTACCTCTTGCAACTCAATTTTTGGAACAGTGTCTTGTTCAAAGTAGGGCCAGCATCACGAACTGATCTGAAGTCAAAGTAGGCCAAGAACAGGCAAGAACACAAGTTAGGGTAGCAACAGAGAGAAAACCACCAAGCCTCATCCAATCCACTCTGCACAGGTCTCAGTCCTCTATGGAAACGGGAAGGAAAGTAAGGAGAATGGAAACTACAGAAGGATGCATGGATTTCCTTTCTGCTGTCAGGCCTGTTCTTCAGGTAAGCTCGACACGGGCACTCAGTATTGAGGAGCTGGGGGACACAGCCTGACGAGGCATGAACAGACAGGGTCAGTAACTACAGCCTTAAATGTTTCTCAGGCTACAGTAGCTGCAAAATAACAAAATCGTAACACTGATTTTGCAAGAGAGGTGAAACAGTAGTTGTGTTCTAAGAATTTTTTCTATTTTTTGCTGCTTTGCTTTTTTTGGAAATTCTCCCAGGACATTTCGGGTTGGTCTCTTTACACTTCCTCAATTGGTCTGTGGGGACTTCCGAAATCCAAGCTACAAATGAAGACATATATTTTATGATCACATCTTCTAAAGGACACTATTAATAAAGAAAAATGTGATGTCTTTATATTAGTCAGAATCACATAATTTACAGGGGCAGACACAGCAGTTTGGGTGGACAGAAAAACTGTACTTTCTGTAGACAATACATGATTAAAACACTGAACACTTCTCACGCCCTTTCACAGTATTAGGCAGAACTCTGACTTTATAATTTCAAGACTAAACAGCAAGCTCAGTAAAAACTCTGCTCATTCCTTCATATTTCCTCCTATGCAATTAAACAGAGAGCACTAAACTGGTAAGAAAACACACAAAGTCATCCAGTTGCCTAGCCATGAGAAACTGTTTCAGTGATTGGATTTCATATCACTGATTCAGTGATTGTAAGTTATTTGTTTCAACAAAATGCTGAAACTTAACAGTTTTCCATTTCTGGGAACACGGGACAAAAGGCCCTCTAGGGTTCAGGGACTTTTACAGAATTTTTTTCATCTGTCATCTTGACCATTTATTTAATTCCTCATCTGTCTGTCATTTCTTCACTTATCTGTGGATTAAACTTATTAAAGCAGGGCCAATCACTTGGAATGTAAGCTGCTCCTCTCTGTGGCACAATGGATACAGGGCCCAAGAACCAAGACCTTAAACACTACAGTATCACCATGAAATACCACTGAGAGTCATCAGTTAAGCTGTATCTCACTGATGAACACACTACTCCAACTTAGCTTAGAATGAATGACAGAACAAGGTCAAATTAAAGATTACAGACCACCTTCATTGTAATGCTTTGGGCCTTGATTTAAAAGCTGTTTGGGGTTCTAGCATTTTAATGAAGCAGAGCAACTGCATACAAGTTTTAACAGCTTTGCTCTTACTGAAAATCCATTTACAGTCTGAGTAACCATATTGTAATTGTGTGGCTCTCCACCTAGAAAAGCATCAGGCCAGAATTACAGACATGCATCAAACATCTTATAGTTGGAGGAGTAGGAGGGAAGGAGAAAACACTTTTCTTTCTCTGCCTGGTAATTAAAACCTAAAGCCTTTAGAGCCTGCACAGGCTTTTCAATATGCGTTTGGACAGTGCCTAGCACAATGAGCCCCAGAGTCCCCACTTAAAGTGTCTGTGCTCCATTACAACAGGAATGAATATATATTGACTATGTTCAATAGGCATTAACTCAAAGCCGAATAGCTTAGGGTGCTTTCTGTGTTTTCCAAAGGAGAAGGAGTGCTTAAAATAAGGAAGTCACTTGGACTGTAAACAGGAGTTTATCATGTTCCACTTCCTTCTGTGACAATTTTTCTTTTTATGGCTACCTGATTTATAGCACCATACAAAGCTCAGCTGCCAACTAAAAGTGAATCTCAGCAGCACCAAAGGCTCCCTTTGCAGCGTTTAACTCCATCCTCACTACGCCTCGCAGTGTCCACACAGCAAACCTCTGCAGCAAGGGAGCTGGTCCATAGATGGAATAAAGATAAGCCCAGCACTCCAGGCTGCACATTCACTTCCCACATTTCTGAGGGTGTGCCTTCCCAAAGAAACAGGAACAGGCCACAGAAGCAGCACCTCTAATCCTTTTCTCACTCGAATTCTATGGTAGGAAGGAAGATACAGCTTATGCCAGTGTATCTAACATCTGAACTTTAAACTCCCACCGACGCTAAGGCACCTCCAGCCTGATCATCGGTGTTTTTGTCAGATAATGAGAACAGATGGTGATATTTGATACAAACTAATCAGCCAACTTAGCAAAGAGTAGAGAATGCATTTTCATAACGAGGCATCTGATGAGGCTGATAAATAAAGCTTCCCATGGGAACAGAATACTGGAAACAACACCTTATAATAGAAAAATATCACTAAATTGATAAAGAGCAGGTGAACATAAAGTTAATTATAGAAACATCAGTGCTTACAATCTTTTTGCTACTTGAGTTACATTTTCAAAATATAATTGTGAAAAGGTGACTTTCCCACAGCTAATAAAAGCCAGCAGACAAACTGGTCATGAATGCCCTTTATGAATGTTCTTTACCTAGAGAATTCTTTTGCAGTAATTATCAAACAAAATAATTGGAACTAAAGCTGGTCAGGAAATTTTTATTAATCCTCTTCTTCAGAAAATACAATTTTTTATTGCCATTAATACTAATGTTTGGGGTTTTTTTCAGAAAAGGCTTGATTGATTTATTTTCCTCACAAAAAATATGGTAGAGAATCTTTTCAGAGAGAATATTAACTCATTTTTTCCTTACTTTTGGCTGACACAATAATAGTAATCTACAAAGCTTCAGGCTAATAATAGTGGGCTTTGCTTACTGATTTTTCTTTACTTGTTGTAGAACTAGAACACATTACAGAGATTATTTTCACCCTTCCTTCTGAAGGTATTTTTGCTTCAGAAAAGTATTATAGCCATTCGAATAGTACCTCAGCTGTGCTGAAAATAAGCAAAAAAGTTTATTTAACTGAACAGGATACAATAAAATCTGCTTTGTTTTGTCTGATGTCTCATGTATGAGAGAATATCCATTATGGACGAAGGGTCAACAATGAGTTCAGCTACAAATTGAGTTAGCAGATAGTTCTGCACAGCTCAGACAACTAAGCCTTTTTCTGTGCAGTATTTGAATGGGCTTTCTCAAATAAGGGATTCACATTATATGTGCTATTCATTTTATATTCCAGAACAGTTTAGATTGTTCTTCCCACAGGATATTCACTTATAACACTGCTTTGGTGTCAATGCAAATTCAAGGGACATTGGTGATCCAGAGCTGAACAGTGAATTGTACCACAGTTTCTCTGTTTGGTTCATTGCTCAGACTGTACACGAATTTCCCCTGAGATTACCAAAATTCCACCATGCAGGAGCTCTGCCTGTCTGCAGACCACCAAAAGGCAACATGAGAACAGTAACTACACAAGAGCAGCTACAGCTGATGGGCCCATTTGGTGTTTTATCAGGCTTACCTGTCTAGGATAAATGGATTATTGCTATCATAGAGTAACTGGTGCCAGCATAGAATAATAAAGTCATTCAGGCTGAAAGGAACTTACAGTTGCTGTGTAAGCCAAACTCTTGCTCAAAGCAAGGTCAACAAAAATAGTTGTGTCAGTGAAATCCACATTTGTCTTAAAAGATATACAAAACCAGTAAGTTTCCCTGCTAACTTTCACCCTTGGAAGTTCTTTAAAACTTGATATCTTTAATATTAAAGAGAATAAGTAAACTAATAGCATCAACAGAAAGGTCTTCCAAACAAAATGTTGTCCTGCTTGGTATAGTGTGTGTGACACCTGTTCCTTTGGGCTCACATACCCTTTCTCAGCAGGAAGACAAGAAGAAGCAGAGGTATGTTTATTTGAACAGCTGAAGAACAGTGCAAAGAGTGTATGATGGGAACACCATGACCTACAAGAATCTTCTCTCTTACCAGCTGGTTTTAAACCTGTGTAAATTCGAAACTCCCACACAGAGCAAAGAACTAGGAATGTCTTACTTAGTAAAGTGAAAGATACAAAGTCTCTTCCTGATGTTACACAGAACAATTTTAAAAAAATTTAAAAATATATTTTTCCTTTTGTCTCCATGGATGTTGTTCTTAGTGTTAATAATCCCTGCTAAAATTACAAGGATTTCTTAGTCTTCTTCACATCTTTCAGCTGGGGATCAAGGTCAGAACAAAGAACAAGCTAGGAGGGGGTAAATGGGGTGCAGTCTACAATTCATGGAGGACAGCCAGTGCCTACATTCACATTTTGTATTCTTGGTCACAATAATGTAGTGCTGAAGAAAATGTTCATTTTCAGGCTGTTCTAAATAAAATACACTGTGAAAAAGAGAGGGAAAAAAAGAATTAAAAAATTCTACAGAGGAGAATCAATTGTAAATGAAAGAAAAAGCATTTCTGACTTGAAAACAAGAGGAGGGAAAAGAATCCTCATTTTACTGACAGAAATATGACAGAATTAATGACAGTATCTCATAAAATTCCAATTATGAAATTTACTTGTCACATTCTAAATACAAAACAACATGATGGGCATAAGAAAGCACTATATAGATCTGTTCAAGTGTGGGAAAAAGAAAAGTGTGGGAAAATACAAATGGGAGGGGTAATGAAACTTGTGCTGACCTTTGTTCAAAGTTCCCAAGAATAAACACAAAGCAAATTGCAGTTCACATTGTGGCAAGTTTCTACGATACCCTTCTTCAGTAATTCTAAGACAAAGCCCACTTAAGTGTGAGCTATTTTATTTACCAGTACAATGCCCAAGAGATTTTTTTTTTCATTTTATTTTTTTTCCCTCTTTCTTTTTTCCTTCTTTGGTTGGGATTTTCAACAGAATATCAAAGTGAATGAAGCAAAGCTGTGTTCTTTCTCAGGGACAAAAAATGGGCCTCCATAATGCTGTTCCTCACAAGGGATGCATACAGTCTTCTGACTATCGCTGTTAACACTTACATGTGCTAACAATGTCTAAAAATTATTATTCCCAACTTTGCATTCATTGAAGTAGTATTTCTGAAAGTATATGTGCTGTTACCTTGAAAATCACTTCTTTCCTAAAAATATGGCTTATTTTGGTATTGTTTTATTTTAGTTCTAAGAAAACTCACACAATAAATATTCCTAGACACTGAAAAAGCCACTGACACAGCCCACACAGCCACTCAGCTGTCTACAGAGATCTTCCAGGAGCATTGTTGATGTCTTTAAAAATTTGAATTGCTGCCATATGTGCAAGATATGAAGTCAGTTTTTATCTGCAAGGCAAGATTTTCTAGAGAAAGGTCCAATCCTCACAATGTTTACAGTCAGATAATATAACACAAGAGAAACACAGAATGTGGCTAATGTAGGTATAAAAGACAAAGTTTTTCTAAGAATTAAGGGCATAGAAACAAATACTTCAAAGAGAAATTACTAAGTTCTTCCCAGAATTAGAAAGAATAAGGAGCCTTAGATTTCCCCACAGAGAGAAGCAGGATTTCTTGCATCATAATAATTCACTACTGATCGAAATGAATACTTTGCCATCATTTATCACCCGAGACTGGATTTTTTTTCCTCCTCTAAAGCCAGAGAATAAACCTCTCCAAATTTTTTATTCATCATGAATAAAAGACACCATCTCCTCAGTCACATCATTCTATTCCATTACAAAAAGCCATTTTCCTCACACTGTCTGTGTGTTATGAAATGCACTCCTTTTCCTGCATCCTAAGAATTGAATGAAGGAGACAAGGATTTATGGAATTCACTAAACTGTCAAATTCTTTAGAGATTACCCAATAAATAAAATTGGACCTAGAGTTCTACTATTACTTTTTCCAAAACATGTTCACATGTTAGGATTCTGAAACAGGGCAGTGATATTTGTCACTCCACTATTAAACAAGAGCAGAGCCTTTATCAAGGAAGCTGGCATCCTACAAATACTGGTATAAACAGGGGTAGTTTCTCGAGTGGACAAAGCATCAATATTTCATTTACTTTAGCCTGGATAGCTCATGTCTTGGATTCACCTCATGATGGTTCCCTAAAAGAAATAGTTTCTCACAGAGATTTCCTCCCAACTCCTGTTCTGTGAATTTCACTGCCTAACAGCATGACCATGCCCAACAATGCCTTTCACATCATAATTTTTGCAATTATATATTTGCCATAAAGGTACAACATAAAAGCCAGAATGGAACAATTGTTTTATTACCAACAGCCCCTTCTTTTGATCTAAGCGTTTCAATAATTTTATAGTGAATGAGTTAAAAAACAACAATCCAACAATAAGCTCATATAAGAAGGACTTCCTTTATCCTCACAAAAACAAACAAACAAAACAACAACAAACCCACACACAAAGACCAACCAACCACAACAACCTCGTCTATTTAATGGGAACATCCGCTTTCATACATTGCACAGAACTCTCGCCCCCTCTTGCGACAAACAATCAGAAGACAAGCAATTTCCCAGTGTGACACCGCGCAGTTTTAAGAAGTTTCCATCCAAATAAAATCCCTTTAGAAAGATCGGAATACTGGAATGAAATAACTTCGATTGCATTAATTTTTTGCTGATTTCTTGCCAGCAGCAGAATGGTTGTTACATGAAGAAAAGATTGTACGATGACAGAATTCTGTCTCTACTTGCTCTCTGAGCAATACTGATTTGGTTTCCTGTAGTCACAATTCTCTCTGCCTTAACTTAAATAGAAAGGTAGCATTCAGATAAAATTGCATGAGGCAAGAACGAGAAGAGGCTTTTTTTACCAGTCAGCATGAATCCCTTTCACCTCTGTTATGCAAGGGTTGTTAAGCCTACTATATCTCAAACAGAAGATATGGGGGAAAAAAGATCTATTGGCTTTATGCCACTAGGAATGGCATACACCAGGGAAACCCTCAGGTATAAACCAAATGTCTCGTGGATATAAATAGCAATTTTTTTCTAATGTCTTCATCCAATGGTGCATAGTGGACATAGCTTTCAGGACCATCATAATCAGAGCACTTTTAGCATAAATTCCTGATGAATATGATTTGCAGAAGTGCAAGGGAATTACAATGGAGAAATATGTGTAAAAATTCCCATATCTAGATATATATATGAAACCACTTGCAGATTTTGTATCTCAGAAATAAAAATACAACAATGAACCAGCCTGCATTACACTGATTTACTGACTCTACAAATGGAGAAATTCAGCACCAATGTACCTCTGTTGTCTTGGGAAACCACCAGCACCACTTTTCACTGCTGTCAATGGAAATTTTTCAGAGACCTATTGAGGGTCTGAGAAAGCAGTGCTGCACTTTGCTCATCACTAGACAAATGACCCCATTCCTTACTTTCCTGAAGGCACAGACAAGCAGTGAGCTTAAGTCTACTTCTGCATCCTCTCTTCACAGATACTCCAGGTAAGAGCAGTACATCATAGCAGAGCTTGAACTGGTCCTTAGAGACAGAAGCTGGAACTCAGTGTGCTGACCTGATTAGTTCCGTGCTGAGAAAAATCCAGAGGGTAGGAACCAGTATAATGTATTGGGAAGACTTCCCTGAAGCAGCAAACAATGTAGTGGAAGCAGAAGTGAAGCTGCAAATAGATCCAAACTCAGTGCTAATAAATGTGGCTCCAAAACACTGACTGTCAGTGCTGAAAACATTAAGCCACTTTGCACATTCCAAAACTACAGAGAAGTGGAAAATCTACTTTTACCAACACTAAGGTGTCACAACCCACGGCATTTCATTGTATGAGCTTGCAAATGTGTTGTACATCATTGTCATCTAGATATACTGCTCACTGTATGTTAAAATGAGGAAACTTGAAACAAATTTAAGGCAGCTCACATCCTACTTGTTAATTGACAGTGGGAAATTGTATCTGTTCAGATGAACTTCATGCTCAATACTTTATCTCTTAATCCCATTGCATCTTTTCTCCTTACTGAATAAGCAACTACTCCTCCAAAATAATGCACCCCCATCTCAGGAGATCATAGCACCTGTAAAAGATTTTAAATGGACACCTGTATTTAGGTTGTAATAATATTAAAACAAGAAACCAGATATAACCCTCTTCCCTTATACTGAAACACAGACAGCATAGAGAATGGTATTATTGGTTATAGTATTATATACTACCTTAGCAGAGCTCCCTCAGCTTTTAACTATCCTGACGCTCTTCCTGTATTTGTACTTTGCTGGACACAAGCAGGCTCAAAGCTTCCTGTGTGATGGTGATAACATATGTCTGACTTTGTTGTTGGCAGCTGGAGTGAAGGGGAAGACAATGCCCTTTGACCTGTGAAAAGCAGTATAAAGCTTATCAGATCCTCTCCAGATATTACTGAAGGAAATGGGCTGGAAGAGTTGGCCCCACATAGGAAATATATATAAAAACCTGTCAGCACTAATCTTTTTGAAATGTTATTAAAAACATACTTTTGCAAATCTGAGTCCCTGCTAGACAATGTCATTTGCACAAACCGAACTGAAGTGGAGAGGAAGAACTACACACTGCACATTAAACTTAAGTACATAGCACTCAATCAGGAGCATCAAGACTGCTTCACTTTATGGTGCCAAAATAAACTTTTCTTAGTGATTATTTCTCTGGTCCACTTCTGAAGCAGAGCTTTAAAGGTCATGTATTGTATAAAACATTTTACACAACTTTTCCCACTCAGAAGTTCTTTTAGGGGTTTTGTTCATCTGCAAAGCCTTCTAGATGAACTGCAGAAAATGAAGACCATGGACTGACCCCCACAAAAACCCCACACCTAACAAAAAGTGTATTTGCAGGCTACAGTTAGGATAATGCCCTTACTGCCTTGCCAGATATTATAGGCAGCATTAGTATATAGAATTTTTAATAAGAATCATACTGTTTTACATGTAAAACAACACCTACCTGATTTACATTTCACTATACGGTTACAGAAACAGATAAACAGCACCAACACAAAAGCTGCAAAAGCAAAAAAATTCACTTGTACTTTTTTTATATGATTGTTTAAAAAAAATCCAAATAAAGCACTAATAGCAAACACAAGGTTGAAAAGATTATGAGCAGAGATTCAGGAAACCCAATTCTTTCTTCTGATGTGCTCACTGCACATCAGTGAAAAAGCATTTTTTCTGTATCTTCACTGACTTAACAGGGACCATTTCTTGTCTTACAGCTGGAGATGACTGCAAGGGGAAAAAAGAGAGAAAAAAATATAATGCATCATCCTCAAATTAAGTAACTGAAAGAAACCCCAAATCTGAAGTTGTTAGATGAAGCATGAGCAGCTGAAGTGCTTCAAAATCTTCTCATAAAAAAGATTTGTCTTCTTTTTGTTGCTCCTATACCTCATTAATATACAGAATACAGGGAAATCTTACGTTCCACGCACAGAACCCTATTCCTCTTAAGCAATGATTAAATCATTTAGGAATAATGAAATCACACTGGAGATCATGCTGATGGTGTCAATACAAGAATGTAAGCAGGAATAAATATTGTTTCCCATATTAGTTAAAAATATACTTTAAAATAACATCCAGGCAAGATTATTGGCAGGATTGAACACACGATGTTCCACTGCAGATCTGCCCCAATTTATAAATGCTGTGCTCTGTTCCAGGTATCTGTCAGAACTCAAGATTCATATTTCTGGTAGAGAGGAAGAACGGAAGTCGGGTTTTCTGATATTGAGTCTGTGTTGGGTTTTTTTCCCTGTATTTATAGCTTTTGAAATTATGTGGAAAGAATGCAGCTGGCTGATGTCTGCCAGAGATCTGTACCTATGTGGCTTTACTCAGAAATTACAGTTTCAGGAGCTCAGAGAAGTCAGTGTTCTATTGGACAAGTTCAAATCCCAAACTCATAACTACTGCTTAATGACTATGAGTAAAGCACAAAGCAACTGATCAGGACTCCACTGTCAATAAATACTGTCACTGTCAATATATACTGAGAGCCCTGAACTCCCACTCCTTAAAAGGGGGATCAGCCTAAGAAGACAAGGCAGGGAAGGGGGGAGAGAAAACATTCCTGATAGAGAACTGAGGCACTGAGTGATTTTGCTCAAGGTCATTCAGGAAGCCTATAAAAGAACTAAGATGGTCAGCTTTCCTCATTCCTGGTCTACCACCCTACTTTTCAAGTCTCACAATACTTAGGGGTTTTACCACTAATCTAGTATCTCTCAGAGGAATTATATCTTCTATTTTCATGATTTGCAAATTTCGGAAATCTTAGGATTACATATCTGGTCTCTACTTGCTCATATTTTGCTTAATTATGTTTAATATAGAGACATTATAAAAAAAAAAAAAATAACCCCCAAAACACACACACAAAAACCAAAACAAAAACAAAACCCACAAAAATCCCAAATTCACACTAACCTACACAATGTGCACAGACCAGTATGTAAAGTAGCAAGATAAAAAAATCACCTTCCTGCCCTCTGACCCAATAAATCTTGACGAGCGAGGGGCAGAGTTCCCTTTCCTGTATTATTTCACACAGCTTGAATTCTGGAAATCAGAGACTTCCCAAGTATACAGAAAATGGAGAGTTGACCTTCTACAGAGGTGGGAATTGAAATTTTCTTCAACTTTCCATTTCAAAATTAAATTCAGAACCAGGCTCCAGCCGTATTCAAAACTGCAAACCATGAGGGCAATATAATCCCCCATTGGCTGGATGCTGCACAGGACCAGTTTAGAGAGATGAAGACAGATGGATGATGCCACCCTGCTGTAACTCCTACACAGCCAACAAATCTTAAGAGTTCAAGAAGCTTTTGTGCACTGGCACTGAAGATGAAGATCTCATTGCCTTAAAATATAATAAACCAAATTAAGAGGCACGTACCACCTCAAAGAACACTTGAAAACCAAAGCACAATGTTACTACTTTTAAACAGTTATTTCTAAAGGCCATTAATACAGCAGAGTTCTGCCACACAGCATAAGGGTTCCCATACTAGGAATATGCTATTTAAGCCTCTAGGCATGTTGGCAAAGATCTGTACAGGCTGATCTGCTCCAATGGGGAATAAAACACAGTTATTTTCCATTCTGTAATATTCTGTAATGTTATATAAGGGGATGAGGGTTGAGAACATTTGCACTCCAAGGCCAGTAAGCCAGACAGAATGAAAAGTGAATAAATATGAGACCAGCACTAGAACAGGAATAGTTCAAAAGGCAAACAGTTTGTAAGAGCAAAGTGATACATCTTGTGTCATGCCATGTAACTTTTTAACCTCCAAAGGGTCATGGGTTACATATAATAACCAAGAAGAACAATATTCCCCATTTTCCCCCTAGAAGGACTCCCTACACCATGACCTTGGAAAAACAAGTCCAAAGTATGCCCAATACAGCTCTTAATCTGTAACAATTACTGGAACAGGTTCTTTTCTGAAGCACTTTCTCTGATGAAGTTCAGCAAAATCTGTAACTTAGTCCTTTATATATGCTTGCAATCCTATCCTTTCAAAGTTGAGCAAGGGGCATGCATTGTTACATACCTTTCTCAAACTTAGCATTAAGAATTGTATAAATCACAAAACTGTGCAGTTCTTAGTTACTCTTAGAATTCTTCTTCCACCAGAGCAGATACTACACATTTCTGAAAGGTTATTAACTCTAAAACCTCTTATGACTAGTGGGAGAGGGGGGAGGGGTGGAGTGAAATACAATTTTTTATTTACTAAAACATCTTTCAGGAGAGATGACAAAGGAGTGAAGACAAGGAAAAGGACATGAACAAGCTGATCTAGGAGATTTCATAAAAAAGTTCATAATATTCAGCTAAAAATTACACCTTGAGGACTTTGCTTAAGAATGCTGCACCTAGGGAGGTTGTTTACTGGCCCTCTTTCAGCTCCCCTCCCTTTATCCTCATTCTGCTGGTAGGATTAGTTTTAAGATGAATAAAATTATATGAAAGAATAAACTCTGAAGGATTATTTGACACACCATTTAGGTAAAAACAGCCATACCAATCCTTCCAGTCTGATGTGACCACTTGAGCTGAGTCAAGTCACCCCTGTGAGCATCTCACCTGAGTTGTGTCTGTATTAAATCCCCCTGCAGTTGGTGCCTTTCACTCACCAGTTCTTTCTCCCTCAGGCCCCAGGGTACCAGCTGTTTGTTTCATGAGCCAAGCATTCAAAAACCCTTCTGTCTAACCTTGTTCTCACCTCTGCACTGATCTGGATCCTGCAGCTAGATCAGCTTTTCTTCACCAGCACTTTTCCTTCACCATCTGTCATGGTGAGGGGGTGGTTATCCCTTTTGGCATGGCCCAGCACAAGGTCTATATTCCTGCTGCCCTCCCAGAACCTCATTCCTCTTCCCAAAGCATCCTCAAGCTGAACCTTCCTGCCTGTCTGGGAGCTTTGTCCCTTCTCTGTCACATCCCAGCAGGACTCGTCCCTCCAGCGATGAAAAGGCACTTTGGAGAAGCCAAAAACAGGGAAAAAAGAATGTATTATCCCTTAAAAACATATACGGAACTTAAGCCTCCATTACCACATTACCATATAATCACAGAATGGGCTGGAATGGAAGGGACCTTAAAGATCATCTCGTTCCAACCCTTGCCATGGGCAGAGACACCTTCCAATATCTCAGGCTGCTCCAAGCCCATCCAAGCTGGCCTTGGACACTTCCAGGGATGGGGCAGCCTCAGCTTCTCTGGGGCTGTACCAGGGCCTCACCCCTTTTACAGGGAAGAACTTTTTCCTAATATTATATACATAATACAGAATTTTCCTAATGTTTTATATATATATTATAATAAGTATTATGATATATATATACACATCGAAAATATTTTTTATATATATTCTCTATCCAGTAAAAACTACATCAAGGACTCTTCTATTTACCAAAAGACTCCTAACTACGAACTGTTTGAAGACTTGTTACCGCTATTGAACACGAAGCGAGACCCAGCGCAGCCTCCCAGGCCACGCAGGGTGCAACATCCCCCTCTGGTGGCCGCGCCGGCCCCGCAGGTGTTACCGGGGCTGCGCTGCTTTGCCAAAGCGCGTCCTAAACCGCGGGTTTGGAATGCGGAGGAAGGTTGGCGAGGGGCGAGCGCAGCGGGACCGCCGCTCGGGGAGGTGCGGGGATGGGGGACCTGGATGGGGGACTGGGATGGGGGGACCGGGATGGGGGCCGCGCCGGTGCCATGGAGACCGAGCCGGGATGATGCACATTCCGCCCGGGAATGCCGGCGGTGCGAATCACACAATCGATGAGGCTGGAAAAGGCCTCTGGGATCATCGAGAGCAGCACCACGGCAACCAGCCCAGGGCGCCGAGCGCCATGGCCAGTCCGAGGTCTGAAATCCCTTCCTGGGAAGAAATTCCTCCTAACGTGCAACCTAAACTTGCCCTGACTGTGTCGTCTTGTCCTGCAGTCTGGGAGCAGAGCCCCGTCCGCCTGTCAGGAGTTGTAGAAAGTGAAGAGAAGAGATAAAAGAGCCTCCTTTTCTCCAGGATAAACACCCTCAGCTCCCTCAGCTCCTCATCAAACCTGTGTTCCAGACCCTTCCCCAGCTCTGCTGCCTTTCTCTGGACCAGAGATATCAATATATGCCAAATACATATGTTTATGTATCAGAGCAGGTGTGTTTAAGCTGGAGCAAAGACAAGCCTGGTGTCCAAACCAGCCGTGCAAGACTCATCTCACACTTCAAGGAAAGCCGTGCAGGTCCCACCCCAGCCCCTGCCCGGACACACAACATCCCACAGAAATTAGGAGTCCCCTTGTCTCCTCGCTGCCTGGGATGCATCCCTTACCTCTGGATTCAGCAGGCTGAATCAAACCCCACATCACCAGAAAATTACAGGGTTTGGCCAGGTTAGTGCTTTTGGCAGCCCAAAGAGCAGGGCCAGGTGACTGAAGAAATCAGCAATAGGAATATAAGTTAGGAGTAGGACACAGCCTTTAATTTAAATTAATTTTTAAAACCAATTTAAACGTATTATATGAATTTACTAAAAGAAGATTACTCAGCTTCTGTCACCTAATCACACAATTAATACTTCTTCTGTAGAACTGTTTAAGACTCTTACAAGGCTGCTCCATTTAAATTGTAAAGTTAAACTAACAATGTTTTACATTGACACTTTTACATATCAAATATTTTCTTTATTAATTGTAGGATACTGCAAAAAAAGTATCAGCTACCAAGGGATCATGAATTTAAGTATTAGCCTTTCCTTCATAGCTTGCATGTAGAGCTAATGAAAGCCCTCCAGAACTTGGATAAAATTTCTTTACAGATCAGTCTTGTTCCTTCTCCCCCTCTTCCACTTAATAAAACAAACAAACAAACAACAACAAAAACAAAACACCCAATACCAAAAACCCCCCAAACTTTGGTGGTTAAAATGTAGAGCCAGGTTAGCCTTCTGACATGAGTCAGGATTTTAGGCTATTATGAGACAATTCCTCCATTGATTTCGTAGACCATCCTAAGGTGGAAGGGACTGACAAGGACCATCAAAGTCCAGCTCCTGGCCCTGCCCAGGACAGCCCCAAGAATCACACCATGTGCCTGAGAGCATCATACAAACAATGTTTGTTAACAATTTGGTAGATTTCCTTTCCTAGAACTTTAGGAACTCAACACAAATAGCATAAACATCCCACAAAATAATTAGTCTGAACATCTTTAGCCAAGTACTAACAAAGCAGGTAAATACAAATCAACTTTAAAGAAGGCCACCATTCAAGAAGTTACTTTGAAGATAAAGATTCACATACAAACTCAAACATCTTGTACATAGCCAGAACCTAGCTTGTATTTTTCTGTCTGAAACAGACAATCTGTAGACTACTTTCTGCAGTTTTATATAAGCAAAATAACTTTATCAGAAATCAGTGAGCTGGTTTTCATCTTAATTCATCATTAGAATTCCTAACTATTTTCTGGCTACGGAATATAGTCATGGGTGGTATCAGATCTATACCCAGGCTGAGGTTGAGGGAACAGATTAATTTGCCAAAGCTGGCTGTTAGCAAAAGAACATCTTTCCTTGTATCATCTTTACCTTTGTAGAAACTTCAAGAAAGGCCTTTTTTACTGTGTCAGCATTTGGTTAAAAGATCAGCCTCTTGAATGAGAAGCAAAATACATTTCATTCACTAGCATCATGAATTATGCTAAGAAAATCATGTTTATTATTCCATGTTTCATAAGATGGTGCAAGGCTTAGTTCTCTGGGCTTTGAAAAGCATTTTAGGCATGTGGGGGTTTGTTTTGTTTTGGTTTAACAGGGTCACATAACTAGCTTAAATACACAAGGAAAAATACCTGACAGTTGTTACAGCCCTTTTCCAATCTGGAAAATTTGGCAATCCTAGAAGTTAAAATGCAGGTGGAGGGAAAGGAGGAAAAGACTGCTTGGTATCTCTGTGGAATTTTTCTCACTTGCTTTTGGAGATATTATAGAAATTGGAATTCATTTTCTGTAGAGACAGCTGTGATAATGCTCACATAAAATGTACAAAAATTTGGGCTGACCACCAAGATGAACTGGAGAATGACTCTGCAGTCAAGTGTCCACTTTACAGAGAAAAATTTGCAGTTCTTAGTTTTCTTCTAGCAGAATTTAAAAAACTAAACTACTTGTGAATGCAACAGAGAAAAAAAGACTGGACAGGCACCTTGGAAACCCTCATAGTAATTGCAGAGTATTTCCAGCTTAGGAAAGCAGGACAAGTATTTTTAAACCAAGATTTGGACAGTGCTACGTCTTGGAGTATATCTTAAAGCAAGGCAGAGAAACAAGGGACAAGCTGTAAGTAACTGATTTCACCTTGAGAGTAGACAACATGTGCTTTGTAAGCAAACATCCATGGTAAACAAAGCCAAGGTTTTTAAACATGCTTTTAGTGCAGTACATCGCCAAACAATTCTGTAGTATGTATTTGGATTATCCATTTCCAAATAATTTATCTACTACTTTATCATTAAATGTAAAATGTTTGTTAGCCTAGCTCCCTATTCTGGTGATGTTTTTGTTTTTCCTTTGTGGTGTAATGAGTATTTTGAGTATAATTTATGACATGAATCTTTCACTGGCTTTTGCCATTTTCCAAAGTGTTTTGTTTTGTTTTGTTTTTAAGAGAGGTACCAAATATTTTCTTTTTTGTATCCTACTCTGATCTATACAATTTACTTCCCCTTTTACAAATACTTACGTTTTAGAAGCTATTTTTGCTGCTACACTGTCTCTAGATTTTCAGACATAGCAGCATTTCAAGTTTGAGAGTCGTCTCACAAAAAACGAAATCACGTCCAAGTCCCAGCTGAAGATGTTCTTCCTTCCAGGCTTTCCACAAGTCTGAGTAAAAGATTTTACTTAAGATGGTTAATTGTATTTACCACACCAAAAGTAGTTAGGAAACACATTCACTAAATTGTTCTCAGCTGCTCCTTCTGTAATTTACAAGAGGCTTCATTGTTTCCACCTGGAGTTCAATTTATCTCAATTACTTTTGCATGTGGCAGAAGAGAAATAAGAAACAGAGAGCTCTTCCACAACTTTCAGAATCATCAGCCCAAGGAAGAATATTTAGAAGCTTTAACTTAGGAAATCATTCTGAAGAAGAGATATTGTGTCTTCAGGAGAAGCAAGATGTTTACCTTTTTCCAAACTATCCATTATGACAAACATGAAATATTCTTTTAACAATTTATTTACTTCAAAAGGATTTGATGAGCAATGAAAATATTTTGATTAAGAGCAAACAGTAATTAATACTACTAATAAAGCAACAATCCACCTGAACAGTTAAATATACCTGGGAACTAATTCTCCTCATGTAGTTTAAGAACTTTATTTTATAAAGTACTTAATGGGTTTGCAATGGTTAAAAAAGAATTACTTCTCAGAAAAGTTGGAAGTGAAAAAGTTATTCCATGAAAGTAAGAAGAGCAAGAGTCTACTTGCAGGGTGCAGCTTCTCAAAGCATTACAGCAGAGATCACACAGCACATGCAAGTACCCCTATGGCAGGGAAGCCTTTGCAATGTGCTTGTCTGCACTCTGGCAGGGTTTCTCAATGATGCTGAAAACAACCAAATGTGGCTTTTGTGAAACACAGAAAAGGAAAAGGCTTGAGCAATGTTACATACAAATACGAGCAGGATATTACATGCTGAAGTTTAGCTTAAGCTCTTCTATATCACAATACTGTCTTGTTCTTCACCCTGGATTTAAGGACTTGGATCTTACTTGTAGTTGGAATTGATGCCTCTGACTTGGGCACTGTGCAGACATACAGAAATAATCTTTTACTTGTTCTTAGAGTCTCTAGGTGACAGAAAGTTTCTAAACGAAAGAATGGAGCAGAGATAAGACATAAGACCAAAACATGAAGTAACATTCCTCTCTGCGTACCCCTTTCCAATTGCAACAAAATCAATTTATGTAAGGAATTATCTTAGTTGCACTAATCAGGCCTCGGGAATCAGATTTAATGTGGACACAGAAGTCTTTCTTCACAAGAAATGGAACAGAGAATGTGACTGCATAAGAAGTGGTAACCTTAAGGATAGCATTCTTTGGTCATTGCAGTTATGGTGAGGAGAGAAATACACATTTTTTTACTTATATTCAGAAAAAAAAATGTTGATAGATGTATGTTCCAAAATAACATATGACTTCAAAAATACTCCAATAAAAGTTATGGCACAGATAACTTTTCAAAGTTTTTATTATATTGCATAAGCTATAACATTTTACAAATCTTAGTTACATTTTCAGCAACAGATACACTGATACTGTATTAAATACAGAGATGAAAAGACACCTCTGACAAAATATAAAAAGGTAGAAATACTTAAAACCAGGATGCTGAATATCAAGACTGTTTTACATAAACAATATCCATACTAGAGAGCTCTGGGAAATGACTGCCAAGGTAATGAAGTGTTTGCTGAATGTAAGGCTCCAAAATGCAAGGTGGTGAGCACAGTCAGTGCCATCGGTTTACCTGCCATGCAACACCAGAGCCAGGCTTTGTATGAACTCCCTGCTCTAATGAGCACTAAAATCTCCTTTCTACACAATAACATGTAAAAATACTACTGTTCTAACATGGACTGAAGTGCAACAAGTGCTTCAAAGGAACTAAATAAGCTAATTGGGGGATAAAGTACCAGGACATTTTGGGGAGAGGGAATATAGGAATGTTCAGTAAGTCTTAATTGACTGAAAAAAAATCTTTTGGTAAAACAGTTTTGAAGCTTAGAGTGCTAATAAGAAAATTAATGACACAGTTTTCCCCTGCCAGCCTTGAAAAACAAACAAAAAAAATGTGAAGCTTTTTTTGTGTGTGTAATCAGAATACAGTACTGCTTTTAAAGGAAAATGAAGCTCAGATTCATTTAACCCCCCTTTCATGTAAATTTTTTAACACAGATGTAGCTGCCTACTGTTAGAACTGTGGCACAAATTAGTGCAAACTACTACAAAAGAATACTCATTTTAACTCTGTAGGCATAGTCCCGCGTTTTGCATAATTGTACTGAATTCAAAAAAAATATTAAAAAAACCAGAAGCTTAGGTTACATAAACAATGCAGGTTAGGCTCCAAATTGAGATAAAAATTGGTTCTAGAAAATAACAATTAAATACCCATTTCCACACACTTTCTGCTGCTACTGGCAAGGATGGTCAGCAGCTGAAAAAAGGATTTTTATCATTATAATAGCTTTTATATATAAACATATATTAATTTCATTTTTGAAGCTAAAATCCCAGTTTCATACCTGTAAATCCAGTGACTTCAAGACACTCACTCTTAATGTATGAAGTTGAATCAAATCCCATATGTGCACTTTAAAAAGATACTACTATTCAAATTGCTAAAGATATATATTTTTTTAATTTCTTTTCAAACATAAAATACAAAAACTAGGGTTTACAACAATTATCATCATCATCAACATGCAAGAGTCAATGTTCCAACATAAAAACCACTAGATCTGCCTTTTAAAATATTATAAAAGCTACATAATTCTGTGAATTGAGGGGGTTTGGCTAACAGAAAAAAACCATAATGTGCTTTTCAGATAGTCAGGTGTCCCACTGATAAAATAAGTCTGATGAAAGAGAAAGGCACTTCAGCAGGCTAACTTATCTTCAGTTCTTCCTAATACGCAGTACTAGACAACAGATACAGTGTACTGCCTTTTCATCTGCACAGTGTTAGATCAGCAGTGTTGTGAACCTGTTCCACTTTTTAACTAACAAGAAGAGTTTAGACTGGTGCCCATTCATTTCATCCTCTTTGGTACAAATTACTGCATAAAAACAAAGCAGACAACTAAACATTCCTACATCCTGAATTATTTTTGGTGCGTCATCTCTAGCTCTATGTTGGTAAGTAATGTCCCTAAGCATCACATAATTTTTGCTTTCAGGTTTAAAACATACTGGCCTTTTCCATTTTCTGACAGTACTATAAAGATTTTTCCTATTAATCAACTGGAATTTTTAAGTGATTCACCCATGCTTTTTTTTTAAATTCTATAATATCTAGCATTTGGTAAGAATCTGAAAAATACTGTCAATAAGCTTATTCTAAGTCAATATCCAAATTAATGTGCATACAGTTGCACACTTCAGCCTGATCACTTCCTTTAATTTACATTACATACAAGTACTAGCCTAAGCCACGTGAGCTCATTAGGAGAAACAAGCCTTGGCTATAACTCCACTAATCACCTTATCAGTAACAGGTAAGATCTGGAACCTGTACATCCTTCTGCAAGAACCACCTCAACATCATGTATCATAACCATGGTGGGGGAACTTTCCTGAAGTTTATTAACTGGTTTTCACCTTAAATATATGACCAAATTTGGTCCTGAGTGTTCTGCATCTACCCAACACCTTGCACTCGAAATTGCACATACCTGTGTGGGGTTTTTTCTTGTGCAGGAGCTGACAGCTCAAGAAGGCCTTGGGAAGAACAGATACATAAGTCTTGCAAACATTTGTATTCTTCAAAATGAATTGATTCCACTGAAGCACAAATGCACATCACTTTGCATACCAGCATCAGAAAGAAGCTACAGGCTTTCCAATTTCCCCACTCATTCCCCTTTCCTTAGAGGGGTCTCAAAGACATGGCCCACTTCTCATTCTCAAGGTAATCAACCTCCCAATTCGAAGTAGTCAAAACCTCTGAATGTTTTCCTGCTCTTTCTGAGAGCTGTGTGCCAAGAATCCTTGCTAATTTTTGTATAATTCTAGCACCAGCATTTGAACAGTGAGTGCTGCAATATGAGCCAACAGAAAAAAGAATTAAATTCAGTGGTTCCTATAAATTCATATGTTGAAATCATATATAGATATATAGAGAAGCATTAGTTTGACCACAAAGACAAATTTCATTGTAACATTCTGTCTTTTCCACGTTACACATCCTGACTGGTTATCTGTGGAATTAAAAATTTTAGAGCTCAGTGTAGTCAAACTCCTTTTTTTTTAATGATCTAAAGCCAATGAGACTTCTAGTCACTAATAGGTAATACAGGCTTTTCCAGTGCATAAATTTCAACGTGCAGCTGGAACATGAAGACCTGAATAATATATTCTGTAAATACTGAATATAAATTATAATTGCAATAATTTTACAGTTGGATTTCCAATCCTTTTTCTTTGATGACCAGATATCCTGGCACAGAACAAAAACAATGGAGTGCCAAACTTCCTTCCTTTGAACTCATATAAATAAAGCCACTTACAGTAGTCTACATTTTTAATGATACAAGTGAATTTGGGAAATTAGGTCTTTTTGGTGTATACAATTAAAAAAATGCATTTTTAAAAATATGAAATTTCAAGTAAAGACACATCAATTTAATATTTATTAACTCCACAAAACCATTAGCCTGTCAGGGAATTTGTTATGTTTAACAGAATACACAACAGTCTCTTTTTGAAAAAGGAGCCATCAGAGCTGGTGCAACTAAGCAAACAGAGCAATATTGAACCTCAAAATCATAGCAGCTTTCCCACGAAATGTGCATATATAAATTGATTCCTTCTAATGTATATAGTAAAGCAAAGGATGAAAATATCAGTATCTGGGGCTAGAGAGCCATACACAAAATGCAGTGGAACTGCATATTTAAAAAAAACAAAGAAAAACACACTATTGTGAAAATGTATTTGGTACAGGACAACTGAATTCCAGTTACCTAAAAAGAGAACCAAGTCACCTTCTCCTCTGAAGTAAAGGAACTGTATAACTAAACCAGATTCTTCAGGCCAATTTAATTACAGACTTATTTACACACCTAACTCATGTCTCATTTTCATACTTGGAACTCAAAAGGAACATTTTCATGAAGCATCTACACACCAGAATTTGGATTGATGCATCGCTAGTACCATCCTGGTTACTTTCCATATTCTTCTAGAAACAACACCGGACCACTTGACAATCCCAACACAACAGACATATTTCACAGTAACATTTCCTGAGTAAATATTCCCAGAAGCCCAGCTGCATAGGATACATCCCAACTCTTGAGTGTACTACAGGGCAGATAACCAAGCACACCTCACCCCGCAATTCACACAAAAGCATTGCATGTTTGGGTCTTAGTACAAAACCTTAACCAAGCTCTAAGGGAAATACTTATAAAGCTTTTTTAGGATGATTTAGAATCAAACTGCCAAAGCCAAAATGCTGGAACTTATTTCATCAGGGAAGCAGCTTCAAAGCCACAGAAATACATTCTGTATACTATATGAAGCACATTAAGGGATGCATCTACTTTTCTGTTAGCCAAAGTTGAAATCATCACTTTGACAAGATGAACATTAAAAATAAAGATTATTCTGATGGCCTTTCCTTCCTCTATACATATCTTAGTTACAATTCATGCATTCATGACTTTTGGTAAATTTAACTCTAAGATGAGTCATAAGTAGTATTTATATTGCATTATAGACCAAATTTTGCGATCTGCTATCTCATGCTCATAACCCTCCCTCCCAACTTTTAAAGCCTGTTTAACTCCTCTGCAAACCCAGACAAAAGCAGCTCAGGCTGGCAAAATGTAGGCACATAAACCTCCAATGATCTTCCATTGTTTTAAACATAACATAAAAAGCAATGATGCCGAACTTTCCTGCTAAAGAAACTGTTTCAAAGGCATAGTTTGTCTAAACTTGCACATTTTTTGATCATAGGCCAAACACTTACAAATAAGCAGGGATTCAAGAGTATGTTGTGGAGCACAGCTGGCCCAACAGCATGCAGATTTTGACTGACAAGCCAAAACAAGACACTGGGATCAGCAGTAGCTGCAGCTTCAAATGCTACCAGAACCAGTCCTTTTCTGCTGGACGTGGACACTTCGCAGCAGATTCCAGTCTTCAACGTCCATAGTTCATAACAAAGAAGACAGGCAACATCTTAAGACAGCAGGGACCACGAACTGCAGCGGCCACAGAGCTGGTGCACTTCCTCCTTCCGCCACTGCTGTATGGAATTGCACATGGATGGGCACACAGGGAAGGCAGGAATGCCACAGAGCTCTGCTGATGAATCCAACAGAGCTCATCTGCTGGTGTCATGGGACCAATGGATGGAACATTTTACATTATACAAAGAAGTAGTAACAGATCCCTAGAAAAGTTCACATATAAAATACTGTACAGATGGTCACATGGACTGGGAACAAGGCTGAGGAATGGTTTTAACTAGGCTACCAGTGCATTAGCAACAAGTATAAAAAAATTAAAATACTTGCCTACATTTCTCACTGTGCATTCCCAGAGGTGCATCCAAGAATGACAGGCTAATTAAAATGTGGGCCTTCTCCATACCGTCAGTAAAATTAGGAATTGGAAAATTGTTATAATAGCATTTCCCTGTATTCAATTCACATTGAATATCAATTGCCCACTTGAAGTTAAGTAACTCAATCTATATGTTAGAAAACATGAAACTTTTCTTGATACTAGAAAACAACATTTTCCTTGTAAACCCAACACTGCAGAATTACAGAAGCAGCCAAGAGGTCAACAACCAGCAGGGAGAGCAACACCACAAAGCACATTGTGTTTTAATTTATAGGAATAAGCGGCCTCTCCTCTCTTTTCTTCCAGATATTGGTTTTGCTATCTCTTCGTGGGAGAGATGGTCTATCCCTTTTTTTAGCAGAAAGGATACCAGATTCGTGACTTCCTGATACAGGTTTTTTTCTCAGACCTTCCTCATCATGTTGTTCTACTACTGGCCCATTCCCTCCTTCCATAATGTGCCTCACAGCCTGGTCCTCTGGAGTGCAAACAGTGGTCCCACTTTCACTGCTACTCAGATCCAGATCTTCCAAGTAAAGAATCTTAGAATGTGGCATACTTTTAATGAAAGTTTTCTCTCTCTCCAGTTTCCTGCTAGGATGATGCTCATTCATGTCCACACCAGAGTCCAGACTGGTATCGTTACTCTCTGTTTTTTTCCCCTTTTTCAGATCTATGAAAGAATGCCTCACTTGAGCAATTGGCTTTCCATCCAAGGACACAAACCATGCTCGAGGGTGCGGAGATGGTTTTCCTTTGGAGAGTTCCAGTAACGTTTGTTCTGAAATACCTTGAAGTTCAGATGAGAAGGGAGTCATGACAACCGCTTCATTCAATGTCCCAGGAACAGAGACAGATTCCAGTAAGCTGTTGGTGTACCGGCCCCAGTTGGATGTTTGGGAAGGCAGGCCCTCTTCAGTGTCAAGGGTACTGTTCTCATCCCTGCAGACAGAAGGCTGTGGATGGGAGTGCACGGGCATTTTCGGCAGTGTCTGCATGTAAGCATCACGGTTCATGGGCTCCATCATGGGGCCGTACACCAACTGCCCTTTCCTTGGCAAAGTCGCTGACTTCGCAGGATGCAGCTGTTCTGGGGAGTGGAAAAGGTCAGAGGTCTGAAGAATAGCAATAGGTTGATTATAAATATGCATGAGATGTTCTGGGATGTGGGAAAGCCCATACATCTCCTCTTTCACTGAAAGGTATCTGTTTTGGTCGGGAATGTCCCTGGGAGCCTGGGAGATAGTACTGTTACCGTGCTTCGGCTGCTGTAAGAGCCTCACTCCTGCATTAGGCTCCAATGAATGGGCTGAACTTCTTGACTGACCAGTCTGGCAGGATGACTGATAAGAAGCATCCTCAGTGTAGATTTTAAAATTGTCTCGTGATTTTCCATCTTCTGTGTCTATGGACATCCTTCTTGGAGGGCTGTATGAGGGAATCTTCGGTGTGTATAACTGCGAGTTATCCTCCAACTTTAAAGAGCCTTTGACAGCATTGATGTGATTTATGTGAGTTGTTGATGTTGTCTGGTCTTTTTTTATGACCTCCAGCTTAGTTGTATTTTTTTCCTTCTTTTGTGTCCGACGACATTTATCCCTACACAAAAGAGATGCAAAGTGACTGTAGAGCATACTAGAAAATGCTAGACTGTTGACTACCAAAACTGAGGATTAGACATCAGTTAAGAAGTTACAGTGTAACATGACATCATACACTTAGCATGAAGTTGTGTAATAGTAGCAATTTTTGACAAAACATTAGGCTACACATTACAATTTAGCTAAGGAAAGAAGTCTCAACTTAGAAGACTTTTTATAAACCTTAAATTCCATTGCTTATGAGCTTACTAGAGCTTCTCTTTTTGCTTACCTGCAGTAACAAAGAAGAACAGCAAAAAATCCGATGATAATGACAACAGTACCTCCCAGTATGGCCGTAAGGAACACGGTGTGATAGGCTGTTATGTCCTTGGAAACTGCACTAATAATGGATTCTAGATTGTCAAACAAAACCAAGCAAGAGTTAGTTCTCAAAAACAAATAATTCCACTTGATGTGCAGAGCTGTAGCTAATAAATTGAACTGTACTTTTCCAGTGATTTTGAGTTCCATTGGCACTATGTTCATCCTTTTTTCACCTTGCTATTCCAGCAAACTAGAAAATATACAGTGGTTACCATATAATGCACCTTCAAAGGTTCATCTCAAGTACTAAAGCCTTACCATGACATCTACTTGATTCCAGTCAAATTACATTTGTATTAATTGTCCAAACTGACTTAGAAAAATGTTCTACATTTTCTATTTAGCATTCTGTCAGAGAGTGCTGATCTTAAAATTAGACATACTATTTCTCTGATAGATCCCTTCATGAGAATTTTTAAAATATGCCACACGTCTACATAAAATGGGACTGTTTTACCCAATGCTAAATTTTCTTGTTGTATTTCCTCCTGTCAAACATGATTCTCAACAGCAAGGGATACAGTCCTGCTAATTTTTAGATTTCCCTAGTCACAGTTCCCTTTCAGGCTTCTCCCAAAAAAGTGGCAATAGTATAGACTCAAAAGTTCTAGGAAACAGTCACATGCAAAGGCACACTATCAGGACTCCAACAACAGTTATGCAGCTGGTGAAGTTGCACGTCACTTCTCCCTTTCTGTTGTTAAATAAAGCAATCAAGCTGACAGCTTTATGATACGTGGGTACTGGGGCTATCCAGCAATTGCTGTGGCAGCCGCTGCAGTACCTCTTGTTCCAGGCAGCGGAGCCGCTATCCAGTAGCCCAAGTGCTGAGCAGTGTATGTCCATACCAGCTGACCATCTGCTTCCTTTACCATTCCCGGCCCACGGTTCACCCAAGCACCTGCAAAAAGAAGAATGACAAAATATTGCACGTGCCATGCAGAATTCTTTCATACCTCAAACCATTGACAATTAAGCTATTACCAAAAATACGCAAGGTCACGAGAAAAAACTGAAACTTCTGACCTAGACACTATTTATTACACAGCTTTAGCTAAACATGCAGACTTTCTTGGCTGCCAGTTTCATTGCAAGTATCCTTCTGTGGCCATTTACTTTGAAACAAAGCATCAACATTACTTACCAGAAGTAAAGTTAATATAATTAATTTTCCATTAATAGATATCTTTCACAGATATGCACACAAATAATTTGAAAAAATCCTATTATAATGAGCTTAAAGCTAAAATCCCATTATATAAGTATGAAGGCCAAGACTAAAAAAATGAAGGAGCAGGTAACTGAAGCATTTGAACATTTAACAAGTTTAACATTAGCTACCAGAACTTGGTGGGAAACCATTTTAAATCTAATAAGGCACAATAGGATAAACAATGCTTGTCTTGAATGTTTGTCTCCTCCTCCCTGCCCCAAAGCAATAACAGCTCAGTTAGCCCAAGGAAGGGCTTTTGTTAGTACACAGATTCCACACCATCTGTTTGGCCACACAAAGGACAGGTATTATGGTATGCCAGCTTCTACAATTAATAAAGCATCCCTTAGAGGAGACAGAATTATATTTAACTCACTTGAACGCATTTACTGTGGACCATCTGTGAAATTCCAAGGACATAAAACAACCTCATATAAACAACCTTACATTTTCAACCTGCAAATACTGAGAGGGAGAGAGAACCACCAGCTTTTTTTAAAAGAACAATAACCACAGCATCAAAATGGTATAATTCATATAAGCTGGAGCTTATAAGAATTTCAATTCAATTTTCTTCCAGGACCCTTCTTTCAGCAAAGCAAGAAGTAAATATCTGCCAGACAGGATATAAAGAAGGGAACTGACACCTGCCACAGATACACAAACACAGAAAATCTCATTTGGCAGTAAAACCTGCAGCCTTCTCCTGGTGTTTGGGATGGCTGGCAGAGGGGAAGAGCCCTGAAAGTGCTGGTTTCTCAGCTACCTGAGAAACCTCCTGTCCAGAGTTGGGAGCAAGACCAGCTGGAAAAGTCTTCCATCCCCAACTCTCTCATGGAGGCAACAACAGATCCTCAAATTCTCCGTCCTTTCAACTATTGCACAAGAGGACCCTACACAGCACAACCATTGTTTTATAAGGACAGAGAGTGGGTTACTTATAGGCAAATAAAAAACAACATAAAACACCACATATAAACGGTAAAAAAAAATGTCAAGGCCTCCAGAAGTTCTGTCTTGACTGATCAAATCTGTAAGTAGTTATACAATCTTTGCTGTTCTCTTCAGTAAATTACATCTCCCTCAATATACTCCACAGAAAATACTAGGTATTAAGGAAAACACTGAAATGTGACTTATGAGTAAGCCTGTTTTCTCTATGATTTACTGCCATTCAAATAGAAGGATATAATCCTCGATTTAATGTTGCAATGGAAGCTTTCTGGTTTTTGTAATTCTATTAAAATCCACAAAGTACTTTTAGCACTAATGCAACAAAATATTTAGAAAGAAGCCACATGCAATATACATCAACAAATTCTGCATTCACAGAAGCTGGAATATAATTACCAAAGCACATCTTCCAGGAACAGTCTCAGTACTACTACACTTGGAGTAACCCCAGGGAACACCACACAGGCAGATCTGTGAAAGCAGCTTCTATCTTTCTCCTGGTGTACATGGATCAGCCCACACCACATCACACACAGACCTGTTCCCTTGCCACTACCAGTACTGACATGGGAGCTCTGATTACCGTCACAACACATTACCCAAGGACTTCAGAGTTTAGAAGTGTGTAGGTGTCCTGCTGGGGACATCCCACATGCAGCATCCTGGATACCAGATCCTCATTATTCAGTGCAGCAGGAGCTCTGCATTCAGCTCAGGTGGGGGCCTAATGCTACTTAAGGATGCTCTGGAATGCTTCCTGGGGAGCTAAGGTGTCCTCAGTCTCCAGAACCTGGGCTAAGTCATGTCTTGCTCAGTTACCTTTGAAATAAATGTCACTTTGCACATGTCAAATCAAAGGTAAAAATTAATGTATTTAGATAGAAAAATCCAGAACAGTGAACACAATTGGAAATTTTCACCGCAGAGAAGAGGAAAGGGGAGAAAAAGTGGGAAGTTAGAGTTATGCCCCAGAAGTTTCTCTCCTTTTTCACAGTCCTCCTTGCCATCTCCTCTGCAAGCAGCAGCAAAGGCTCCATATGAACACACCTCAGTGAGCACCCCTTACAAACAGTTTACCTTTATGGAACCTCTGTCAAAGTACAGCCCATTGGAGAGTTAAAAAACAACTCATTTTGTTTTTCTGCATCAGCAGACTATGCTCCTGCTCATGCCCTACCCCCAAGGCCAACATACCTAAGTAGGGATGGTGAATACACACCATCAACACACCTTACTCTAATTTATACTCTAACCTGACCCTGTGCCAAGTTGATCCAGTTCTGTCAACTTTTTGTTTTAATAACATTGTTGACTTAGCTTTTGTTTAGTAAGTTAAAACAACTCAGCATAAGTCCAGATGAGCTTAGGAGCTGGCAAAAGTGGCTGTGGCAGCAAAAAATTAAAACCTCTTGTGCTATTTTACCATGTCAGACTAAAATCCTTCTTTTGATGAAAAATGCCATCTCATAGCACTAGTTGCCCCTCAGAAGTCTTCTAAGTGTGTAGACATTTAACTTTCTATGCCAAAGCTTACGCTATTGACTCTTCCCACAAGAGAGTCTAGTCAATTTATTATTAGCATGTTCTTAATTCAAATTCACATTCTTTAGTTGTTCTTTATTAGGATGCTCAGTTTCTTTCTTGAAGGTGTAAACAGTGCTTTGTTAAAGTTGGTATCCTTCCAACAGCTGAACAGAAGCTTTTTGCCTTAGTAAGGAGCAAGACACAGCTCTTTGCTCCCTTGCTTTTTTCAAGACCAAGTGTGATGACAAATACAAGGTAAAATGTAATCAGGACACCAATGCACACACACCTAATACAGGACATCTAAATGGATTAAGTGTACATAGCTCATTACTCACTCTTGACTAAAATTAGACATGAAAGAATGCCAAAAGGTTTAGAATGACTAATCCCTAGCCTCCTCTTTGCATGCACACTGCAAGAACTATGTTGTTCCCTTTGATAACTCTTATTTCCCCTTCATTTCACTTTCTCAATTGCTTTTGTTAGCTGAAGTAACATCTATTCCATTTCTAACGTCAAAGGAGCTTTAGAGCTACACTCTAGGAAACAAAGCATCCAAAACTTCAATTCTGATTTGTTTTCTTTAAGAAGGCATTCACAAAATTAGCAGGCTAAAAATTTACCACCTAAAATCTATGTTCCATGAATGCTTAGCCTCCTATGCAAACAAAAATCCAGTATATTAAAAATTTGGGCAATAGGAATGCTAATGAATTCTACCAAAGCTTTTTGAACTACTGAAAGCATGGAAATACCTTTGAACAATTCAAGCTAATCCGTTTAAAAAAAAAAAATACAGAACCCCTTATAAAACCTGTGACCATGACCACCACCTCATATTAGTGCCATCACTGTTCTGTGCCCCACAGTGTCACGTGCCCAAAACTACAAGCATGTGTTAGAAGGCAGAATAACAGATAACTTAGTCCACTCACCAATTTTCATATCAAATGTCCATGCAGGTACAGCATCTCCTGCTTTCACAGTAGTTGTGGGGAGAGGCAGTGTAATCTGAATGGGACCATTTACTTTCAGTTCTTTCCCAGTCAAAAGAACGTTTACACATATGGCAGCAAGAGGGCTTAATTCCATGCTTTTAAAACCTGGATGCGAGAAATATCTTGTCTGTAATTCTCCATTTATAGTTTATTTAAAAAAAAATAAAAAATTTAGAATTAACAATCTATCCTCATTGTAACTAAACTTAAATCCTCCTCCACATCAAGCTAAGTTGTCAGCAACTCAGGCAAATAAAAATCAACTTTTCTTTCAGACTTCTAAAATCTTATGATTAAAATAAAACACAGTCATTTCCATACCAAGGCTGCAAAAGAAACAGACTTGTGACATGGAGGGTCAATGCTGACCATAAAACTAACGATGGAACAGAACATGGTTTGGAGGTGGAGCAAGGAGGGTTTTCCCCTTTAGATAATCAGATTACAAAACAGTTACCTTGTGTGAAATAGAGATAATACAAGAATGTTTTTATAATCGCTATGTACATAACATTGAATCAAAGTGAAGACGTGCAAACTTTCCTGTAAGGATTAAGTTTCCAGTTTGGCAGTTATAATTAGCTGAATAGTTAATCACAAGGCTTGTCAAAGCACTCAAAAGGAAATGTTTCATATACAAAGCTTTACAATGCAGTCTCAAAGTTTGTTTTCCTTTCGCCAGTTTGCAAACACTTCAGAATGCACAATATGACAGGATGGCGAAAGAAGCTAAAACAGAATTAGTAAGTAGCAGAATAATGTTAAATCAATGCAAGCTGTTCCAAGCTGATTGTGAGAAAACTCCTGGCACATCAGATATCAATTAGCTTCCACCTGCCCTAGAAGGAAGCCTATTCCTCTAGGAGTATATGAATAATTTAAAACACATGCCAGACAGATTGAAAGGAGAACTCAAAGAAGAGAAACATTGCTTATTCTCTTATGCTTCTTTCCTTCTGCTTTCCATTTAAAGAGATGAAATATAGGTAAGAAAGATTTTAAAATATGTAAGTCAAAATATCAGTCTATATGATGAATTTAATTCAATTAACATTAATGAAGAGAGCATGATAAGTTCAAATAAGCCATGTAGTCGCCTATTTATACACTGCAAAGAATTTAAGAGCCTCATGGCTTCAGATCCACTGGAAATACAAAAAAAAAGAACAAAAGAAGGATGAAACTGCACAGAGTACAACCTAGCAGAGGCTACTGTATTTACGCGAAATTAGACAGCTATCTGATAGAATGACAAATACTAAAAAATCTAATGGTATAAAAGCAGAGTTATGACTCATGAAGCCATGGACTGCTTCTCCAGTGAAAGAGACACACAGGAAACATTAGTAAAAGTATGCTCTGTACACATAGTGACCACTTGGTCCCACACATGCTTGCACAGATTGACTGTCTGTGGGCCAAGGAAGAGATTCCACATGATCTTTGTGCTGGGTGTAAAGCTCCTGGAACCAATCACTCCAGTGAAAATGCAGAAAACCCCACAGCTGCTGCAGTTTCACTGATTTCTTTAGGTGCATCTAGGTTACATTGATTTTTAAGGTGTTTTACTAAACGAATGCTACAGTCTCACGAAATGCTGAACATATCTATATATTAAAAGCAGACATGAAACAAAATAGTGACATTGCTTACTCACCTAATGTATAGTGTACTCCTATGGAACAAAACTTTGTGATATAATACAATGGAAGCAGGTTCAGGCCCTTTTAAATTAAGCATGTGTTTTTCTGAAACACTGTACACTCATGTGCCTTGTAATTTGAATATTTCTTCTTTTGAAAAAAATCTTAAACAACATATTTACATACCTGATTTATTTAGAATTCCTGTTGTATAGAGAAAGCTGTCCACTTTCAAAAATTGCTCCGGCACTGTCAGATAGGCTGTAACATTTGTAATATGGTGATTTGCAGGAAGCTTTATTAAAAATTTTGGAAACTGAACACTTGGTTGAGATTTGGCATCTGTAAAAGAGTAATATTTTGTCTTAGCCATGGTAAAACACACTCAACAGTGTTTTTATTACTCTTCAGAAATCCATTTAGCTTAACAACCTGTTTCCACCCATTTTCTCCATGGTCTGTGCATTTCTAGTCTAACACTTATCACAGCCTCCCATATAAATACATAATTAACTGAAAATCTGGCTTGTGGTAGACAGGTATTATATGAGAATATGAACATGCTTAATTTTTGTCAGTGTGTGTACAGATGGTTATCACAAAGTGTTTAATTATAGTCTGCATACACTGAACTTACCAGACAGTTTTCCAGTAATTAAGACAGTATCTTCAAACAGCCATATATTAGCTTGACTTTGTGGGAATAATGAAAGTGTCACGGATGAGTATACTGTGGAAAATGATAATATTTGTTACACTGCACAATCAAAAAAAAAAAGAAAACCATAAGATCCCTGATTCTGAAGGAATATTGAACTGAGCAATTAAAAAAAAAAAAAACAAAAACAAAACCAGAGCACATGAAGACTAAATAAATAAATTACCCCTGTTGTCCAGAGCAGGAATGTTAGTGTTTAGGAAGAAAGATCTGTGCTGAATGTTTGCTACAGCCTTATGCCTTCTATGGATAAACAAGGGGCTAGAATTCTTACAAGCCCATTTCTTTAAAAAAAAAAAAAAAAATCATATGCCTTTTTAAGAGTATGCAATAGTTAAACAGAAAAACTAGTAAGGAAACGCTTCTGAAAGGGAGCTGTTACAACAGGTTATGCCTGTTAAACAGGACACAAAGCATTGGCACTCAAGGAATTATTCAAGTCAACAGTATTTTTGTCTACACGCACTGCCAGCAATTTGCTAAGTCTGGGAAAACAACTTCTCAGAATTCACTCTGTATCACCATACAGCCTACTTAAAATGGGCTATTTTCTGTTTTATAGAATAAGAATTTTGACAAGTTTAACAGATCGTTCACCCTTAGATGTGCATTGACAGGCACTGCCTCTCTTGACTGACTTCATTCCGCGCTGAGCTGACAGGAACTACCCAGACAGCTTAGGGGAGAAATTTAATTACAAGCAGATACAGTGTAATAATAGGATTGTAAAACGCTTACGCACTTGGCATTCTCGCAGTCTTCCAAGGCAAAGGTGTCAGCATGTAGCCATCCTTGTATGAGACAATGGTTAGGCTTAATCCTAATTTGTAGGGAACTTTTATTAACACTGCTCCATTGTTTCCAGTAAGAGTAGAATTTGTCTTAGTGTAGTTAACAAACACTTCTACCACTGCCTGTCGCAGATACTGATGACTGATGATGTCATTTACTTGAACTTTTAGTGTAAAAACAGATCCTATTAACAAAGAGAAAAAACAGGAGGTCATAATACATCATAACAAGGACTGCAAAGAAGCCCTAGAGTTCATGTCTTTGCTATTCATCCACTGTGCAGTAGATCTCTACCTCTGGCCAAAATCAGGGATAACCTTGCTGCTATATACCACAGGGAAAAGGGAGCAAAAAAACATAAAAGATGGGGTACAAAGTTGTCAAAAAGTGTTTATCAAACTCAGCAAATATAATACCCAACCAGTTAAACAAGAATAAGAACCATACACACACACAAAAAGGCAAAACCAAAGAAAAATTCTTTCCCTTTTGTTTAACCTTGAACAATGCTTCAGTGACAATGTGAAATTTAATGTTCTCTGCAATATCACACTGATAATACAGATGGTCTTGTTATCCAAGTGAAACCTTTGGCTTGGGTCGCACATTCAAAGACGCACCTTAAGTTTCTGAAAACAGGAACCTAATGTGTAAAGCCAGTGGTGTAACACATTTATATTTACATGTGTAAAATTACTACAATGTGACCCAATGCATCCAGACTGTTTTAATCTACCATCTCCCACGAGAAGCAGACTGGGCTAGTTTTCACCTTCCTATACTGCAACTTCTAAACAGTATTTGTCTACTGCTAGTTAGGGGATCTGATATTCTGTACAATGCCCAGTGTCCTACAGAGATCATGATGACAGTGACTGAGCAGGATGGTGAAAATAATAAATCCACTTGAACAACAGTCTCAAGGTCTCTGAACCACAATCAATTCTCTCCTACCTTGATTGTAAATAAACTATTAGGGAGTCTTTTCACAGACAGCAAGTACATGGAAAGCGACAAAATTCCACATGATTTACAGGTTGGAGTTAGGGTTAGGGTTATAAATTAAAATCTCTATGGACCATTCCAGTATTTTGGTCACAGACATACTACTATTCAAAACCACTCCACTTGTTTATATTCTGATATTTTCAAATACATTCATTATGAACATGCGTACCTATTTAGGTCAAACATCATGCCAAGTTACTGAAACTTATCTACCTAAAATCATAGTTCAATTTCATTATGTTATCTGCACTATAATTGAGATTGACATTGCACCAAGAGATTACTACCACTGACCTCAATTTAAATGAACAGGTCTTGAGAAGCTGAGTGCAATCCATCAGAAAAACTCAGTATTGCAGTGAAGACACCCAAGTTAGGCCTGTCTGAAATTAGTATTTATTTAGGTCTATTGCATGCATGAAACACACTATATATTCATGCAAAAAAATAGCCTGCAGACAACAAAAGCTACACTGGCCTCTATTTATTACATGCAAAAACTCACCAGCTACAACAGATTGGTTCCCTACAGTGTTATATAAAAATCTGTATCTCCTAGTGCAAATTAATATATACTTTCAGAAAAAGAAAAAAGGTCCCAGTGGTATTCAAATGTATTTGACAGAAAATGTGCAATAATCTTAGAACAATGTCATCTGACTTTTTTCCTTATGCATGATATTTCAAGAATAAAGTTGTTTTAAATTGCTGTGCTAGAAGGGTTTTAAATCATGTAATGATTGGGGAAAAATATTTTATGTCATATCAGCAAATTATGGTTTCTAAACAGCTCTTCCAGGCATTGATGCAATTACACATATACTCGCATTATTCCAGTGTTTCCAAAACCTGAGAAAGAGGTCATTTGCCCCTGGCCAGTGACTAGCTAAAAGGCTACTGAAGAGGGACAACAGGCTGTGTACAATATTCTTATCCAGCCATCACTTGGAAGTCAGAAGTATCTCAGGAAAAGGTATTTAAAACATTAGAAATTCATTACTACAAAATTCAAGCTCATGCCAGTAGGAGCCAATACCAGAAATGCCTGTTATGAAATAGTATTTTAACAGCTGGGATCAGGTCAGGAGAAAAAGAGCCTGTTTATAAGTCACAAAAAAGTTTTGGCTTAAGACGTTAAAAAATTGAAACCTAGAATGTATGCAGAAAGACACTTTCAATAATTTCCTACTTTTAATGTGTGGTTTCCATTTCTAACAAAATCCCTAGCAGAAGAAAATAGAGGTAGGGTAAATGGCTACAGTGCTCTTCCAAATGGTAGTAAATTCAAAGGTTGTTTTGTGCAAAGATATTTCTTCCCCTCATCCCCTTCAGTCCGTATTAAACCCCACTTTCTTGGAACCTTTGGGTTGAAACAAGAATAGGCTGCAAAACTGTAGAAAGCGGCGCTATTTTCATTCTTTCTCTCTCCCAGTGAACTGCAAACACCAGGGGCTGCTTTGAGCCCCGCTCAACTGTGATTACCTCCTTCTCCCGTGGGTATAGAAATTGCCCCAGCATTTCCCAGCAGGGATGCTCTGTCTGAAAGGGTGTTGGGAAGACGCAGCTGAGCGGCTGTAAATGCGGGCTGAAATGCCGGGGGGTTACCGAGACGCAGCTCTCCAGTGCGAGCTCGGCAAGAGTCCCTGCCTGGGTGTGACTGTCACATGCGAGCAGCAGCTACTCCCGTGAAAAATGCTCACTTCACGCCCTTAACGTTCAGACACAGATTAAAGGAGACTCCAGCCCTGGCTCTCAGTGCTTTTGGCTTTATCTTTTGTGCTAACACAAGAGTATTCCCGACAAAAGGAAGTATGCTGATGGCTGGGAGTTTGCCCTCCCTGCAAGTAACAGAGGAGCAAATCATTCAGATTTTCTAGTATCAACCAGAATATGCTCTGCCAGCAAGTCACTTGAAACTCGTGTGCAATAATTTTGGAAAGACTTTTTTTAAACTGATTCTCTCCATTCCTCGACAGCAACAGTACAGAAGACACAAGCACATTATTCCTCTATCCAAATACTTGTGAATATGTGAAAAATCCCAGTTAAAAAAAGCCAGAATCCAACAATAACAACTTTCCACCTGCACAGCCACATTTACTATTGCTCTATATAAAATGGAATGTACCAGAGCATCCTACAGGAGAACAGTTGTTGCAGCCTAGTTAAAAGCAGAACAATAATAAGGTCCTAAAAAGCTCAGACTGTGTGGACAGTTGGTGGTCCTACAGCCCTGATCTGTGTCTTTCCAAACTTCATATCCCTTGACCAGATTCCTTCTCAAACCCATCCCCTCACATACCTTATATGCACTTAATGTGCAAATTTATCACACATTTAGTGGTACTGAGTTAATAACAAGGTCATATTAACACCCATGACATCTGATTCGCAAAGATCTTAATTCACAAGTCCTTAAGGACACTTTTAAGTCTCAAATATGAGAGTGACTGCCATCGGATATCTTAATCACAATAAAATATATCAAAAAAACACATTTCAGTTGCAAAAAACAAACTGCTGGTTATCTGTTCAATAAAACCAAAGTTGAAAATTTCAACAATAGATGAAACTTGTGCCTTTTTTTCTGATCACTAACACGTGCCAAACACAAGTGGGTCAGCTGTATCTCAGTATTAAACAGATTTGACAGAACTCCCACAATTAGAAGAAAGAACTCAGTCTTTGCTAATTTGATTTGTGCTGCCTCAGAGGAAGGGAGATTCCTCTCCTGGCAGGTCCAGTGGAAATGCCAGCTCCTACAGCTGAAAATGTTCATACAACTGCAGCAGTTATTTAGAAAAAAGGGAAACAAGGCCTTGTACCACACTTAGTTACTTTAGAAATATCCTGGCCAGTAAAATGACACCTCATTTCTTTGAGCAACAACAGGTAATACCTAGAATTTGGCTTTGCACCCCTGTCCTAAGTCAGAAATCATACCCCAGAATTAAGCCAAAGAACTGCTTGGAACTGCAACCTGGGTACAGAGGTAACAGTAATCTCTATTCTACTCCATGGAATTTTTCTTAATTCTTACTTGCAGGTAAGTGTGTCATCTCGTTACCATTTATGTGAGATTTAACGAATATGGTCAAGGCCAGAGACTTTACAGGCACCAATACATTCCAAACTACACATGTTATTACCTGTGACACACATCAGTGAACATACATATACAGGGCAATGCCTGGGAACAACTCCTACACATTCTGCAACCCAGTCCTAACTCCCTTTTCCTATTTATCACCAAGTACAGCCAAAGAAGTTCTACACTTTGCAGGAGGCAGTTACTCTTCTCAAACACAAAGACAACTACCCAATTAAGCAATTATCTTATGGATTGAACAGTAACTACAATTAAATTATTTATTAGTTCCTTCCTTCAGAGGAGATTCCTCTGACCCTTGCCTAGAGATGTTTAAACCCATGCCAGAAAAGGCACACACTTACATGCATTTTATGGAAACTGCCAGGCTCCCCACTAACCAGCCACAGCAAATGTGGGCTGTGCAATTTGCTTGGTCTTAGCTGACTGAACAATCCTCTTTACATCTTTTACATTCATAGAACACCATATTTTTTGGCTTAATACAATTAGGGATATGACATGTGCACTGATCTGTAAAGAAAAAAAATCACATGTTATAAGAATATCAGTTTTACTGCACATGCAGTACTGCAATGGATATTGCCACGGGGGGTGGAATCAATGAAACATATAATCTACACAGTCAACACACATCTGGCTTTAGTAAAAAAAGGTCATATAAAAGTGATCCATCCTCCTGCCCACAAAAAACAATCATTACTTCTTAAAATTTCCTTAAAACTGCAGTAATGCCAGTGATGAACTACAAAAGCATATCTAGAAAAAGTAAAAGCCTCTTCCACCTTTAAAGCTCATTAAAAATCCATCTTGATACATCGTGGGGATCATTTAATGTCAGACCACATTTAATGTCCTCACCACAGCCCACCCTCAGTCTGCAGTTACCTTTGTTCTTTATCAATGCCCAAAGCACTGACACAGGGCAGATTTCTCTGCCTTGCATAGTGCATTAACATGACATAACAGGTGACCCCTAAACTCCAACAACTATTTTATGGCTGCACTGTGACAGATATTGTCAGATACCAGGGTAAGCTCTCTGACCGGTTTTCAATTATGCTTCTCGTAGCTATCAAATAACCTGCAAATCTAATTAATAACCCCTACAGCCAAATGCAGTGCTCATTTGTGAGCTATCAGTGTTCTTTTATCCTGTCATACTCCATGCAGTAATTTATAGACCCTAATACAGATGGGCAAATGTATATATAAAGACCTTTCTAACTCTACACCAATAATTCTGTATTTCAAATTGGCAACAGCATATCTCATTTTAAAACAAAGTATGTGACTCTTTATAAATATGTTTATATGATATTTATATGCTATTTAAAATAGCATAACATAAACAGCAGAAAAATATTTTTCCTCCCTAAAATGGCATAGGAATATTACTAAAATATACCACAAATGTTTTGCTCTGTGAAATTTTGCCTATACTAACTAGTTATAAGTACAATCTATCTATTTTATTTTCAACAACTTCTGAATGAATTGAGAAACAACCTTGCACTGTTCATAAAAGGTCTGGGGAAATTCAGCAAATACCTAACCAGCTGTAAAAATCAATCTCTTGGGAAAAAAGAGAACCTTAGATTTAGATAAGAGCAACACACACTTAGGATAACAAATATAATCATTCCACCTGTCTGAAAAAAAAAAAAGAGAACACTTCAAAGTTGACAACCAGTTGACACAGTTTTATTGTTGCACTTAGCAGAAGAATAAATTTGCACCACCCCTCTCCAGAATTAACTCTGGGAGTCAAAACATCCCAGTCAGGGAACCAACTCTAACCCCAAAGTGACTGGTAAAGAACAGGGGTGCATAAGAACAGACCCAGATGGCAAAAACAGCTAGAAACTGCCCTTGTTTAGGCTGATCTTTAGGCAAAACAGCAGCATCACTGCTCTAATTTTAAAGCAAGTACAGGCTGCTCCTTGAAATGCACTTAGGAGAAAAGATATTGATGTTTTACTGCCACATGTCAGGGGTGCTAGTCAATAGTGTTCAGCTACAGAGACTGACAGAAAACTGCTTTTAGACAATGCAAAGGTATTGTAAAAAATTAAATTTTAAATAACCGGAGCCCAGAGCTAATCAGCATTTGCTGCATTTCTATATGAGCAGCCAATCCACATCATCTATACAATGCAGTTCTGCAACTCTGCACTCTCTTAAAATATTTTAGTGCAAAATCAAACATTAGGATATATATTGAAAAGAAGAGCTTCGTTAAAATTTTCTACAGCAACACAGAACACATTACCAATTTCCAAGGACAAAGCAGCAAACCGGCTCTGGGAAAGTAGGACACCACAGCATTCCCAACTGCCCTATTTCTGGTCCAATTTCCACAGAAGCCATCAACAAAATCTCAATTATGAAGGCGCTAGGGTTACATCCTGGGGGGGACCAGCAGTGCCTTTTACTGAGAAAGGCTGATACAGTCACTTTACAGGAGACAGTTTAACCCACTGGAGTCAGATCCAGGAGTCTCCAGGAAGCAGGTGCTTCACAGCTAAGAGAAACTGTAACACAGCAGAAATTAAAATATGTGAGCACATTGTTTCCTATGCAGTGCATTTCTTACCCATCAGCCTGCTCTGGTGAGCTTCTGCTGGAAAAAAAACTGAGAGGTGTTCAAACTTTTATTTTGTTATATTTGTTTCAAATAAAGCATTATTTGAGACATAGAAACACCTCCTTACTTCCCTACCATACGCTGTGATAGGCACATGCAGACCACAGTGCCAGAGTCTTCAAGCATTAGTACATGGGAAAGAAAAAAATGGAAATTGTTTACTAGAAGTTCATTCCTGAAATACATTCCAGCACATACTAGAGTCTTCAGGTGACCCTTGCTGGGAAAATCAAAAGCAGTGCTTCAGAACACACTTCACACGCTATCCTGGTCCCTCAGTTCCATCTCAAGGCTGGGCTGCAGCTCTTGAAACAGCGGGATGTGCTGGGGCTCAAGAGCTGAACAAAAGAGCAGTGCATGATGTAAACCCAACAATCTGCTGTAATCAAACAAAAATATGTCTCTCTCTGCTCATTCACTGTGTTCTGAAAACTCTCTTGCCTTTCATACAGTCCTCTTTGCTTCACAGGGCTCTGCTCAGTCTCCTTCCTCCCAGAGTTCACCCCATCCTGGAGTAATCTCTGTGATGACAAGTCCCTGCAACATTTTAGCTCCTGAGATCACTGTTCATGAAGAAAGATCAATACTTTTCTAAAGATGAGGGTTTTTTGCAAGCCTTAAACTAAAACGAGTGAAATTAAATGCATTGAATCAAACCCTTCAGGATGAGCACTTTAAAGGGACACTCCTAATCCAGCAGAGTGAAAAACTGCAGGGGATTGCCTCTGGCAAATTAGCACATGATCCAGAGGAAACTTCAAGTTCTAAGTAAATTAGTAGGTCAAAGACTAATTATTAATTTCAAAGCAGACCCAAAATCCAGTTTCATGTTATAATAAAACTGTATCAGACAGTATGGAGAAGCTGACCATCTACTGACATACTGGAGCAAGTGTTAATTTATTTTACAGATAAGAACAAGGCCACTTTCCCTTTTAAAAGGGATTTTGGTAGCAAAGAAAAATAAAGGCAATAAAAACCAAGACACTAAAGAAAGTGGCTGTTTTTCTCAGTCATACCTTGTAGGATTTTTCCCAGTAAAAGTATTTATAGACTTGGCACCATTTCTTTACATAGAATTAACACTGAATTTTCACTTATGTTTTTAAAAAAAAAAAAAAAAAAAAAAAAAAAAACAAAAAAACCAAAAAAACCCACAAAAAAACCCCCAAAGATGCAAATTGAATTTATTTGCTCACCACAATTTTTTTCACTTCAGCAGAACAATTGTTTTCTTTCACTTAAACAGAATAATTATTTACCAACATATTTCAAAGGCTTATATTTTGTATGCCTGTGTGCATATACAAACAGAAATCTTAAGCAAATAACAAGAGGAACGGGAGGTTTGTTTTTTGAAGAGGGAGGTGAAGAAAATGACAAGAAAACCTTAATAGAAATCTTGTCCTCAAATATTAGTTGAGAACTATTAATTTATGCCTCATTAATGCTTAGGCACTAAAATAACTTCCAAAGTAGTTAACTGTCTTTATGTCAGTGTAAATCAACAAACTGTTCTCCCCACAACTTTTGGAATCAGTTCCTTCAAATTCAGAAGTGACTTAGAAGAAAGACTAAATTTAATCAGGACTAAATATGGCCAACATTCAACGCTGGCAAACTCGAGCTATAACCTTTTGATGTGATATTTGCCTAGCAGAAGGTAATTCTGCAGAGATGAGAAATACTTCAGACACTCCCAGTACTTTCCAACAGACGTTGCTCTGCATCCCAGCTATCTCATTCCCTGACATGCTTGCATAGGTACAGCAGCACTACCTTGAGTTCACATTTTAAAAAAAAATTACCATACTTCAAAAAAATGCAAACTTTTAATGCTAGCAATTATTTTACTGGATTTATTTTATGATCTGGACAGTCTCAGAGTTCAAACTCTGTACTATTGCATAGGCAAATTAACATTTCAGCTTTTTCAGTTTGAAGATGTGTTGTATAGAGGAATGGACTGGTTTAATGAGTTATTTAAATAAATAATGAAAACAACCCTCTGCCACAACCAACAGCTGTGTACTGTGACTAGAAATGGTTACACTTCCAACCAAGATCTCAGACCAGATGCAAAAAGAAACCGAGTAAGCAAAATAATCATTCCACAAATGCTGACAGGAACCAAATATTGATGAAATTAAGGTCCTACAAAATCAATAACATAAACCAGATTATTATAGGCTGTATCCTTCATGATTACTGCTGCATAATCAATAAACACCTTTCTGGAATGATCATGCTTGTAAGAACTACACAGGAATATCACCAGGCTAATCCATAAAGCTGCTAACGACTCACTCACCTATCCAGTGGGAACACACTCCCAAATGCTTCCAAGGGCTCTTAGTAAGATGCATAAAATAGAAAGAAAATGGGCATTCCCCTTTACACCCTTTTATAGGCTACCTAAGCAAGAGCTATGAAATTCAGACACGAAAGCAGCGTGAAGATTAGATGGGATTTTTTTTCCTGTATTCCTTTAACACTGCGTGCCAGACATATGTCATTAAAAAAATCCACTGGAATGTTTTTAAGTGCATAACATGTACCTGCTGTAAGGTACTCATTTGGTAAGTAGTTGCAAGATATTTTTTCACCATTAGATGCCTTCTTCATTCAACTGACATATTAAAATCAGGCTGTCTCACCACCCAAGACAGAACTCGCAGGATACAATAAGCCTATGAGAATTACAATTACCATAGCAACTTTGCATTTTTATTTGCTGCTATTCTGTTGAATCAGCCAGCCTGGTTCTCAGAACTGTGGTTACTAGGGAAGATTGAAGCTGAAATTCACCTTCCTGAGGCAAGGGAGATAGGCAGCAGACAAGATGAAATGCTGCAGTCTGCACAGCTTCACTTACTTAAGATTTCAAATGTCGTCTCCTGTAATTCTAGACAAGTGGGATAAATTATTAATATTACAAGATCAAAAATCTTAAATAAAACTTACTTCAAATTAAGGCAAATTTGTAAGTGAAAGAGATTTAAATGAGCAAGTAAATACTACTAAGAGCTCCTGAAGCCTATAAAATAGAACAGCTTTCCCCGGGCATTTCAGAGGCCATTATAAGATTATTTTTTTCATTTCAGTTTACTCCACTGGCTAATACTAAACCTGTAATGCTGCTCTTTCATTTTTTTTATAAATGACTGCCAGCATCATTTTATCTTGCATCAGAGTTGAGGGCATGAAAAAAAAAATTAATATTAAAAATTTGCACTTTGTTACAGAATACTGGGAAAAAAGCACAGAAGGAAAAATTAAAAACTGCATAATACTCTATTTTAAATACCCACAAATACCCTCAAGAAAAATGGGCAAGCGCCTGTTAGGGGATAAGCAAACAACATGCCTTTCCCACTCATAAACTTTACAATTAGACCCTAATTATTTAAACAGAAAAAATGAATCATTCAGCATCATCATATACTTGGACAGGAAGAACAGAATATTCCAGTATCCTTGTAGGAGGAATCATCTTTTTTTTTTTAATCCTAATGGGATAGGTACAGGATTTGTCCTGTGGAATTCTTAGTGATGGTTGGTGAGAAGAATTAGCTGAAAAAACCCTGTGCAATTTCAAACACTCCCTTAATTTAGTAGAACAAAGGAAAAAAGATCCCAGGGAAAAAAAAAAGCAGTGCCCTGTTCAAATAGGACATTTAATGCTGTGAAACCCTAAGACAGGTATGTGTCTGTACACTGTGGCATAATACAACCTACCAACTAATAACTCAGACATCAGTGCACATTACTCTGATCACAAAGGAAAACTCCTGCTGCGCTCAGAGATATTTTTCAACAACACACTGGTCACTGTTCTTGGCTGAAAATACTTCCCCCAAAGCTGCAAAATCTCATACTATTGCTTAAAAAGAGGTATTTGCAACATTCCAGCAGTGTCTATCTTTCACTTACAGGAAAAGATCTCTACCCCCTGGAAGAAGAGTATTGGTAAAGAGACATAAGGAGAAAATAGAAATCAAAGTCTACAAGACAACATGTCCTCAGTTTATCTCTGAATACGTGGGATGGGAATTTTTTAATGCAGTAGTTAGGAAATCCATAATGCACGAACAGAATGAGCACCCAACAAGCTACAGTCTCTTTCATATGTAAATTTTCATTGAAGTTGAGTTCCATGAAGTGAGTGATCAAAAAAGCACAAATCAATAAATACGACATCAGGTATTAGAAAAATGATTGCAGAATCCTACTAATTTTAAATAATTAAAAATCATCAGATGCCATAAAAAGAGTTTTAAAAAAGAAAAAGTTCTGTCAAATCAGTGACAAGATAATGCAAACCAATTGACTCAAGACTGCACCACAATAACATAACTCCTCTGCCTACATGGATGCCATCCAGGTAAGCGTCAATACTGAATATATTCATGATTCAGCCACTGCTGCTTGGGATCATTATTGCCTGTCTACGGCTCAGCCCCAGAGAAAGTGCTCCAGGATCCAGGCAGTTGTCAGGGATGAACACGTTGCCCACCAGTTGTGTTGTCTCCAGCACAAACACCACCAACACAGACACACAAGTTCTCCATTCTCAGCAAGTGGCCAGTCCTTGGGGAGTAATTACAAAACAACTTAGCACCATGGAAATCTTTCTAGGATGATGAAAATGGTTCTATTGACACCAAGACTAAAAATGGGACAGTAAACACTTTTTTCCTTCCCCACAAATACTCAAGACTCATTCAGCACCTCTGATATTCTGCCAGCTGGACTGGGGGGGGAAAAATCCACTTCAGTATTTCTGAAACATTCTGCTCCATGAAACAGTGACGAATCCAGCAGACAGACTTCTCAAGGGACAGGTTTTCTATACCGTGCTTAGGAAAAAAACAACAAAAACACAAATGGGAGGAAAAGGAGCCTGACAACTAACTAAGAGGTAAACAGCCATGACAGATTCTTTTGTCCAACACTGCACTGGAACTATGCAGGATCTCACCAATGTTTTGCTGGGTCTCTATTCCCTTCAATTTAATTAGAGGATTTTCTCAACATCAGTAGTCCATAATCCAAAGAAAATCTCTGCTGCAGTCCAGTGAGAGTCCCTCTTGCTCTCACAAACAATGGAATAAATTCCTGTGAAATTTAGCACAAGGCCTGATTCATGTTATTAACAGCTTTTATTGTTCAAAAACATGCTCTACTGAGGTCCTGCATTTACCCAACATAAAACTACTCTTTTCTCCCCTTCAGTCAATTAATGAAATACTTCAAAACAGAGAAAAACTATTTTCCACCATTACCTGAAAAAACTTTATACAATTCCATTAGAGACTATAATAGTTGGACAGGGCAAGCACCTCCTTATTCATCCCAGCAAAATGGCCTATATTTTCAAATATCTTGACATCGCTGACCTTTTTTCCAATTAGGCTCACATTAGCACAGACAAATTATCCACCAGATTTGCTGCTTAACAGAAAATAGCTTACACAAGAATGTTCCCATCAGTTTCATTTGGGAGCCTTGCCCATGCAGAGTTGTTAATAATAAATAAATTTGGTGTCTTGCCAAATTTCATAACCATGCTACACACTAGTATCTATTTCAACAGGCTGAGCCAACTGTATGCATCATATTTATAAAACAGCCTCAAATCTGCAGCAGAGGATGTAATTTCACTTCCATCTAATTTACATGCATTGGGGGAAAGTACATGAAAGACATGAGCCTTATTTAACCTTGCAAAGCAAAGGCTTTGGGGGACCTAAACAACAGCCTTCCAATACCCAGGAGCTGACCAAGAAGGGAGAGCCAAGCTCTCTGTCGAGATGCAGGGCAGGGTAACGTGAGGCAACAGTCACAAACTGCAGGGGAAGATCTGACGGGACATGAGGAAATTTCTTTTTCTCTCTAAGAATAAACAGTCATTGGAATGGTTGTCCAGAGGTTCTCCAATCTTGAAGCCTTTCATGGTCTGACAGGAAAAAGCTCCCAGGCCTGAATTCAGTGCCAATCCTGCTTTAATCAGGTTGGCCTAGAATGCTCCTGATATTCCCTCCAGCCTAAACACCCCCACAGTTCCAGATCCTCGGTTACTTTCAAACCACAGAAAACACAGAAAGAAACGCTAACAAAGTTCTTCACTTGCCTGTGGTTTGTTTCAGCTGCTAGTTTTAATACATTAGGCAAACCTGGCTGGATGTTTTACTAGGACATCATCATCCTATGATAATTTGGGGCTCACAATCTGATGCATATTCTATGCTTTATTAAGGAAATGGGATGAAAAGATGCATTTTATTTAGCATGGCCTTACTCAATAACACTTGCAGTCAATGAAAACAGTAATAGCCATAATTCTGAAAGTAAAATCACTCTGACTAATGAAAGGGCTGCTCAGACCTGAAACTAAAATAACCTACAACATGAAACCTGAAAGCTACATGCACACTGCACTGGGAAAGCTCAGTCACTGAATGTAGGCAAAGGATTCATGAGAAATAAAGAAATAAAAGCATGTTGAATACAAGAAGACATTTCAGAAGAGGCAGATAAACTGGTAAAAATTATCTAGAAACTAAAAAATAATAATAATAAAAAAATAAAATAAAAAAAATCCACAGAAACAAAATCCACCTAAATTCAGCTCTTTCCTCCAAAATAAGCTGCATCACAATGGTTCACTGCTCCAATTGATCTGACTGTACCCACCCCGTGTGTAGCAAAAGTGCTCAAGCAAACCCCCAGTGGCACAGGCTGAAGCCTCGTTAATGGAAAGGCACCACACAGACCCCAGGGCGCTTCTGGGGTGCAGTGGGCACGTCAATAATGCATTTCAGCCAGACTGTGCTGGGCACACACTGAAGTGGTTCTGAGATTCTCTGTATTTTACTGTTTCATGACCTCCTAATGCACATGGCTCAGCAGGTGTCTCACACAACTGTAAGCACTGCAGCATGTTCAACACACACAAAAAAAACCCAACATTCCCCACCACAGCTATTTGGCCACCATGTGCAGCAGACATTGCTATAGCTGCCAGTAGTTCAGGTAGGACCCACATCAAAACAATGAGAGTTTTCCAAATGGGACATAGAAAATCTGAAGGCAGAGGGCCAAGATTTTGTTTGTCCTCTATCCCACCAGAACCCACAATTACATGTTCATGCAATCTCAAAGTGAGGCCACCTCTTGCCTCTCCCACTGGTAGGACTGCACTGTCTCAGGTCCCTGGCACTATCAACAGTAAACGCAAAATTCTGGAGAAGGATCATGTGGGAAGTCCAGCAGTAGGAACTGACCCTGCAATCCATCTCCTTCAACTGTCTCATTTCCACATTGTGACAAATATGCCCAGCAAAGACTGCAGACAGCAGAGACTCTCTTTGAGTCCACATGATGAAGCATAATCACAACCTCAGGGAAGAGAAAGAAGGACAAGAAATTGAGGGGAAAGAATAAGGACTCGTGCCTGCAATTGGTGAACCTTAGGGGGCTTATGCAGTCACAGACTGGCATGAACATCACTCCCCAGGCCTGCCAACCCCAGCAGATCACACAGGATGGTTTCCAGGAGCTACATCAGACAAGGACACACATCACCAGCATCGTGCCATGCAAGTACCATGAACTGCAAACCTGTCACTATTTTCTTTAGAGGAATGTGTAATATGTTCACAAGTCAGAGGGCATGCTGGTCCAGCTGAGATGAGAGTAGGAGACTTTCACTGACAAACAACTGACAACTGCTTGTGAAGTTCACAGCACAGGACAGAATTCTGTACTGGACAGAAGTGCTGCTGCCACACGTCAGCCCTGCACACTGCCTGAGAAGCCACGTTAAGGTAACATGCCTTGGAGGGTCCCACACATACACTGGACTATTCCTCTTGATGCTGATCTTCTAATCACAAGAACCTGCTCACACTACTCAACATGTGCTCTCTTGTATGTAAGTTCTAAGTGTCATCCCTTCCTGATCTAAACCCTCTCAAAATGACAGGGCAACCAAGTCACCAAGGGTGACTCTGTACAGACTGTCTCTGTTGTAGATGTGAAAGGGAGGTGTGCTGGGGCTGTACGAGCACATGACCTGTCTGTGCCACAGCCTCAGACAGAATTTGGAAAGACTGCCCTTTCCCAGGAACCCTCCCTTTTGCTGAATGGATCTGGAATGCCTATTCCAATGGAAGACACTGAGTAACAGCTTGAATGAAATGTCCCTTACTAAACACATGGCTTTAGGACCTCTGAAATATGAATTCATTCTCTTGAACTTTCCAACCTCAAGTTCCCCAGCAGAGGTTCTTTCAGCAAACACACCTTCCCACTGCTGATTGTAAAGCTATGCACACTCACACATCTCCCCTCAGACGTGTGCTAGAAGGAAAAGTGTTTTCAAACCTCATATTTTCTCTACTACAACTAGTGTCAGAAAAGCAAAGCAAGAACTGTAATAGCTGCTTTGAAACCTGCTGAATACAACTTCTTGTAGACATGTGTGGAAGGTGACAGTTTAGGAGCATGCAGGAGATGTGCTAGAACACCTCTGGCAAGCTTGGATTAGGTAGTAGGAGCTAGATCTAGTAGTTTCATCCTGCTGAACACAAGCATTACTCAAACCTACACTAAGTCCTGTGGTGCAATGGAAATTCTTGATCACAGGACCTGGGTGCTCCTGCAGCACACTACATGGGAGATCTATGAATTGGGAATGAAACACAAGGGCAGGAGTAATAAAGAGGGCTCATTTGCTCTGTGCCTTGAATCCCCATTCATTACAGAAGGATAGAGCAATATAAAAATATGCAACTTTCAAGACAACAAAGCAACCTGTGCTGTTTTTCCAAGTTTCACATGCCAAGAATTAAGTTTATTTTGAATAAGATTTCCTCTCAGATCTTTACCTCTGTCTTCAAAGGCTTCATCTACTGAGCTACTTCACGGAGACAGCATGCTACAGATCCCCAGTGACCCAGATAGCAACTGCATTTCAAATCCTAAACCTGCCTTCTTCTCAGCCTGACAGTAATTCTGAGAATGTTTTTACATAGCAGTTGGCCTTTGATGATGTATTCTCTGCTAACAGATCGACAAGAAGTAAGGAAACTGCAGTAACACAAATAAGAACTGCGAAAACTACCACCTTGTAATAGGTAACTTCCTGCCACCATCCCTCACTTTGCTTCCTGCCACTTCTCACCTTGTAACTGGGGGTCCCATTTCAGTGAATGCTCAAACACCTTCCTGGCCTTGTCTCTCAGTTCTTTATAATGAAAGCTACTATCAACACAGGTTTCTTAAGTCCAGTTTTCTGAAGTACAGAGCAGAATGCTGTGTAATGTATTACAAGCTTCAGTAAAAGCGAGATTTCAGCTCAGGAGAGATGGCCACCTCTTCAGAACTTCTCCCTACTTTGTGTTTATGTCAAGTCTCTTCCTGAAAAATCAGAAAGTACTTATTTTTTTCATGTGTGTTTTTACCATGGAAAACCCCAAACTCCTCTTCTTATATTAGCAACAGTGACCTAAATAATGGAACATGTGAATCTATTACTATCTCTTTTTCATTATTCATTTCTATTTCAAACTGCAGATGCTTTATCATCTCCCAGTGTCCTAAGGTCCATCCTGATATTTTTGTTGCATTACTAAGTCTTAGATCAGCACAGAAAGATAAGATAGTTAAGAACATCAGCTCCAGTAAATCAGGACAAGTCTAAGTCTTGCATTCTTTCTCACCTAGCTGAGAAACCACTACTGTAATTCCCAGAGGCTGAGAATCCTGAGAAAAGTGAACAGTAAATCAAAGGACATTTTTTGAGCTTAGGTGGAGTTAGCTGCTTGTATTAAATTGTTTTGTTGGGGTGTGCATGTAACACTTCTAAGTCAAAAATAAACCCTTCCTCTGACATCAATTATATCCCAGTATGTACATGGTAAGAAGGCTGTGTTGCTGGCTGTATCCAACAATGCCAGCCCTGACCAGAAGTCCCTAGTTAGACAGCCCTGGCTTCTTGAGCAGGAACTGTATCCTACATAATCGCTCAGCCATGAAAATTACTGCCTTTCCTTCTCTACTGGAATGCTAAAAATCTCCCATACAGCTTCTAACTTCTCACTCATTTTCTTGGGGTATCTGAGTGTAACAAAAGTTCCAAAACAAAACTGTTTTTATTGCTGCCATACTAATCTCCAGTCCAGTGACCATGGAGACAAAAAAATATAAAGATTGTTCCATCAAGTGACAAACGGGCTAGTCACACTACACTATGTTTTGGAGGTTTAAGTGCATTATTACGTATTATTGGTCAAATTCAAACCCAGCTTAACATAACGAGGTATGAAAACCAACTGCTTCTCTAAATACCCAAGTACCAACTACAAAACAACATACAAGTCACTAGGAAAAATATTCTACAGCAAAACCCATAAAAAAACTAGATTAGACAAGCAGTCAGTCACACAAGGGTGTGTCAGAAAAATATTTCTGCTTCAGTATCTCAAATAAAAAGGAAGCATAAGAAAGTTTCCTCCTCCTTGAATGACGAGGAAGATTAAGACAACCTACACAAGAGTTCAGAATAATCTTAACTAGAAATGTCCTGTCTCCAGCATGGCTTTGCATTACACAGCAACCCATCATCATATGCAAACAGACTGTACTGAGAAATGGGCTCAGAATCAAATTCCACAGGCAGCATCCACACAGTATGTTTGTCTCCAGCAGGTAAAAAAGTAATCTCTAATTTTCTTCTGGGTTTGTCAACAATCACACATTTATCCCATCTGTCTCAACAAACAGAACTAACTCCATAAATACACACAGCCATTCCAATTCTCCCCTCTCCTTTGTTCAGCATTCTGTTTGCTGCTACTGCTTTTGAATTACATCCTACAGAATCAGACTAATCTTCCCATCATATGCAAAGCAATCTGCCTAAAAGGAAAAAAAACCCACACAAACAAATAAACTGATTTTTTCCCGGAATTCTGGAATGTGAGGCAGATTGGGAATGGTCTAAAACAAGTAACACAGCAAGTCTCTTCTTGTTCATGCTGAGATTACAAAAGGTATGGAGGACTACCCACAGCATAGAACATATCATAGAATACGACAGAAATTTGAAGAAACAACACCTATTTTAAAACAAACTGCAAGTATAATTTGAGGTCTCAAGATGGAAAAAAAAAAAAAATCCAACATTAAGATGCTGTATGTCATCCCATGTGCTGTCTATACCCAATGTGACAGTTTCCATTTACACAACTGCTTTTTTTGCAGAAGCATCTTGTTCATTCAGTACCTGTCAGACCTGCCATAGAACTGATGCAGATAAGTACCACTTATTCAATTAGTGGTCTCTGCTCTGTTTATAGCACAATATCTGCTTTATAAAGAGAATAATAATGCACCATATCAGAATATCCCGCGAACATTAAGGAACACAACGCTCATCTCCTGTAAAGAACGCATCTCAGTAGAGATAAAGAGAAGGCAACATGGAAAACAAAACCAAATTTACCTGGATCAAAGCCAGGACTATAATTTACTGAATTCTGTGCTCAAGCATGCTGACCTTAATGCTGAATATTCAAAGCAACTTCTCTTCAATTGCTCCTGCACATCAGAGTCCAGATTTCTAAACTGCCACACAGAAAATGGAGAAACTCACTATGATGAAGGAAGAATCAAGGCAGGTTCTTCACTTCAGCAATCACCACCCTAACCAGACAGGCCTCTCTCTCTCTCTCTCTCTCTCTCTCTCCAAAAATTTATTATTATTTTTCCTTAAAATTTGGAAGTATGCCTGTATTTGTCAGCGTAACTCCATGAACCGGGTCCCTCCTATACATGTTCTCTGCCTTGTCTTAATAATTTATTTCTCTTGGCAGCAGCAAGTTAGCAGTTGTTTTTAAGGGAAAAGAGAAGAACAAAAAACCCTTCTCAGTGATGATGTTCAAACTACCTTTTCACTGCTGCACTGAGATGTCAGGAGCAGCGTACACCCCAAACCTCCCCACACAGCTGTGCTGACCTCAGCATCTCTCCTCAGACAGCACAATAATTACACTGGCAGGAGTCAGTTAATCCAGGAGGGAATTGATCTGTAAAACGGTATGATTAGCTTCGACAGAACAGGGACATCGATACAGGGACAAACGTCAGATGACAAAAGGTTGTGAACTCCAGCCTTAGCCCTGCACCTTCCCTAGCTAAGGAGGATAAGCTTCCTTTGCTTCAGCAACACTGGGGTCACAAACACACTGCATAAATCCAAAATCAGCCAGACTCCTCCTCACTTCCAGAAGCCACTGCCTGCCTGGCAGTTCCCAGCGCACGACCTGCAGCTGCTGCAGGAGTGGCCTGTTCAGAGCATTCCCCTTAGGGATTACTCTGCTGCCAGTCTGCTGCTGGAGAGGCAACAGCCATTTATCCTGCCTACCTTTCAGCTATAAACCATCAAATGATACTTCCACGTAAAAAGACATTGTTAAATACATATATATATATATGGAGTCAGGCTCTTATAAAAATTTTCAGAAACGTCAATAAAGCAAAAACTACTTACATGCTTTGCTGAAAGGAAACACCTCACAAAAAAACCAAACGTGCTTAGCAGCTTCTTCTGAATAATGAGAGCTTCATAGCAGTAAATTAGCTAATCTTTTTAAAAGATTACTATTGGTTTTTTTTCAATTTTTATAAAAGAAAAAATAATAAAGATCATTTAGAATCCAGACAAGTGAAATAAAGCTTTAACTGTATTTAACCATAACAAACAAACATTGACAACCAACTCCAATGATAATTTTTAACAGTCACAAACTGAGAGTGATCACGACAGCCATGTACTATATGACATTGCTGGACTCTCATACCTCAAAACCAAAAGCAAAATAAACAAATAAAAGAAAGCAGCAGCAACTGGGCATGTGGGTCTGCCAACAGCAACAACAGCAAACCAACAGCACCAGCATCAAAATGTTAGATACCAGCAAACACTCTGGCCAGGGCTGAAGGCAATAAGGCAGCAGAGCTTCTTTAAAAGAAATCAATACCTGAAACCAAAGAGGATCATTGAATTACAAAAACTGTCTTTTTTTTTTTTTTTGCCTCTCAATTTTTAATGAGCAAAACATTCACTGCACAAGTCAGAAATGCTGCCAATGCCTTTTAAACGGGGTTTGCTGATGATTAATGCTATATTCTACCAGAAGCATAATATGTAACAAACTAACAAAAAATCCTCATTTCCAAAGGGAAAACAAGAATCAACATATTCATAAAGTACCCTTCTTCAAAGTCCTACAGTTTAAATGTTTGAAAAAGAAAAAAAAAGAACAAACCACCCCAAAACCCAAACCTACACAAGAAAGAAACCAAAAAGCAAATCAAGGCATTTTTAAGAGGTATTAGGAAAAGTTTAACTCTGTTCATATTCTATCAAATCTAGTTACTTGTTCTAAACCTTTAAGAAGTTACAAGCAAATACCATAATTTAATATCTTTGCTTATACTTCCTAATTAACACACATACTTTGGCAGCTTTGTAAATTGGCTTCAATTCAGCAAAATATTAACCATATGCCTAAAACTAAGCATATTTTATACCTTCTTGAAGTCGACTGGAAACAGAAGCATACATATATGTTAAAAATGAAACATATGCTCCAGTGATATGCCCAAATGGAGCCTTGGTGTTAAAAGGTCTTAAATAATTCATGTTTGAAACCATCTTGAAATTTTTCATTGAAAGGCAGTATGTCAAGAAAAATATCGGGTTTATCCTAATTTGAGCCACTAAACTTCAGGATACACACATTTTTTAAACTAGATGACCGAACAGACACTTTATCACTTGCTTTGGTTTTGCAAAGGGGTAACCTCATGTATTTGCCTGCAATACTAAGGCCTTGTCTGAAACAAGCACATTATTTTTATACTCTTGGATAAATGATGTATTTCTCCATTCTGCAGAAGGGACGCAAAACTAATGAGCTCACCAGCCCCATTTGACAGGCTCCAGACGCCTGTACACGTATGAGCTGGTTTATTTTTACAGTGATATAAATATCTCCAGAAACAAATATATAAATATTATATATATATATATATATATATATATATATATATATTTCATGCATACAGAGACACCTTGCTGCGGTGAGTCTGAGTCCCGCCGGCCAACAGCAACCCCTGGAGCCCCATCACCCGAGGCCACCCTCCCGGGGGCGCATCCCCACCGCGGTCACACCGCCCGCTCCCCGGGGACATCCCTGCGCACCGCGGCGGCACCGCCAAAGATGGATCCCGCTCCATCCGAGCCCAGCGGCTCCTTCTGGGCTGCGGGACCGAGGGGACCCGATCCGTCCCGGCAGGGCAGGGCAGGGCAGGGCAGGGCAGGGTCGGTACCTGATGCCGCGGCGGGGGCGCCCCCGGGCAGCGCCGCCCGCTGCTGCTGCTGGTGCTGGTGCTGCGGGCGGGGGGCGGCGGCGGCGGCGGGGAGGGCGAGCCGAGCCATCAGCAGCAGCGCCAGCCCCAGGAGCAGCGCGGAGAGCCGCCCGCAGGAGCCCGGCATGGCGAGCAGCCCCAGGGCAGCCGAGGCATATTGCGGGAGGCCGGCACCTCCAGGGGCTGCCGCGGGTCCGGCCGCCCCGGCACTGCGGCGGCAGCGCCAGCGCCAGCCCAGCCGGGGACGTGTGGGGAGGGGCCGGGCGGGAGGGGCAGGGAGGGGAGGGGAGAGGAGAGAGGAGGGGAAGGGAAGGGAGGGAAAAGGAAGGGGGAGAGAGGGGAAGGTAATAAAGGGGAAGGGGAGGGGAGGGGTCGGGGCCGTCTCATACCCATGACGGGGCAAGTCGCCCCCTGCGAACCGGCGGCGTTTGCCGGAGGCCCATGTTGTCGAGAGAAGTGAGGGGCCTTTGGCAGTCCCTTTAACAGCCCCCTTTGGCAGCCGCTGTGCCAGCCCCTTTGGCAGCTCCCTTTGCCAGCCCTTTTAGGGGCCCCTTTGGCAGCCCCTGTGCCAGCCTCTTTACAAGCCCCCCTGTGCCATCCCCTTTGCCATCCCCCTGTGCGGCACAGAGTGTCACGGCGCTGGCGCTGCTCCGGGTCAGCTCGAAAATCGCCTTCGCTCTGGCGCCGGCAGGCACAGAACCACATTTACCGAACCGCTCAATCGATGAGGTTGGAAAAGACCGAGGTCATCGCGTTCAACCCATGACCGAACATGACCGCGTCAACCAGCCCATGGCACTGAGCGCCACGTCCCGTCTCTCCTTAAACACCTTAAACACCGTGGCTGCGCCACCGCCCTGGGCAGCCCATTCCCACGTCTAAACACCCTTTCTGGGAAGAAATCCCTCCTAACGTGCAACCCAAGCTTCCCCTGGTGCAACTTTAGACTGTGCCCTCTCTCCTGTCGCCTGCGAGCAGAGCTCACCCCGCACCTGCCTACACCCCATGGCAGGAGCTGTAGAGTGAGATAAGGTCCCCTCTGAGCCTCCTCCAACATCCCGAGCTCCCTCAGCTGCTTCTCACCAGATTTGTGTTCCAGACCCTTCCCCAGCTCCATTGCCCTTTTCAGGACTCACATTCACGCATGGACCCACACTCGGATTTTACCTGTGTGCATCTGTAATTCTAAAATGTATGTAATGTTTGATATCAGCTCTGTTAATGGGAATAAACCTCTAAATAAGGCAAAGAGATGCTTGTATGGAGAATCAAAGCTTTAGGCAATACAAATACAGTTATGATGACTGTCACAGTGTCACAGATGTGTTGGTTTGAGCCACACAGGACAACAGAACTGGGTGATACTAAATTTTTAATGTATGTTTGAGTTGTGAATATAAACATATTTTAAAAGTATAAAATCACTTGCCTTTTAATAAAACAAAGATTAGCTAAATAAAAATTTTTATTTTAGACACAATAACATACTAGGCCAAATTCTATAGTTTTCAGATTGTAGAAAAAAAAAAAAAAAAAGTGGAATACAGTTACATACTATAGAGGAGTATAAATTTTCCCAAAGTGAAAGGAAAAACTGTTAGGTTATGTGCATATTTTCAACACATCTATTATAAAATCTAGAAAAAAAAATTCAAGTGTATTTTTCCTTATGATTAATGCCATTCTACACAGTAAAATACCATTAATTAATTGCCATCAATAATGACTTCAAATAGGTTGGAGATTGACATAGAAGATACCATTTTATTTCATTGCAGGTGCTGATAGTTCCCTGGCACTGTTTTGGGACAGCTGAAGAACGGCGTGCCCTCACCCATTTGTGTACTATGAGCAGTCACAGCTCGTAGGGTAATGCTGCAGTGGGAAATGTACACCCTCCCCGGCAGGTACTTTTCAACATTTCTCTTTATTGTCAGTCTCACTTTTCTTCATCAGCACCAAAAAAACTTTTCCATGAAAACCTGATTGCATTTGACAGGAGCTTGCTTGAAAGAAAGCAAAAGAGCAAAAACCCCAGACAATCATTTGCTTGATGTGGAACTCCTGCAGCAGAAATTTCTGCTACGAGCAGAAATTCTCTTTTTTGTTTAGCAAACATGCTCAGTGTCTATTTGCCTAATTAACGTCCTCTCACCAAGCTTCCTATTTCAACCTTTTATCTGGGGACTGCAAAGAAAAAGCATCTGTTTCTTCACAGCCACTGTTAGATCTGAATTAATTTTGGACTCCTTGCAACATTGCGTCATCTCAGGTAGAAGAAAGGCATCCACAAAAACTTGCTCATGCTTTGAGCAATTTGCTTCCTTTATGAATTCATCTGATGAGTATGTGGTGTTGAGAAAGGATGGATCACATATATGTTAATTTCCAAATGTTTGTAAACTTGGCTTCTAACAAGATATCTGGAGAGGAATAGTTGACCCAACTTGGTAGCTGAAACTTTTTAAATTGAAGACATGAATATGTGTAGTTATTGATTTATAAAGTTCTGGAAGAAAAAAAAAAATAAAAATCTGTTAAGTGTGTCATAAAAGCTCTTTTGAAAGTGGCTCCAAAAGGGGAATATCACACGTGGAAATAGTTTGTACTATATTTAGATCAATTACTAACAAAAATTAGAGTACACCATAATACTCATTTCAGCAAAAATATAGTCAATATTATGTCTCCTTAATCAAATTTTCTTTGAAAAGAGATGAAAGCTGATAAAAAGTAATTGAATTCAACTACCTGAGTATTACCCTGAGGAATTATGTCCAGCAGTAAGTCCTGCAGTCCTTAAAGGCTGCTCACACACTCTTCAAACTCTAAACAAATTACAACCATCAGCAGCAGCCTCTGAAGGGATGTAAGATGGCATCTGATATTCTGTTAGGGACTGAAAAGTGTGCACACAAATGACACAGAAATGCCAATGCAGATAGATTCTGCAAACCTGTGTGAAGAACAGTAACACATAGGCATGGTCTGCACGTAAAAAGACTGGTAATGTAGTGGCTTACTGTCTTTTTTGTTTGGTTGGGTTTGTTTTGCTTCTCACATTTGGAAGGTCTGTGTTGTGTATTTGTGTCCTGCAAGCTCAGTCTTAGCATGTCTTCTATGTTTGTCAAGAGAGGCAATGATTCAGCACCAAACTTTTAGGTTTATCAGAAAGATGCAGTAAAACTGATTGTGAAATACCTTGTGAGAAGATGGGTTGACTGCACTAACCTTAATTCTTTATGTATAGGAGACAATATATTGATAAGAAGTTCATACAAATACTTAAAAAAAAAAAAAGTATTTTCAATTGTTCACTGTTCTCAAAAATGCTTGAACTGGCAATTTAAAAATATTGATGTACTAATATGCAATAAGGTATTCATGTATTAGTAATTAATTTACAAATTAACTAATGATCAAAGCATACAATAAAGTATCCTACATGTATGCAAAGAGTCAGAAACCTAGATAATGTACAGCGGCAAAGCTCCAGGGGAGGCAGTGGAGTTGTGTAAATGTACATAACCTCAAGACATGGGCCATCATTTTATTTAAGGTGGTTATGGCCTAAGATGTGAATTTGCAAAGCCACTCTGTTGCCTGGTGGCTGTCATGAGATAGCTGTTGTCAGTCATTTCTCAAAGGTGTGTTCATTTGAACCTGCTAAGCAGATGCAGAGGTCACTGTGCTGGTATCTAATTCACCAAAACTCAGCCTGTGTTGGCCGCAGTGTGTGCTGAACTGATGGTGAGTTAGGTTTGACCCTGATGCAGCTGCTGTGACATCACTGGAAGGTATCAACTGAAACACAAATAGCAGTTTTGCATCTTTCCAGTGTCTGTTACTGTTTTCTGGAGGTTGGCAAATTAACCACTAGCAATTCAGGGAACTCAGTGCTCTGGAGTTTTCTAAAGGGTTCACAAGTACCAAAATTAATTTCTAGATATAGAAATTCTAGCAACATAAACACATATGCCTTTATTGTGACACAAAATAGTTATTGTCAGCCCACTCTTAAAGGTGAGTATGTTAATCGGAAAAAATGTAATACTATGATCAAATTAGACTAATAATATAGGAAGAAAAGAAAAAGCAGTTCTATGAAACTTTTTGTAAACAAAGGACAAGATTTCACCATTTTCTGCACTGATGTGGCAGCTATAAAATCTAAAATGTTTATTCTGGTATACAAAAATTGTTGGAAATCAAGTTTTGTGGTGAATATAATTTGTGACTAGATCCTCCTTTTTGCTGATGATTACAAAATTTGTTGATTTAAGGTTAATGTGTGCCACTTGAGCTGAGAATGTAGAGGTTGTGTAAATGTGAGCTTTTGTATTGAGCAGGTAACCTTAAATTAGAAATATATACTACAAAATATTTGCTAGTGAATTAAATGTATATTAAAAATACACCTAAGATTAAAAAAACCCACAAACACAGAATTCCTGTTAAGAGGTATTTTATTCCAAAATTCTAAATATCAGAATCAAGTCAATGCTTACATTTTGCAATTTATCCAATCATAATATTTTGAAATTGTATACATACGTAGAAAAATACAACCTAATAAAAACAGTCAAATCTGCATTAGGATGAAAAGAATGAGTTGTAAGGAAAACCATAGCTTAATAGCTATATATTTCATACCAGTACAAAATTACTGTGCCACAATACCCACTTCTTTTCTCACAATTTATAATTTAATACAAAATAAGGTGACTTCAAATGTATATTGCTCTCCTTAAATGTACCGAAGGCCTTGGAAACAAGTTCAGAGTAACTGAAAATATTCCCATTTACTTTACAAGTATTTACTACATGACTAAGAAACACAAAATGCAGCACTCTTGTTAGTATGTTAATTTTCTGCTTGTGCAAACAATGCTCTACTGATTTAATGCACGAGCAAAACCAAAAAGAAAACAGGCAAAAAAAAATCCATTACAAAGAAATAAAATGTTACATTTTCAGCATATTGGTATAATAGCAAATACAGGTTCCCTTCATGGATAGAAAAGTAAAACCTGACAAAGGTTTTTGAAGATTCAAATGCTACATTAGATCTTCAATTACTTTGCAAAAGCCAAGGGTCAAGTTACTCAACTTTAATGCAGCATATCTGGAGAAGGTCATTGCAAGAAAGGTTAGATTTCCTGTGTTATATTAAAATTCTACACACTGGAAAAAAATACACCAAAGTACTAAATACCATAACCACATGAAACAGTAGTAGTACTACAGATTCAAACCCATTATTGTATAGTCTCTAGTCAAATTTTCCACAATGGACTTTATTGTACCAGTTCTCAATAACTCAAGAGTTAGTAATGCATACACTTGAGAATATACATCATGTTTCACCCAATGTGGGCGATCAGAAACATCCTATTCCATTCATTTATCTCCTCAATTGGACACACTGGTTTTGTTAATTCCTTACAAACACTGACCACTGTAAGTCAACAAACGCTACACCCCTTCTTAGGCAAACAAAACCGAGCAACTTGGCAGTGAACTGGATCTGATTACATTATATTGCACGTGGGCATTAGAACCTGGAGACTCAGTACCAAAGAGTTCAGATCCCACCCACATCCAGGGGAGTTACCAGAGCTCAGCATAAAATCACGATCCAAAGTGGCATTTGGTCCTGACAGGAGGCCCCTGCCAGAGAACTAGCAGGTTCCTCCCATCTCAGCAACAGACAAACAAAAAATTATCTCTTTGCGTTAAAGCTCATCCAGGGTCTGCCACTACCTTTGCATTTTTTGGATTTCCATTTTTCTTTTATAAAGTCCTTTTTTCCCTCCCTCATTAACAGCCAGCATCAATGAACACAAAGAATCCTGACTCTATTTTCACCAGGCTAATGATGCTCTGACTGTCTGTGTTGGTGTCGGGAAAAAACAAATTGTCAGGATAACCAACAGCAAACCAAATATTGCAAAAATGTAAGTGCAATGTGAATCCTTCAAATCACCATGAGCATGCTGATTATAGCTGCAATATTTTCAAAATACTCATGACAGGTCACCTTGAAGATTATTTAAGCAGGGACACAAATTTAGAAACAACTAAATATTAAAAATATTTGCTTGGAATAAATGCTTTATAAAGAAAAAGCACATGTAATAAACTTTCTTAAAGTTTCCACAGACACTATGTGAATCAAAGTCCAACGTGTAGATCAAAATGTAAAAGAGAAAAATGGGACAAATAAAATGCTGAATTTGATACAAAAATTTCCTCAAAGATTTCAAATTATGTTGATAAACGTAGCCCTTGACGTTACAGTTACACCTAAACAAAAGCTATCTCCACAATTTCATAGTTTCTTGAAAGAAATGTAAACCTATAAATTAGGTTTCTTGCTTTACATTTTCGAAATACTGTCAAGTATAGTAATAGATAATATGCATTTTGTAATACAAATCACTTCACTGATCATGAGATGCTGCTATAATTGAAAACTGGAGTACTTATACAAATTCATATTTCATTATAAAAGATATAGCTCTTTAAAAGTGTTTTTATTGCCTAAATAATTACATAGCTGTTGATTTTATATTCATAAAAATATGCTTCTCAAAAGAAGGCTAATAATCTGTTACTGTACTTGTATTTTTTTAAAATGCTTCCAATATACATCTCATGCACATCAATTTTGACTCAAAGGCATTATTTTCATTCCAAAATACATTTTTTAAAATTTCTTTAAAAGCTTTAACATAATTCTACAATATTTGCTATAAGAATACATCAATGCTTGTAAGTCAGTATAAAATTTTTACTGACACAAGTACATGCATAGTCTGGAATCTTATTGCTGAATCTAGAATGTGCTGCCAGATGTTTCCTGCACCCCCATTCAGAAAAAACTTCCAGTTCGGAACCTCCCTGAAACACAAATGTTACTTTAAACTGGATTTGAAGTGTTACATCAATGTTCAGTAAGTAACCTGTACTTAGGTACACTTACCGCATATTACTTACTCCATTTGCACATGCTACTGTGGGGTTTTTAACCAAACTGGCAAGTAGTGGACATGGGAGAAGGAATTATTTGTTTCTATTCTCCAGTAGAATGCAGGAAATAAAAATCACTTAAATAAGTCTTACTTTATGTAACTTCAAAAATGGAAGAAATTTTCCATAGCTACAGTAATTGTACCAATAAAATGTACCTTTTTATCCTGAAAAATCAGCAAAATGAGTTTCCAGTTGCCACAGTAAAATGATGATGCAGTTAGCACTGACATTAACTATGCTATAGTATCTCTTCCATGTCAGCTGGAGAGATCTAGATCATGCTTTTCTAAAATATTTTTTTAATCTCCTTATAACACCTAGACATGCAAGTACTCTCCTAAATTTCAAGTCAACATGGTGTGTACATGTAATGAAAGCACACATGTAAGAATTAGAGCTATAATCTGCCTGACAGTCTCTTAAACCTCTTAACCTACAAAGATCAGGACTGGGTAAAATCAATCTCCTTGCACATATATAATCAGTTGACAATGTGTGAACTACAAGCTCATGTAAGGAACTGAAATGCTGTTCTATCAAAGTCACCTTTGGGGCCAGGATTAAAGCCTGACTCCTAATTCTTTACTATATAATTAGTAACAATACCAAAAGCAAAGACAAAAATAAAACATTGGCCACACTGAAGCCCTTGAAAATTCAGTGAAAACAGAATTATGCCCTATAGCCTTTCATAAAAGTAGTTTTATCTAAACAAACAGTCTAAACCAAACCAATGTCAATGGATAAATATGCAAGTCTGTATCTGGTGTACATACTGGCTCCCACAGACTGTGCTGTCTCCCTCCAGGACTCAGATGTCATCATGGTTCAGCAAGTAAGAATGGACTTAACAACGAAAGCCATTTGTGGATTTTAAATCCCTGAAATAAGTGTTGAATCACACTGTTCATTTCAGATGAGTCTGGTTTTATCAGGATTTGTGGTATTTATGGGGGAGATGAGGCTTTGAACAAAAACCCAAGGTACAAAACCAAACCAAGCAGAGTTTTTGTCCTTTTAAGAGCTTGTCTACATAGAAATCTCACTGGTGTAACTACAGTAGAAGTCTTCCTTTGTGTATGTGGCTGCACACAGGGAGTTTATAATGTAATTTATTCCCTTTTAGAACAGAGAATAAACACCTCTGATAGAAGGCACCTTTGTTTAAGTATGTCCACTCTAAGATCTCTGCAACACATGTGGTTTCAGGCTGAACCACCTTCTAATGTGCAGTTACTTGTCTACTGAAGTGCATAGATAGTCTTTGTGTTCTCTCATAAGTCTAAGAAGCTTCACTTTACTACACCAATGGTGAGGGAAATAAGCTAAGAATGATGCAAGCCCATGGCTTTAAACCACAGACGTTTTGCTAAGTTTAAAAAACAAAAATGAAACAAAATATTTAGTGTTTTTTCTGGTAATGAAATGTATTGAACATAATGAAATGTCTTGTGCAATGAAATGTCTTTTGTGCAATGGAACATACAATGAATGAAGCAATGAATGAGTGAAATGAAACAAGCCAATGAAACAATGAATGAGTGAAATGAAACAAGCCAAATCAACCCTCCCTTTTCAAACCCTTTCACATTGCCAGCTCTGCTCTGCTTCATCTGACAAGCTCACTGTTCTCTCAGGGCAGGAGACAAGGCAGGTGTGAGTGTGGCCAAGATCCACGTGGCTGGCAGACAGCCTAGTTCCAACAGTCCCTATGTTATTCCATCCTGCACAGCGTGAGAATTAACAACAGCTCCCATACAGTGCCTCAGGTAACCTGTCACAGAGTATTCCCTCCGCTGCTTTGCCAGAAACCAAAATTCAATCTGAGTAATATACAGACTTAATTTCAAACCCTCTGAAGGTTTGCCTTATGGACATAAAGGCAATGGGTTTTCTCAGACATGTCTGTTGGCAGCCACAGTCCAGTATCTTGTCCCTGGCAGAACATGAATGCATCCATGCTGCCAAGAATTCTGTGGAACACCTGGATCCTGCTCTGTGGAAATACACAGCAGAGTCTTTGGATCTTGCCCTGAATCTTTTCCCTAGGTCCCATAGAAAGTACACCAGCACCAGCTTTCTATTGCTCACTTTGTGTGTGTAGACTCAACCCCTACAGTCAAGATACCCAGGGCCTGGAGAACAGTATTTGTAAAGTCTAGAGGGAAACCACAAGACAGGTGACTGAGCAGGCAGAGGAACATGTATCAGATGTGAATGATACCACAGAATATTTCATATTCTGTGAGCAAGAGAAAAAATTGTCACCAGAGTTAATGAATCTAAGAACATTCTTCAGTTTTGTAAAACAAGCTACATTCATTTTTTTTTTTTTTTTTTTGTGCAACTAACTTTCAGGAGCTAGGAAATGAAATGTAGTGTAATTCAACAGAAATCAATCAAAACTACACATGTAATCCAACAAGTATCCATGGAAGCTGTTGGCTTCAAGAGCAAACACAGAATCCATGTAGAAATCCATGGAAAGTCGGTACATGAATGAAAAAAGATGATGTCTCCTGTATCCCAGTAAGCAAAATCAAAGCACTACGTATCAGGTAAGCTTTTCACACAGCAGTCAGTGCAGATGTGTTAGTCACAAATGTGAACATAATACAAAAAGGAGGATTTAAATATAATGCTCTTATTTTGCATGAGCTGATGTCTTCCAGATCAGCAGCTCTGCAGTTGTGTTTTGTTGTTGATGGGGAAACCAATATTTGTAACGGAGATGTAGGCAGTTTTAAATTTCAGAATGTCTTACAGATAAAACTCTGCTCAAGCTTCTGATGTTCCTTCCCCATTCTCATGTGGTTGCAGTTGTTCTCTTTCTTGTTCTTCCTGAGGTGGTCTCACACGTTTGAAAAAGCCCATCTGTGATTCAGAGATCAATAAACAAATTGCATTGTAATTTGCCAAATATGCAGATAATTTCTATTTCTCTTTCCTTCTTAACTGGTTCCATTAGTATTTTTCTCCCTACTCTCTTTTTCCTCATTTTTGACCGCCAAAAGCAGTAAATATCAACTGAAAAATCAAACCAACTAACTCAGCACAATCACAGACATGCTTTTATTATTCAGCTTTTCCTAACAAAGCTGAAAGGCTTTTACAGTTATCCAAAAACGTAACTGATTGAGATGTTCAGGGCACCAAGGTATTTCTGCGAACTGCTGGCACTCTATGAAATAATGCATCGCTAGGAGGGAAAAAAAGACACCACTTACCCTGTACATAACAAACACTAGAACAGCCAAGAGCAGCAACCCTGCTAGGACAGCCAAAATGATAACCCACACAGGCACAGGCATAGGCTGTGGTTGAATGCCCCAGGTAATATTTGTAGTAACCTAACAGAAAAACACAATAAATCACACTTTGCACTGCAGTGACAAGCTGAGTTCATTCATGCAATTTAAAAGTCTTGTATATCTTGATCCTATAGTGATTATAATCTTAATCCAGTATAAATTACTTTTACTCTACTTTTACTCTAATGTGAGTTAAAAGCTTTAGATTAATGGTGACATAAAGACTTCACTGACCCAAATTTAATAGGGTTTTAAAATTAAATGAAAACAGGGATTGGGGTTTGTTTGGTTTGGTTTTGCTTTTTTTTCAATCAGTGATAACACAGCAACATATCTTCTGCAATGCTTGATGATTTTCAGTAAAACTGTAGGAATATGGATATATTTGGGAATTAGAGAAAAATAATTCAGGGGATTTCAGTTTTTTTTTTTTCTTAAAAAGCGGTATTCTTTGGAAAAAAAGAAAAAAACAACTCCACAAGGTTTATGAGAGAAAAAAAACCCAGCTAATAAAAGACACTAGGAACCATATTCAAAAATAAATGTCACAATCCTTTTCAAACTTTTTCTTAAGAACTTTTAATGCTATAGTGCTTACCAAAAACTTTTAATTTGGCAGCCCAAATAAATGGCCTATATATTCCTTTCTGTTTGCACCCTGTCTCCTTTCTCTTGGAAACTCCCTGGGGCACAGATGCTCTTTATGTTCCATGTTCACATTGTACTTCATATAATATAAAAAAGGCCCATTATTCAAGCTCTATGTGCTACTACAGTAGAAAACAAATTTCAAATAAAATATTTCTCTAACAAAAGTGGCATTAACAAGAACATTAAGACTGTTCACCATAATTTCTTTTCATTTTCAATTAAGTCTTTCAAGATACAAATATTGTCAACTCTAGTCTTAGTTTTACCCTCAATTGTATGTGTATAATTGATGAATCAAATAGCTGGTAAAATTACAATTATACCAAGCTACAAAAAAGCTATCCAACAATAATTGTCTTTGTATTAGTTTTTAAGTGACTACCTATGGAAACTCAAGGTGGATGTAAATGACTTACTACTGTAGAATTGTGGATATCTTCAAAGGAGAGGTTCTTATAGGGGAACTCGATAACACTGAAAGAAGCAGATGATTTGAGAGAGTAGGAGTGATTCTGATTTTCTTTCTGTGTAAGAAAAACAAAATTAGTACTGCATGTGGACACAGAAATCACTTTTAATGTTTCAGAAAGAGGGACAGAATATTCAGTCACTCACATTCATGAAAGTTTGGGTCCAAAGGCGTGATTTTAAGTACAATATTGCACTCTTTCCCCTTTCCAGGTGGCCAACTTGACAGACAATCTTTAAACAGTCAGCAGTTCCACAGCCCTGTATATAAAAATTGGAATGATATTGTAGGATGAAAATATTTGAGAAGTCATTAATGGCATTACATTCGCTTAACCACATTTATTTTACATACATATACATACCCTATTGTCCTCTTTTCCTGGCAAAGCACTATAAACTATTCAAATACATGAAATAACCTCCAGTACTGGATAATTACTTACAGTTTGCAGTTAGGAAGACAGTGATATGGCAATATGTTTACTTCCTATGACAGGTTATTTCCAATCTTGTTTAGAAAGGACCCAATTGCAGGGTCCACTGACCAGCTGGGAAACACGTGTTGTGAAATCAGCTGTGATTTGTAGCAAAGAGGATGCCTGCAGCATTCCCCTGCTTCCTCCCATGTGCCCTGTTTTACCAGCCTTCCTCCTGTAAGTATTGATTTTCAAATAGCTCAGTACAGAAGACTGACGCTGAATGAAAAGCCCAAAGTGACCTTAAAGGACTTAAAAGCAAAAAGGCATGAAACTGTTGGGGTACTGTCAACACCTCGGGGCAGGAATGCTGAGGTCTTACCAGAGTGTGCACGTCCCCTTCGACCACGCTCACATCCCTTCGACTGACACGGTGGTCACGGTTATCTTCCCTGCCAAGAGTTTCATTCTTATCATCATCTTTAGAAGCAGAAATCTAAGATACACCAAGGGAACCCAAATAATAAATTAAATGTTTGCAGACACCCAAGGTATGGTCAAGAAAATACAAAACTGTAAGTTTCTCTCATTCTTTCCTGGCTGTACCTACAGCTGCAATTAAAATGTTGCTTCTGCCTTTACTAGATCACTGATGCAAATTTCTCCTAGAAACTAACACGGAATCTCACCTACCTTAATTCTTCTTCAACTCAAAACTTTTTCATTGATAGATCAAAATCACTCTTAGACTGCAACAGATAATCTGGTTTTGCAACCTTTAGAACTTTTCACCAACATTTCAGTTTTTAGTCGAAAAAAACCAGCAGTATTATGATATTGATGAACCACATTGCACTGTGCTGGTGTATACATGATCAGACATACACAAAAATATTTTTTCACAGGGGTTTGAAGAAGTGTACAGTAGGTTCATCAGTTATTTCAGTAATTCCTTAGACATTCCAAAAGAAAAATCACAAATTTACACATGGGACTAGGCAGAGCTATGCCCCTTGTTCTCTACATAACAAGTTTATACAAGAAAACTTACAAAGAGTGGTAAAAAATATATTATTGCAAATGGCATAGCAGAAGCACAGGAGATTTGTATTTATATATTCACTGAAGTTGTTTTCTGATTATCGAGGATACATGAGTATTCTTTGTTGTTCTATACACGGAGTAACTTCCTTGTTTGCTTAAATCTTTTTATAACTAATACACTGATTTTTACTACTTGTTCTAAACTGTCCTGGAATTCAGCTCTCTGCACTCAAACTTGTTGGATTTTACCTGGTGTTTCTTTGTCCAGCCCAGCCTAGGGAAAAGGAGTTTCTTCTGCTCTGTGCTCTGCAAACTACATGTTTGTCTGGTAGTGATGCCCTTCTTAGGCCTCACTGAAACACGCCTACTGATCTCTGGGACATTGGCATGAGGGTCTAGATAAACAAGCCAGTCATAAAAAAAATAATGCCATTTTTCTTCCAAGAAACAAACCCCAGAACATTTACATAAACAGCCCAGAAGCATATGGAATGTTTTTGCTCACAGTTACATTCAATACAATTCCATTACTTTGAATTGAGAACTCATATAGTACGCCTTAAAGAAAGAAAAAAAAAAAAGGAAGAAAACCCCACAACAAATAAAAAGAAGCAAAAAAAACATTGATCTTTAGGTTGACAACCTGTTATCTACCTTTTATTTCACCTGCTGTATACATTAGTAGGTACTATCAAAGAGTGCAGTCTTATTCATCAACAAGAGATGAAAAGTGAACTCAGTGTTAGATAGTCTCAGGGATTTGGCTATTTTGGGTGTTTACAAAACACCCAACATGTTTCATATTCCACTCAAAAAAAAGCAAAGTCCTGCTTACCTTAATTTTCAATGGATTGATTTCCATGTCAGAAGTGCAGTTCATGGGACCATCAATTTCATACTGAACAATGTACAGCAGCGTGTTGTTTTTATATTTGTAAGGCCACTGCAGAGTCATCATCACCTTGCTGAAGGCACTTGGACCATTGTTTCTCAGCTGATTATGACAATAACATTTAGAGATGTAACAAATCGCAAACAATGCTACTTTCTTTGTCAATGTGCATATAATTGTTATTTTTTCTTTATATTATTTGAATCATAAACGTGATACTACCACTACTCCTATCCTCAAACACTTATGGCAACAGAATGAACATCTTTACCTAAAAGGGGTAGCCAAAATTCAGTCCCTCAACAGAAAAAACTTCAAATTACTTCTGTAATTTGATAAAATGTAAATTGAAGAAAAGCTGCATGACATTAGAGTCTTTTGCCTTTAATAAATGCAATTTTTCATTGATAAAAACATGGGTTGGATTTTTTAGTCTATTGCATGAATCAGTGCCCTGTACCTGTCTGAGACAAGATCCTCTGAGCACAGATATAAATACCAGTAAGGTTCATCAGATAAATGATCTCTTAAGTTCTAGAATGACTTTTAACTACTATCCACACAGCTCTCAGGAAGTTTGGTTTAATTAAACAATCTAGATTAAAGCTGGGACCATTCTTTTACAGAATTTTTAAATACTTAAATTTTTTCAAGGCAAAAAACTTCAAAATAATGATTCAGAGCAGTTAGAGTACAAATGAGGATACTGAATAATTTACAGCTATGAGCCATTTCCTGAGTGGAAAAAGTTAGTTCAGATGCTTTATCTGGATTTCAAAAGGGGAAAGAGTAAAATATGGGTAATTATGTAAGTAATCAGCCCTTTCTGTTTGGCCACTCTATCTGCAGGCATTCCAGCCCTTCTTGCAGATAGCAATTATCAACCCAACATTAAAAAAAGAAAGTATTTCCTTCCATGCAAGATGAAAATAAAGAAAAAAATCCTAATTTACTCCAGAGAAAAGCTACACCAGATTTCTTTTCATTTATCATAGAACTGTGTCATTGAAGCTAGCAGTAATTCCATACCTCATAAATATGCTGAACTAGAGGCCCAATATCATCTTCTGTTTCTGGGTTCTCCTTTGGCTGCCAATTTGCAATAGGAAGGAATATGTGATCAGGAGATGACACACTAAACAGGGGAGCAAAGAAGTTGTTATTATCAAGTATAAAATGAGAAATATTATTCTTTAAAATATCTAAAAAGAGCCAAAACCCTTAACATACAGTCTCCAATTTTTCATCCTCTATATAGGAAAACAGAAAAAACAGAATTTGAGTGGCTTGAATATTAAGTGTTCAGTTTTCTTCTCTACACAAAAAGATTAACCTTGTCTTTAGAACACTTTTTCCTTTTCTAAATTTTGGATTCATCCTACAACACCTACTAAACCAGTCACAGAATAAGATACATACATGCCATCCAAAAAACACAAAGCATGAAATACTTGATAATGAGAAATACTGATAATGCAGAGCCTTAGCAGCACAGTCCTAAGACTAATTCAGCATGCACTGAAAACAGGGGATCAGGCTCTTCCAGTGTGCCCCACCTCTCAGATGCTAACAAAATGGGATCACAATAATGAGCATAATGGAAATTTTAAAATACCATGACTCAGGAATCCAAGTTAACTGACTAAGCCAGAGGACTGTAGAGATTTTAGGTGTTGTTTCTGGTAAGCAGAAGTGATGGAGGTAACAGAGTCATTACAATATTAATACTGCGATTCAGACTGAAGGACGTGAGGGTATTGCAAACTTAACTTCTATAGGATTTTCAATTTCGATTTTAGATAAGGTTTCAGGGTCATTTTTTTTTTATGAAACCCCAGTCAGATTGTGGAGCAGGAAAGTGACCTGGAGAAATGTGCAACTGCAAACATGAGGGGTAATTTTTTAACTCTTCTAAAGAAAAATCTCTAGTAATTGAGGCACAACATTCTTTTTGGAACTGATTTTGTAATTATTTAGAATTGTTTAAGATCTTAAAGTCCAAAGGGTGGCTGGAGAGAACCATGTTGTCTCTATGCTTAAAAATTCCCTAAGCCTTCCTGAAAACTTATGCAGACCTGAAAGAAAATTCTGTGACTATAAAGAAGCAAATATGCAAAGCTCATTAAAAATGTTTATCAAAATAGTATCAGTGCTTACCCTCTAATTTCAACAGCTGCTAAAATAGCAAGGTCAGCTTGATAGAATGCTATTGGGCTTAGATTGTCATACAGGTTGGAACTGCAGAGAAAATAAAAGGTAATTTCTTAAATTAAATAAATAAGGTATTTAATAAAAGACTCCTCACACAATAATTCTATGCAACATCATAATATGACTCCTGAGTACAATTGCTATAAGCTAAGGAGCAGATTCAAGCAAGTTCTCACCCAAATGCATGAAAAATCTGATTATTCTGTCTCCCTCACCAAACAATTGCCTTTAGAAAGACCTTAAATCCTATAGTTATTCTTTGCTGCTGCTGTAATCAAAACATACTTGCAACAGGGCTTTCCTCCTGACTTGTAAATACCTCCTTCTTTTATAGACTGGAGTTGCTCTGCTAGGAACTGAGACAGCTTTGGAAATCTAGCTTTGTGAGTTTAAGACAACTAGTGTGAGCCTTAAAACCTCCTCAGGATAATACCTTGGTAATTCCTGTCACTGTGAACTGTGATTACCACACAGTGATTGCATCACTGTTGGCTCTTCTTGCTTTCAGAAGTCGTGCAAGGAAATTGCTTCCATTAAAGGTGTAAAATGTTACAGGAACTTCCCTTTTCTTCCATCAGAAGACCAGCATGGCTTAAGCAACCTCACTGACTCTTTTTGACCCAGCAGGTGACTGCTGTTAGCCTAAGGAAGATGACAGACCCTCAGAGATCACTTTCTCCAAAGAGCCACCGGCACAACTTACTAGCTGATAAGGAACAGGGAACAAAATTGAACAGACAGCAATGGGAGATCAAAGAGATATTCTATACTGCCAAGACCTTTGATCAGTATGGCAAACCACAGTATCATTAAAACAGAACGGTAGATTTAAACTTATTTAACTCTTGTAGATGAAAAATGCGTATGTGGATGAGAATAATTTAGTCACTATATTAAAAAGAAAACTGAGGCCCTTAAAAGGAAAAAAAAGCTTTTGGTCCACCATGGGGAAAAAAAGGGAAACAGCTGAATTTTTACTGTTCATTAAGCAATATAAAATTGTATTGGGTAAAGCCTAATGATCACATCTCCAAATCTTAACTACCATCTCCAGAAGGTATAAATTCAGATTTATACATCATATTTATATGACAGTGCTGTGCTCATCTGATAATTAACAGGAACACAACTGTTTTGTTCCATTTAATTGTCACTCTTTTATGCTGGCTACTGTGATGGTTCACTGCATGTTGCTTCTAACTCAGACCACCCCATGCACTGCCTGTTCTGAAAGACTATCCCCTTCAAAATCTATGAAATGTGAAATTCTGGCTTTGCATCAGAAGGAATTCAGAGTTTAAACACCAGTTTTAAAAGAGGGCTATAAACCCAAGTAGAAATGTATTCTGTTTATTTTTTAAACAAGTATGAGGCAAAGACCAGAGAATTAGTCCCAAGTGAAACTGAGTAGCGCACAGCCTATTTACTGTGCAGGTTTCCTGCCAGATGAGGCACATTCTCATGGATTTCCATACCTTCGGATCTGCAAGTCAAACTTCACAGAGGTGTCCATCTCAGACTGCTGGTGCACACTGAACCGCAGGCCAGCTAACAGCTTAAGAAAAACATAACCACGAATCAGTGGAAGCACAATAAAACGCACAATAAAACACACAATAACAGCTTCTGAATGCTCTTATGCTACAACAGAATCACTTGAGATTTGTGGTCATGAGAAACCACACACAGAGAGCTGGCAAATAAAACTTGCTCAGTTCCTCGAGACTGGAAATGCACCTCCCTCTCTGCAGATCAGAGCCAAGGCATCACTGCCACAAAATAGAAAAGGAAGGATTACATCCTGCTCCCTGCCCTTCCTTCAGCCATTTCCACCCAGAACTGACCCTCCCTGTGTGCTGCAAAAAGTACTGTAGTTTAAAGAACAGGTCACACTTAACAATTCAAAATTCATTCCCAAGGTTTGTGTGAGTGATAGTTGCTTCAGTATCTCTGTTGTTCAGCTTGATATACTTTGAAAGACTTTACAAATAGCATTTATTCATCTACACAAAATGTCTCTTGGAAGAAAAGCATCATCAGTGTTTATATCTGTGACTGACTTTCACCTGATTTCCTCAGAAAATCATATCATCACCAAATCTGCCAGGTCCCACTAATAGTTTTTTTTATTCTTCCAATTTCAGCTACATTTGGTGGAATTGTAGAGGTCTCAACTAGATAAAACTCTACAAATTTTCACAAAATCAGGCAGAAGTGAGATGAACTAAGAGAAAAGTGTGTTATAAGCAAGCTCTTTATTATTTACTGAAAAATACATATCAGATAAATATAAAGACAAACTCATGAGGGACCAGAGTTCAATAATTCCACTACTGACTGAACTGGTATTTTGAGTTGCATCATAAAACTCATGACCACTCCTTTCAGCCTTTAATTTAGCTGGAAAGTTGAAACCAAGTATCACTGTACTAACCAAACATGTGGGCAGCTAAATGTCCACTAGATCTAATCTTGATGTTCTATGAGTAAACATCCTGCCCAAACACTACTGTGATTCAGAAAAATGTCACCTGCGCTCCTGTTTGATCTACCAGACACTTGTTGGCCCAAACCTTACCTTAGTTCCTGCTTTCATGGGATTTCCCAGGTCACAAACTACCATGCGAGTTTCATTCTCTGTTTTAAATGCACATGACAGCCTGGCTAGAGCCTGCAACACACCAAGAAGAAATATTAAGGAAGGTCATTCTTTACATCTGGACACCTGCATGAAATCTGGAGAGAAGTTCTAGATACACTGCATTAATTTAATTTCTCAGGCCTAAGTCAGTCAAGCATTAAAATCCAAATATGAAAATATCCACAGAGACAAATGTTTTTGACACATGGTAGATCTCTTTCCAAGGTTCTAAGAAGAAAAATTCAAGATTGTTACACTGGGTAGCAATTATGACTTTTGTGATGTAAGGCATTTATCCATGTGATTATATCCTGTGTGAAGAACTTTGGCAACTGGGCAAACTCAGTAGGAAAATAAAGATTGGAAGGCAACTGAATCTCCAGTCCAGAGATTGGAAGGCAAAATAACATGAATACCCACTAGCTTACTCAAAAAGAGGTCTTAGGGCACCTATCAGGTGTTGGATGAAGCAATATCACAAAGCTCTAGGGTAGGAGAGGTAAACTGGAGAACCAAACAAAAACATGTTCCAAGAGATACAAAAAGTCAGGAAAGATATTTTAATAATCTGTTTAGGCAGGATAACCAAAGACTTTCTACATACTGAGGTGGAAGAGAAGAGTGATGCCCAATATCATTTGCCTCACATCTGCCCAGCACATGACATGCTAAGTCTAAATTAAACTAAGTAAATTAACAAGGGCACTGTTCAAATAAAGACTTGTAGAAGATGAAATACGATTACTCAAAGAAGACAGTTGGAATTGTACCTCGTTGTTACGAACAACTCCAATGAAATCTGCTTGGGGTGGAACGACAACAAAGAGTTCTGCTTCATAGGCTCCTTCCCCTTGATTCTGAGCACTCACAATGAGTGTCAGGGGATTGTCATCACCAATATAGATCTGCTTCTGATCACTACAAAAAACAGGGTAAAAGTGAGCTCTGCATTCATGTTTTAAAGTGGATTAAGTGGCTGAACTTACAGAAACAAGAGACCTTCTGAAATTGCACAAAGACATTGGAGAAACCTGGGGCAGTACCTATGCTTCAGGAATACCAGGAGAGCTCTACATTGTTTTTTTTAAAACAAAGGTACCATGGCTATAATCACAAAAAATGGAACAAATATTACATGCTGTTCTGTAAGAATCCTTTCTATAAAATTTACAACAAACCACGAACACCTTTGCGTAACACAGAACAACTAAGAACAGCTAAATCCATGTGTATGTTTGGAATTACATGCCCACTTTGCAGAAGCACAAGCACATACTTATAACAAAACTCAAGGGAAGGCTCAATTGCAGAATACAGCCAAGACCTCTGCAGTGCCTTTGTTCCAGATACAAAGAGACTGCCTTTTCAAATAATGCACCTTCATTTCACCAGCTACAAGGACCTCTGGCTGTACCTGCACTGATGTACAGTGTTTCTGAAGCATTTGCATGAATTAGTGCTTGTGAAGTATTGTACCTACATACATGTGCACATAATATAGCACTGCACTAAGGGCATAAAAACCCAGATTATTAGTAGAAATAGTACAACAATGGTGGCTTTAGGGCATACAAAGCACAAAAACTCAGACTCATTGAAGAATTATCACTTAAAATTGTTTCTTTTTTCCACGTTTGATAAGATACTACCAATACCAACAACTGTCGGTAGAGCCCTACTCTCCCCTTCCTGGATAAAATCACAAGTTCATTCATCTATCTTGTGTTAAACAACCAAACAGTGGTACAATAGCAGCCAACACAGGGTCATTCTTGCTATGCATGTCCAGCTTAGCAAATGGACAAATAAATGTGGTGTATTTATAGTGCAGGCCAGGGGGAGTGAGGGGTGTGCACTTTCCTGCATTACATGCTGAAGACTTAGGGTTACAAAGCAGAAATTTTCTTTAAAATATATAATCCTGAGTTTAGATTGTATACACTGAGAAGTCCTACTTATTTCAACACATCCTTCAAACAAAAGTATTACAAGCTCTTGAATTTTAGAATTCAAGTAGGGAAGTTCCTTTTCCTTGTAATATTTTTCTCTTATGTTTACCTTTCTACTGACACCTCCAGCTTTGGTTTGCAGATATTATCATCCCCGCAATCCAGCAGAATATGTGCCTGTGCAGAAATCAAATACAGATTGTTGTAATGATTCCTGCATCTGTTCCAACATACATGTCCAATAATATTGTTTCACTATCATATATAAAAAAAAAAAATCTAAATAGTTGGTTATGAGTTATTTTCATATCCTTAGTCTCAGAAGAGAACAATGAGTTTTATACCTGGGGAGCACTGTGCCTTATCCTGCCCCACGGCAGTTCTAGGACTGATGTCTACACCTTAACCATCTTTCCATACTTTGAGTAATCTGTTCAAATTCAGTTGCATTTTCACTACCCTCTTCACAAACAAGTGTAAAAATTTGTTCAAAGGGCAGAAATTGAAAAAGATGTTTATTACCTTAAGAGAACTAGAGGGATAAACATTATATATATAGAACAGCATAGTATGAGCAAGGTATGAAACACTCCAAGCCTTCAAGATTCACACTTTCAGTACTGCTCTAAATGCTTTTCTCTAGAAAACTGTTAATTATTATGTGTGAAAAGGAGGCCCAGCACTAAAATTAATTTGACACAGATATGAAAAAAACAAAAACAACCAAAACCAAACCAACCAACCAACTAAATAAGAAGATCAACATACAATAACCATCAGTATTTCCATAATCCAAAGACCAAAGCCTAGATGTATATTTAGGTATCTTAATTTTTCAGAAGTCCTAAGATGACCATAAGCTGAGAGAAAGTTTTGAAAGCTAAGTTCCCTCATTACAGACTGAGGAATATACCTGTCTGCTCATATTAGCAGGAGTGAACTGGTTGAGGATAGGGTGCAATCCTGTTGCATCTGCAGCTGTTCTGTAATCCAGACGATATTCCATAAAAATAGTAATGGGAGTTAGCTTGTCTCTAAATTCAGATTCATCCTGAGGAAAGCAAAATCTGAATTACAATTAAAATGTAGTAGGAATGAGGAGATCAAAGCAACATGAAAACTTCTGAGCTATTTTCAAACTAGAAAACCTCTTGCTAGGAAACCTGCACTATTTCAGCAGTAACATGCCTGTTTAACAAATGGAAAACTGGAGTATACAGAAGTTATAGAACTCTACTAATAGCAAGGAGACTAAGGGTTGTGCTATTCTACTCTTTCCTGACAGGCAAAATTTACTAAGATCACTCAAATACACACCTTTGGACTTACAATTTTTCCTTCCCAAAATTATTACTTGGCACTTAGGAGTTGCTGACTTTCACATTGTTCATTTCAAATCATCCTGTTTCTCCAGTGTTGATCCTGCCTTTCAGAGTAGTTACAAACCATCTCTTAGCTTTATGTTAGTCACAGATTAGACCAGTGTAAATTGCTTAATTTCTGAGAGTAATGGAAATTACTAACTCTAGTTAAGCTCATTTCAGGTTCTTGCTTCAAAGCTCATCTTCTGTGGGAAGAAACCTATTGGTTATGCACAGTTATGCTACTTACCCTCAAGAAGGCATCAAGTTCTTCGCAGTTCATTTTGCCCCCCTTTGTAATTGTCATGTTCTTAGAGTGGCTGGGCTGTTTGCTGTGGAGGAAGAGAGCTCTCCTTATAGCTCCTTTCTGCTTAAGTTTGTCCAACAGCAGCTCCACCTGGAAATCTGTCCAATCCAAAGGGTTTGGGTTAGGGATATTTCATTCCATTAAAAACAGTGCAGATTCTCATCAGAAATGCTGCTGAATGCTGATTTCAGCTACAAGTAAAACCCAGTACTTGCCCCTTTTAGAACTTCCAGCTCTTTCAATGTAAAATCTGTTACTAGTTCTCAAGCACAGTTGCTGTCCTAAATTGGACTCAGCTTTTTCCTTAAAATCTAGAAACATGTAAGAGCATTGATACATTTATAATTGTATAGAACTGTAATAACAAGTAATTTTTTTTCCCCCAGAAGAAACTTTAAAGCAATCTCGCATATAGCACTTGTATGTTTAAACTCTATTGCTAACCTAATTACTTCAAGTATTTGATATAGATAATGAAATTTAAAATATGTAACAGATAGCTATATGAGCTTTCCCAGATTGTACCACCTCTATACATGCCATAAAGAAAATAAGGAAAAGCTTTTACAATCAGTAGGCAAAGCCTGATTGCAGCAGGCTGCCTGCCACACTACAAAATCTCAAAAAGACCATTAAAGCCTGCTGGAATCAGTCCTTTCCTGATTCTGATCCAGGCAATCTGATGAAAACAAGTCAGTGATATCAATCAGAAGATCAATAGAGATAGGAGAAGTCCCATGTGCCTCGTCTATCTTTCAAGCCTAACAATGCACATACTTGAATATTCTTGTCTAAAACTTCCCTCAATGAGAGTTAATCTAAATTCTGTAAAATACAAAAGGCTTTTTAAGATGAGTGAAACAAATGGTTGAACACATGCTTAAAGCCCCAAGTAGGATCAAATTACAGCTACACACCTACAGCCAAAAAGCCCTGCTGAAGTCAGTCCCATGGATGTACACAGCTACCCAAGGGGGAGGAGTGTGCTCTAAAGGGCAGCCAAATGTTGCAGTAATGAAAATAACAGTGACCTGTGTGCAAACAGTACAAAAAGACTTTAAAGGTTTTAAACAAGCAGAACTTACTGAGGGAGTTTGGGAGCTTTCCTTTGCCATCCGCTTTTAAGCAGAACTTCACTTTGAAGCTGTTTTGGAGGAAGAGAAGATATTTATTTCACACACTTTTTCTCTCATTTCATCCTAAATATTTTCGCTGTATATTTCTGTTCAAAGGTATTATTTTGTATTGTCTGTTCTTTCAGAAAAAAATCTGTGTCTCTCTTTTTTCTTAATTCACTGACTAGACTTCCTGAATCCTTTCAAAACTGGAAGCTTACAAAAATAAGGCCCTCCCCTCAAAGGAAACCAAAGATACCCTGCTTACCAAGAAACTTTTACATCCCCCAGTGAACAGGCTTTGTTTTCTGGGTTTAGAATGGTTGGATTAACTTCCAGAGCAGCATTTACTCTAATAACTGGTCTAGCCCTGCAAAGAAAACATCCTCTTGAGCAGCATTCAACATTATGTTAGACAATATCTTCCCCATCAAATTGTGAAACATACACAAACACACAGTATTTAGTGAAACTGCAAGAAAACCAAATAATAACTGAGTAGATGAGGAAAAGGTGGGAAGCTTTTCTGTGTCCTTTCATGTCCATCAGTCAGGACATGGACAACTGTGTAAAGAGGAAGTCCTATTCACTTCTAGTACAGACAAAGAAGGTATTTTCCCAAAATACCAATTTTGGATGAGAACATTGGGATTTCAGTGTAATAGCTAGTAGCACTCTGTATGTCAGAATCTACGGAATTGTCACTCAGAAAGCCTTGAAGACAAGCTTATTTACATTTCCTCATAACTACACATTATTGAGAAAGATCAATGTTAGACACCATGCTGTAGGTTGATTCAGTAAAGACAGCAGTACAACCTTTCTTCACTCCAATATTTTGGAAGGTGGAGTGGCAGAATTTCAGGCTGATCCTGCCTTCTTTTGTAGCTCAAGAAGAGCTTTCCCTCTGCTTGCACTTAGGTACAAGCACAGAAGAATCCTCACCTGTACAGAACAGCTGTGTCAACACCAAAGGCTCCAACAATCAAATCTAGGAAGAAGGGAGACATATACAATTTATTTTTTTAAAAAATATGCTGTTTTCCAGAGGTGGGTCTGCTACTGAGTTATTTGAAAGTGCATTTATAGCAAAGGACCTGGGTATCCATTTTTGTCCACATCTGTGGCTCCTTTCAGCGAGTACCCAAAACTGGGTGGCATAGTGCGAGCGGCCCACTGCCCTTCCAGAATTTGGGATGGGACTGCATTCAAACCACTTGCTCTTCCATTGTAGATATAGACAAGTCCTCTCTTGTCCTCTCCACCATATGGTGCAGCAACTGCAATATCTGAAAACCAAAAGAAAAATTGTCAGCATCTCCAGACACAGAGTAGGAAAACATATTTGTGCTTACATCAGTCAATCACTTCTGATATTACAGTTTTAATGTGTGTCAGGAGGGAGGAAATGCAATCAGCCTTTAAAATGCTCATCAACCTTTGTTGGTTTATTTTTTTAATTGCAGGCTGTTTTTTCTAGATAGTACATGTGTTTAACAAGAACACTTCATAGACTTGCATGGGAGGAGGAGGGAAAGGAACAGTTCTGCAAATGCTTCTGCAGTAACTGACCTGCAGCCAAATAGTATGGATTTGAGATGCTTTTGAGATTACTAAAACACCCGCACAATTAGCAATTGTTGGTGCCAAATCACAAAACTAAGTAGGACTATCTTCCTATTTCACTAATACGCTCATATTCTTCCAAAGGGTGTGACATTTTAATAATTCCAGAAAATTTAAATCATCCTAAACCAATGGTAAATATCAAATTCCAGTCTAGCCTCATCATGGTTTGGCAATATGTTTTATGGAGAGCTTCCAGTTAGTGCACTTATTCTATCTCTTAAAGCTTAATAAATTTAAGAGTACTTATTGTCAATGAGTAATAAACAAAATGCTAATTAAACTATGTGCAAGGACAGGTTTAGAAGTGTAAATATCAACTAAATTCAACAATCAAACACTAAACGCTACACAATTTCCTTCCTCTTTACTTAAATTTGAGAAAGTTTGGCAAAAATAATGACTCAAAAGTTTACCGTTTTGTATTTTTTACTCATATTTACAAGCTTTATGACAACAGTAAAAAATCCAGTCTTGCACCACACTGATGGAAAGCATTTTAATTAACACTCCCAAAATGAAGCAGAGCAATAAACAAAACAGACAGATTAAATAACAGCAAAGCAATTAAAAAGAGGCAGTTTTTGCTATGATTTTCTCGCCTACAGATTGAAGTATGATGGAAACATTTCTGGGATAACTTCATCAAGGGTACTAGAGTTTTGGCTATCAGCTATAATCTTTCCAATGTCTTCTGTAAATAGTTGCAGTGATATCACATCTTCACAGATTCTGCATATTATTAGCAACTAAAAAGGTCCCTTGCAGCTCAAACTACTCTAAGACTTTATGGTTTTAGCAAAAATAAATTAGAGCTACCTGGGAATTTGAAGTATCAGCCTATTGTAATTTTTGATCTTTCAGAAAATAATTAGCTTGCAAGCAGAATGGAAAAAATGAGCATTTTTGGTGAAACTCAAATTCCTACTAGTATTTAGGCAACACTGGAGTAGGATATGCTTAACAGGGTGTTCTCCCTGGGATTCCTGGAAGTCTCCATCTCAAAACTGCGTGATTCTTGCCTGTTTTGTTGCCCTTAATTCTTAAGTGAAAGTAACAAGTTCCTAAAGAAACAAGAAGCACAGGCAATGAGTTTGAGAGTCCTCAGCTTCAGCTGTGTCAGACTCACACTTATCTAATTACTCGCTCACGACACTCAGCTCTTGGTACAGCTGGCTGTAGTTGTTATGGAATATTTTCACCAAACTCTTCCATTTTGAAACTGAATTTTCCCAGGAAAATCTTTTATCAGAACATTTTTAACCGGCTTTCTGAAACAAAACCTTCCCTTTCATTCATCATTGTGTTTCTGGAGAGGAAAACAAGCCTTAAGCAATGGAAACAGGAATATCATATTGCTGATGTCCTAATGAGTCACAGTGGAGAGCTGGGTATTTCATCCCAGTTTCTGCTGTAGTTATCACTCAGAAAGCAATGAACTGATCAGGGGAACAGCTCAAGAATCCATGCTGTAGCTGCAATGGTATAGTCTCTGCTCGATGCATCCATGGAACTCCTGTTAGCATTCCTGGGAGTAGCATACAAGCATCGAAAGGAGTCTAGACCTTGGTGTCTGACAACCAGCCATGGCAAGAGTGCCGAGTGTTTGCGTGCAGAATCCGTAGGCAGGGTGCTGGCTACATTTCCTCTCCAAAGGGGAAACACTCATCAATGAGCCATATCCTACCATTGAAGCCATCCTGGTCCAGATCCCCCAGAGGTGCAATGGAGCTGCCGAATCGCGCAAAGATCTCAAAGCCATTCAGCTTGGCTGTCTGGAACCCTCCAGAGGCTCGCTGAAGGCAAATGGACACTTGGCCAACCTCCTGAAGTTTCCCATCTGAGCCTCGATCCATAAAAAGAGGGGCTCCAATAAACAGATCTGTATAACTGGACCAAAGAAGGACAAGGTTCTTCAGTAGCAGCATGAAAATTCATTCTCTTAAGCATCTGTTAATAGGATTAACTCAGCACTGAAGTCAATACTAAGATCAAAATTAACTATTTTTATATTTCAACTGAAGGCAAATATTTATTAACAAAGTAAGCACAAATATACCAGAATTTAATGCATTTAAAGCATGTAAATACACATGTGTATTTATCAGGCAAATACAAAACCAAATCTACAATTATTAAAATAAATGTTAAGTATTAGCAAGAAAGTGCATTGTGCAGATGCATGTTAAATCAGTAATGAGGACAGAAATCTAGACTGTGGGAAAGACTTTTTAATAAAAGAATCTCTTTTGTCTCTTCACAAACAAGTTGGGTGGCAGTGGGGAGAGGAGGGCACTTACTTGTCCCCATCGATATCTGTGGCAGCCACCGAATACCCAAAATAGGCAGCCATCTGAAAAGCAAAATTCAAAGCAAACTTGTGAGTTGCAGTCATACAAACACAAACAAGTTTACACAAATCTTTCTAGAAAACACTTCAGGGACATGATAATATATACCACAACTTTTTTTTTGTCCTTTCTCCTTGTATTTTCCTTTCTGTTTCTTACTTTGTTAGAGAGCAAACTGACCAGTTACCTTCCCCATTCCACCTTTCATGATCCAGCCCTCTTTCCTAATTCTCAAAAGAGGCAGCATTTCATTCATTTAAAAATAAGGTTAGAATTCCTACAGAAAACTTTATAAAATTTTGCTTTGGCTATTAAGTCAATAGCACACAGAGTATTAGATTATCTAGTCCTATGAATACTGTCTCAACAGAGGAGGAGTTTCCCAGTCACCCACCACGCTCAGCCAAGGTACACACCTGCTCTCCAGTGAAGTTGTACATGGAAGACATGTTCTTCCCATTATAAATAGACACCTGCACAGGAAGAAATGCACATTAGAGCATATCAACAATATTCACCTTTTGTATTTATTGCAAAGTATAATGTTTCAAATTTCCTACCATGCCCAGAGTTCTTGCTGCTCTTGGGACTCCTGATACAAAGTCTGAAATATAAAGCAAGACACAGGTTACGTTTGGGTCCCAAAGCACAGTGACTTGGCTCGAACAGAGAAGCTCATTCCTAGTGCCTGATGCATTTTCCTGTGCACTGTATCATTTATTTGAAAGATCTGCCCAGCCTATTAACATGATTCTTTTTTTCTGGAGCAGGCTCTTACCTTCTATGCCATCACCATTGAAGTCTCCAACAGCCACCGAATAACCTGAACAGATAAGAGGAGACTTGAAAAACCATATTAAAACTTTCAGCTCTCTTTACACTCTTCATAGGTCTCTGTACAGTCCTCCCCTCTTCATCTTCAAACACAATGGAATAAATATAGCCTCAAAGCATCTTAGACTATGAAGAGCTCCATGAGTGACTGTAATTCATCAGCATTCAGGAATTTGAGATCAGAAGATGAACATTTTAAAATTTTCACCCTAGGAATTGTCCTGGCCAATCCTTGCTTTTTTATGAACTTGGTTAGACATCTATGAAGCTAAATTATGATTTCCCACTCCTCTAAGGAACTCTTCATTGTTTTTCTTCACAAACATAATTCTTTGGCATTTTTATTTTGCTTTGGTAGATTATTTAGAAACAGCTGCCTTTCAAAAAAAAAGTGACTAACTTTTCACATACAAATCATATCTTGGTCATTTCCATATTCAGTCTGAATTACAGAGAAGAAAATGTCATGGAAATGTTTCTGCTTATTTTGTCACGAGGTGCTTTTTGACTCAAGCCTATGGCAAGATAACTAAATTTCCATCATACATAAATTACTGCATTTTCAGGTATGTTACTCTTTAGTTATCTGTCAAATGCTGAGTTAACAGTACTGTGATTCAGACTGAAATATGAAGAGTGCAAGGGAGTTCTCCAGGCACAGCTGGGTTGTCCTGTTTCCCACCACGCACCCAGGTAGCTGTCATCAAAAGCAGCACTGGCAGGTCTGGTTGCTAACTGGTCATCATACTTGGTGCTGTAGACTTTGGAGTCATATTTAGCCACAATCTCGGTCACTCGATCAGAAATAAGTTGGCCTAAGGAGAGAGAAAACATCTTAAAACCAAAAAGAGAAGGTGTGAACTCATTTACAGGCTGCTGCCTTCTAAAGCAACAACTCTTTCACAATACTGAACAGAAAGAAAACAGGTGACTGTGGAAGCACCAGAAAGGATGTAAGTGAAACTCTGCATCCTACTTCAACAAAAATGTATGCACATATTGACAAAAAAGAAGCACACAGAGTTCTCACTGAAAATAGAAACCACTCCTACATATAAGGCAGGACTTAACTGGGAGTGCTCAATTATCACATGCTGATGGTATTGCAGAACTGAGTCACTGCTCCTTCCCTAAATCCCATAACACGAGAGCTTATTCTGGCAGACAAGAGGCCAAGAAGATGAGCACAAATGAGAAGAGTGTATCACCACATTCACCATTGTCACTTCACTAGCCACTAGGTGGTGACTTCACTACATTCTTTTCTTTGAGTTTAAAATAAAACATGAATCACCAAAAAAAATTTTTAGAATAACACTTACTACACATACATATTCAAACATGTGTGAAGTATAGGGAAAACTACTCCTGCAGCATCTCAGAATGTGGAATAAAAGTTTTAGATGAAAAATCTAGTTTTAAGAAGTATAAGGTTGTCTTCTATTCAGAGCCAAGACTTTTCTTTTCTGGAAGCAGTATAAGAGAATAGGGTTGTTTTGGCAGAGAAGGTGTCACTTTAGGCAAAAACAAATACAGGAACATAATCTATATTATATTGTATCTGCAGTTTTAGCTTCAATCATTCCATTTTGTTCAGAATTTAAAGCACAGAACTGGGACAAGCCTCCTGTGCTGCTACATCTACATGTAGGCTGGCATGATACAGAAACTCTATTAATAAACGTTAGTATTTACTTTAAAAGCCAGGCAGCAGAGTGTGCCAGCTGTGTCCTGATTCCAGCAGCACTCTCTTTTGAACAAGGAACTGGAGCTAAAGGCTGAATGATCCTGCAAACAGATCCTGACTGAGTCCACATTAGCAAAACATCCAGGGAATGCTCTGTGCAAGCAGTGCAGGTAGAGGGAAAATGTGCCCCATGGCACAAGCCAATCAATACAAACACAAAGCATCTTTGCTGTCAGAGGAAAATAATGAGGTTCTCTTTGGAGGGGACATTTCTCATTGAAAATGCAGGCTTTGTATATCTGTCAGAAATTACAAAACATGTAGATTTTGAAGCAAAATATCCTAAAGGGAACTTATCCTGCTTGATGGAAACAATCCCACATCCTGGGAAAATGGCTTTAATATGATCATGGAGTTATTTAAAAGACAAAGAACATCTATACAATTATTATTTCAGCTTTAATCTGTGGTTGCCTTGATTATTCAGGAGATATTCTGAAGGAGGAAGAAACATACTCCTGTTAGTTTTCTTACTGACAAAGACTCTGACAGTCATTCTGAGAGTGTGGATAAAAATGACTAAGAGCACAAAAAGGAAAATCAAAGAGATCAGCTTCTCTGTGACTAAAATAATATATCTTACCTTGCCAGTAAAAACTTCCAGGTCCTCCAAGCAGCACCCTGTCTCCCTTGGAGGAGAAGGGGGGGGGAAAGAAAAGACAGAAACAAAAGTTAAAAACACATTAAGCACATCTAAAAGCAAGAGGACATGTCCTGTGTTAATGGGAAGTAATCCATGCATGGACATCACTGTCGCTTCACTGACCCCCATACATTTTATTTTTTGAAGAAGTGATTAGTAACAAATGCACTTTGTAAAATGCTAAGATAATAAACCATCTGCCTTCAATGACTTGTGGCTCTATTTCACCTATTTTAAATTCTAGGCAGAATTCTGTTTTTATTGTAATAGACTCCTCTTCCCACATAAACCTAAGGCACCAGGAATACAATTAGGAGAAGGCTTTAGGACTGCTACATGGCCATCATAACATGATTTTAGGTCAGCACCCAAAACTAGTTTCATCTTCTGCCTCTGCCACTTTTCATAACATAGCATTAGAAAAGTTTAATTCAGAATAAATGGGATCTAATTCCCCTACTCCATATTCCTTGGCACAACTGCAATCCACAAACAATTTTATGAAACACACAGCTATCCCAGTATTGGGAATTTGCTCTATAAGTATTGGATTAGGCCATAGGCTTTGCTGCATAATTAAGCCACTTATTCAGGTTTTAATCCTAAAAAAGTCTCATATTCACCACTCAGAAAAATCTAGGTCAGAGATTTGGAGATCCCTTACAGACAGGCTTGCCCACTCAGCTAGGGTTTTGGATCAGAGCCCAAGGTTGGTTTTAACTGGGGCTAGAGTGCACAGTAGCCCTGAGGGGTGTGTATAAAATAATTCAAGCGCTTACAGTCCTATCCTGCACTTTGCAGTTTCCTCTAGAGTTAAAAAAAAAGAGTGGTCTTGGGCAAAGAGTGAAGGGATATGACCTAATCATAAGATCTGAATTACCCAAAAAATAGTCACATCATGACTAGGACTTGCATGGTCTTGACCTGTCCAGACTATGTTAAACAATTTCACTGTACAATATGAAAACTACAGTAAGTTCTCAGATCTCAGTGCACAGTTTTATTGTGATTGAATTTAAAAAGTAATTGTGAAATTACCAGAACAAAACCAAAACAATAAAAGGCAGGGAGAACACAAAAGTAGAAGAAACATAAGACAGCAAAAAACCAAAAGTGCACTTCTGCTAGCTGATGAGAAAAACAAACATGATTCACAAGAACTTTGTTTACCAGTTCCCAAAGGTATTATTCCTGAAGAAGTAACACTACTCTGCACCAATCCCTTCAGAGCACAAAAATCCTGCCTACTGCAGCCAATTCCACCTGAGAGCTGGCTGCAGCAGAGCTGCATGAGGGAAGCTGGAAAAGAGGATTATATTGTTCCTACAAGAGGTGAGAGTGTGCTGCTGTGAAGACATAGGGAGACACAGGTTTAGAACAGCTGCTTGAGTGGTTTGAAGTTAGTTTTGTTCTCTTTACAAATTGTGTTTGGTTGTGAGGTTCCCCCCCAGGAATGGTAGTTGACATTTGGCTTCATAATACCTGTGCTTGTCAGTAGTCTGTACCAGGGGTGTTTGTCTGCTGACCTGTAGGAATTGAGAAAGGGACACATACCTTTGTAAAGTCGATACTAAATCCACCTTGACAAAATCCCTGTCCATCTGCATCGATAGTTGCTAACAACAAAAAAAAAGGATAGGAACAAAAGAGGAGAAAAATATTATCAGTACTAGATCAGACAATTCTGTGGATACTTCTCTTTCTAAGTAAACTTTCACTCCTGAAGTTGAACCTTGGAATACTTTTCTCTTAAATTGGTATTTTCTCTTTATCAACAATTCACAAGTAAATGCTGTAACAACTTTGGGCTGGCCTAACATATATGTAACATTAATGTGTTCTAGCCTAACAGTCAAAGCAAACAGCAACTCCATATTCCTTTGTATTTAATCTTCAAGTTTTATTTCTTTTTTCTGGGGGGAGGGAATATTTGCAATTTATATTCAGAAAATAAGGAATCTGGAAAATAGGGAATGAGCTTTTCTTTTGGTATGGAATAAAAATCTGAATTGGCTTTAAAAAAAAGAGCATACCTTGCTGAAAAAATATCACTCTACTGAGACTCATCCCAGCAAGAATTGTTATGACAGAGTTCATCTTATGATTATACAAAGTAGAGGGCTGAGACACCCTTATCTGAAAGTGTGACTACTTAACTAGCATAATTTAGTTTAATATATGGTTATTTAACTTCTTGTTATGTTAGACCACACAGGATTTTATTCCTGTTGTTCTCAAATGATTTTCAGCAAATTCAAGAGAAATTCCAAACCTAAAAGCAACAAAAGTGTTCTGTACTTACTTGACCTGCAGGGAGCATATTCCACGAATTTCGATCCAGCAAGCAGGTAACAAGTCCCTACAGGCTCTCTCTCTTGTTTGGTTTCAGTTCTCCAGTGGTACAAGGGGGCACAGGCCTAAGGCAGAACACACAGCAGTGAGGAAACATGCTGGGGGGTACAGAATGACACTATGGAATTCCAGTTTTCTACAGAAGAGCAACAAAAATAACTGGCGGATGTACCATGTGCTATTAGAGAAGATTTATACTATCAGCTCTGGGGCAGAAGTATCACCAATTTGTACTTCACAAATAACCAATTTACGTCAAGAATTTCAGAAATAATATTTTGTAAAGAGTTAATAAAGAACTCATAACACATTCTAACTTCACCAAATTCTATTGCTTCCCTTAAAAAAATGACAAAAATGCTACAATCTTTGTTTATAAAGATTTAAGCAAAGCCTAGTTAAGACATCTTAAAAAAAAAAAAAAAAAAAAAAAAGACAAGTCATGCTGATTAGTGTGATTTTGTTTAAATTCTAAGTTATCTGGATCTTTTCACATATTTTCCACTAAAATATCTTCATACTGAGGCATGAAAAGGGCATCAAAATCTCACCAGAATTTTATCATTTTGGGATCTCACAGAGGCTCCAAACCACTGATGAGACTTAAATTCCAGTGGATCATCAGGAGCAAAATCTCTGTTACCTAAAGAAAATAAAAAAGAAGCATAATTTCACAGGAAACTGTACAGCAAAAAGGAAAAAAAAATAACCCAACAAACCCTAAATCATTGGTTTTGACACATACAGAAAACAGCAGAAATCAGTAACATGGGAGGATATCGGCCTTTGATGGAAAAAAGCTTTAAAAAGGATTTATTAATTTTTTTTTTTAATATCTAGGGCCAAATTTTTACATACAGGCCATTAGCACGATGCTGATTTCTTAGAAGAGCAGAAAGTTTAAAGCATGTTTGACAGCGACACAGTAAATACCTCATACTTGAGATATTTGACTTCCAAGTAGATTACAACACTGCTCAAGCAGCAGTGCCAAAGCCCAGGCAGGACTAATCTTCTAGAAGAAATATTGCCCTGATTGAATCATGTGAGCTCTGCCCTTGGCCAGAAGTGGGGCTGGGATTCTTCTCCTCTTCCACCAAGTGACAACATCTCTACTCTGTAATGGCACTGCAGTGCACAAAGCACAGCAGGTTGAATCATTTAGTGTTTCCTGTGTACTTGCATTGGAAAAATGATGGAAACTTTGTCAGCCTAATGAGAAAATGGATGTAACACTCTGAAAAACATATCTTTAAAGTCCCCTAAATGGTTGGTTTACAGAGCCTAAAGCTATAGGAACTGATGAGATAAATAGCCATCTGTCACTTCCAGACTGCCAGGGGGATCCCCAAACCCACCCCACTATGAATCAGAGACCTGTGACCACTTGAATCAAAATTTCCTTGCTTGCTTTACACCTTGTAAAGAATGTCTCCAGAGATTGTGTTACTTCCTTTAGGAAAAACCCATGAAAAAGACAAAAGAGATTCTAATCTGCCAAGTCAGCCAAAACAAGCAAGTATCTGGACTATTTTTGTTCTCAGATTAGAAAGACGCAGAAACCAATGCCAAGGGCACTGCAACACAGAGAACTATTGTGGGTTTTTTTCTAATTTAATCAAAGGTGATTGAAAACCCCACTTCTCTCTGTCACCCTCCCTCCACTCTGTTATTGGACCGGTGCTGAAGACATGGAGGGCCTGATGGTTAGTACATCTGCACAGATTTCTGTACACTGAACACTCACTCTTGTACAGACTAAATGTAGTTTGGCAACCTGCATGCCATCTTTGCAAGGTACAGAAAACCAAAACCAGATCAAGATGTTTTCCAAATAGGGAACTGTCTTTAGCACACACAAACCCCCCTGTTTTATCACCATTTTTTTCCATTCCTAGCCTTTCAATCATGAAAATCCACCTAGGGACGGTTTTGCTCAAAGGATGCAGTTGCATGAGTGAGTAGTTTCAGAGGAAGCTGCCACCAAAAGGGGCAGCAGTTTCCATTTCCTCCTGTCCACATGTTCATTCCTGCTGCCAGTCTGTCTTGGCACTACTGCCTTCTGGTCACATAGTCACAATATGAACCGCCTAAGAATGAACCCTCCTCAGGTTCATTCAGCTGGATGAGAGTCCAAGAGCTGGCTGCACGGGGAGGGAAGCAGTGCTAACCTGTCGGGAGAACACAAGAACTCATGGCTGGGAACCAGATCCTTTTTGGCACCATCAGGGACCTAAAAGTGGTTAATTCATCTTGTAACCACACCCAAGGTTACATAGCCTAGCACAGCAGCTTTGGCTTCTGCCCTCTACTTGTCCAGCTACTCTTAAATACAAAGAAAACTCTGATCTTTGCTTGCCAAACAAAGCTTTAAACAATGTAAAACTTGGGAGTAGTTACAGGGGGGGCATTTTACACCATTCTCCACTGTTAGATACTTATACAACACTATATATCTATGACATAAGTGAAAGCTGCTGTAGTAGTTCTATAGTGTAAAGCAGAATCCTATTGTCCTAGGCACTGTAAAAGTGTCTAGGATGCACACTTCCCATTTAAGTTTAAAACAACAGCAAGTAGAAGGAAAAGCTGTGTTGCAGTAGCAGGTAAGCAGCCATTTGGCATTATCAGCCATGTGATATTATCATGGGTGTTAAGGAAATTAATTCCTTCTGATTTTCACTGAAGTCATCAGCACGAAGGAATAATAAAAATTAAAATTAAATTTAAATTGATAATAAAAAAAGAAGACAAGACTACTGGTTACTGGTGACACCTACCCATAGTCTATGGTGACTACTCTAGAGAAGAGGGGAGCCAGCAGATTAATGAGCCCCTCTCTGCCTTTTCCCTGTGCACTCCTGAGCTGCAAGGAAGGATCAACATCCAGGACAGCAGCTGTAACAACCTGTCCCCCTCCTCAGTCTTTAAGGAACAAAAATATTTTTCTACAGTACTGAAAAAGCCCTAATTCAGCTTTAAATTGAGGATAATGTTAGAAACCTGCAGGCTTTGAGATAGAAGCTGCCATATAAAAAAACCCCAAGATCTCCAAACTGGAAGGCAAATTAACATGACCACAAAGCTGATTATGTGCCAAATGCAGTTTTTGTTCCAAATGTCATGACTTCAGAAGCTAGCATCATATTTTCTGAATGCCTAAATTACAAATTAGGAATTCTTGTGCTTACAAAACCCCTCCACACCCCATAGTCAAATCTGCTTAATTGGGCAATTTAGTTAAATGGATTTTATTTATTTATAGCACACTACTATTGTAAAAACATTTTGCCAACACCTTAGTCAAATTATCCAATGTCAGTGCAGATGTACATAACAAACCAACATGTACTACAAGGTTAAGATTTCCTACATTCAATTTATCTTGTATTCAAAGCCTCTTTAGGTTCTGCAAAGCTAAGTGGGGAGCAGAGGGCCTTGAAATTGGCTGTAACATTGGAAAGTGTATTAGGACATAAAAACTCCACCAAGGAGAAAGTACATACATTGGAAACATTGACAGATGTCTCAGATAAAATGTTGCAAACATTAAATACCGTCCAAATATGATGTTTACTTTCCATTCAAGAAGAAAGGTAACCTTTATTTACCTACACTCATTCAAAAGTCTCCCCAGGAAAACCAGTATAAATAGATTATAACCCTTTCCCTCAGATCCAGAAGAGAAACTGGTTTTATGACGAAATCTGGAAAACACCCCTTTATTAAAAATACCCTTGATTTAAATAAGAAACAACTGGGAAAAACAAACATAAAAACACTTAAATGTGAGCCCTCACTGTAGCAAACCACTGTTCAGAGAAAGGTGGTTTAACTATACCAAAGTAGATGTGTCATAGGAAGGTACAGGACTAATCTCAGTATTTCTGTGTTTTAGTATAAAGAGCCCAACTTCATCATTTTATCTTGGTAAAATGTTTTTGTGGTACTTACATTAAACAAAACAAAAAAAAAAAAAGCCTTCCCCCATACCCTTTAAGAAAGTACCTATCTTAAATGAAGCAAGCTGTGGTACAGGTAAAGTTTAAACATCCAGGGATTTAGAAATCCAGAGCAACATTTTGAGGTATTATAGTCAGCCTTACTACTACAAGGGTTCTCAGAGCCATGGCTGGTTCTCCTGTATTTCTGATAGAGTATCTCAAGAACATCTTTGGTCTTTAAACCAATGATGTACATTTTGATCACAGAATCACTGAATGGTTTGGGTTTGAAGGGACCTTAAAGACCATCAAGTTCCAACCTCCCTGCCAGGGAGGCAGGGAGCATCTTTCACTAGACTATGATGCTCAGAACTCCATTCAGCCTGACCTTGAAAAGGCCTTTAAAAAGGCATTCAAACAAATATATTTAGGCAAGACAAACCATATTCTGACTAGATTTATTCAAGAAAATATTCAGGTTTTGTACAATGCTATTTGTCAGACTAAAATGCAGCTGCTAGAGAGACTGCTACTGGATGGGTCATTAATTCCAGGATTATGCCGTTTGACCAGAGGGTATTATTTCCTATCTGTAAAGGCAGCTTATGCTGTGATGCTGTGATTTTTCCTTTGCTCCTTCTCATTGTAGGAGGCATCACATGATGATTTTACATAAATCTTCTGTTAGGGAAAAAGGGCTGACACGTCAAACCTACAGTGCTGTATCTCACAAAGCACTTTCAAGGTGGGGTGATGGGGTAGTCAAGGCAGGAACAGAATATTTTTTTCAAAAAAAACAGGTGTGTTTGTTGCTGATGGATCAATCAAACATTTTTATTTTACTGCATTACATAGGCTTTAAATTTATAAATGAAAAGTAATGTGGAAAAATGCTGCGCAGAAATTACAGAAAAGGGAAAAAAATAGTCTTATCCATCTTCCAAATTTAATCAAAAGATCAAAAGTTCTTTCAGTGCTGGTTTTCTTTTAGCTATCAGCTTAGGATAGTTGGTACCTTCTTTTCCCGAGGTAAATGTTATCAGAAACATTATCAGAAATGTTACAGAAACAATGAAGTTACTACAAAATGCCTCTGTTGAGTAAGTGGATCAAGTTGTAACTTGCAGCCCGCCTGTTTTCATGGTAATGCGCAAACTCAGCTAAATATTTGCTCCTGATCTTCCCTGCAGGACTTAACTGAGATAATTAGGAGTCAGGAGGCACCGAACTGATGAAACCTCATTCAGTGTCATCATACAAAGAATACTTACAAAGTTATAAAATGTAAATAGTCACCCAATTCACAGAACTGACGTTAAAATAAACCTCTTTATAACTATGCCAATTCAAAGTAAATTATGTTGCCACTTCTAGGTAAAAGGAAACTATGCAGCCAACCAAAAGAAAGACAAGGTTATGAAATATGCAAGAGCCCTGCTTTCATCATATGGGAACTTGATGTGGTATAAAGAATCTGCCATCCAAACCCTCAGCTAACGCAGCAGGAGCCAGTTAGCACAAGCTTATCTTTACTAGAAACATCCCATGCTTCGAGGCAGACGATGGGTTAGCAACCCTGGTTTAGCCACAGTGTTTTGTGATGACTCAGGGAGACAAGAATACGGACCTTCCCACTACTCCCCTTCCCTCTTCTGAGGTAAGAATCCTGCATTTTTTCCCCGGGCGGTGCTGGAACAAAAGCATCTTTTCCTTTGCCCAATATAACTTTTTTTTTTCCCCCAACTAGTCATACCACTGAGATCCAGCCACCCACAGCCAGAGCCAAAAGGATTCATGCAGGAGTCTACCTAATCACAGAAGCACGAGCATTTCTCCACTGTCAGCCCTAATACCGTGCGGAGGAGTCGATACATTCTGCCGCCCTGTGCTGTGTTCAGAGCAGCACCCAGACCCACAGCACCCTCCTCCCAAGTGATCCAGCACACACGATAAGGACAGCAACCAAACTTCAGTGGCACTGGGGCAATGACAGAGATGAAAACCAATCCATTTCACTACGAATGAATGAATGGTCTTCAAAAGATTTATTGCTTTATTGTTGACTAAATCAATAGCCTTTGAGATGGAAATCCCCTAGGGTTTGCACACTAATACCAATGAAACAACCAGCTGAAAATAAAACAGTACTTTGTTAAAGCAAGCTGTTTTCACCTATCCCACACTTCCTTGTTCCGTAAGTGGAAATGATGGAATTATGAACAACTGGCTCATTTGCACAAACAATCAAGATCTTCAAAAGGCAAATGTCAGCTCATGGCATCCACACCAGTCACCACATCTTAGGCTGAGCAATCCTGCAGCTCAAAGCTGCCCAAGGCAGTTAAAATACCCACTTCAAGTTAAATAGGTCACAGATAGATCCAGCCATGCCAAAATGGTGGTTTAGGCTTCTAAACAAAGCTTCCTATTGTTTAGAATCACCCATTTGGGGATAGAAAAAAGCCAAATGTGTAAACATAAGGAGGAATCAGGAGAGTTCTTTCTAAGTATTTTTCAAAATCCTCCTTCTTCTCTTTTAGCACAGATCAAAATAACCAGTCTCCAAAGAATTTTATTCAAAAGCATTTCAGAGCAAGCCATTTCTCTAAAATTACTCTGCTGTGTCACAATACATGGGAAGGGGGAAGAGGAAGGACAAGACAATTGTCAATGATAAAACTTTCTCCAGCCAGAGGCCACACTGGATTCTTTTCCCAAAGCAATAAAAACACACCAACCAACCACACAGAGCTGAAAACGTTTGAGATATGCCTAGTTTTTAGCATTCAACAGCTTCTGTTGAATACTGCCCCAGTCTTGAATTTTGAGATATGCCACAGAGAATGGAAGAGTAGGGAAAGCTTTCCCCAGGAGAAGGGATGGCTACTCAGCCCTGCATCCATGGTTTACCAAGCACCTCAGAAGAGCAAAACAATGCATTGTCTGAGCAAGCAAATCTTTCTAGGCTAAACACAAAATCTGCTTGAGAAATCTGCAACTCATTAGCACAGAAGTTCAAAGTTGTTTTATGAGAATCTTTTCCTTTGTAACAGTTCATAGAGCTGTCTGCATTTCATCATTCTAAATGCAGCAGCTCTTGAAACAGTCTCAGCACTGCACTTTCTGATGCTGACACAAAGAGCTGTGCTTCCAAGTATCCTGTAATGCAGCAGGCACATTTCTTAAAGTTGCCTTTAAAAATGCAGCAGGTAACAAAATAATTTTGTTACATTCTTATGAAAAGCCATGGGAACATGAAGAAATGTTATTTCTACCAATCCACTTCCCACTGTTCTTCATTGATATTAGGACTCCAAAGATGAAAAGTAAAATAACATGAATAATTATGAAGATTGTTTCCTCTTGGAAAAGAAGCACATAGAAAACTCTTGATTTACATTAATTTGCTACACATGTGTACAGCCTGATTAACTCCAACTACTTACACAGGTCTATGAAGAATTTTTTTTTGCTTGTTGGAATGAAAACTCAGGGTGACGCTGCTCTCTAAAATTCCATAGCCAAATAATGGAGGTATTTATCTAGACATCAGACAATCGTCTAAGTGCATCAACCCTGCCATTCCTTGCATGCCAAACTGTAAAACACATTAGTAAAAACATAAAGATGACTTGCTGATTTTCCTAAAAAGCGCATTTGACCACTCCTCTGTCATCTGGCTCAGTGAACTTTTGATCCCACTCTTGCACAACAACAGACATGTTTAATTTTATATACAAAAAAATGGACAGCTACACAAACTAAATAAAACTTGCAGAAAACTCTTTAAATTTTCAAGAACCTTGTTGCTGAGCAAGATTGCTGAAAGGCTATCAGTGATATTTGCTACTAACTATGAAAGCTTTGCTGTGCCAGTCCATGAAGGCTGGGGAAGGACCAAGGGGAAGGACCAAAGAGAAGGGACATTGATGTGTCTTTAAAAATGGTCTTGGACCTTTGTCTTAGAACTGATTAGAATCAGAAAATGGGCTGCTGTATGAAGTGCATTCCTGTTAGAGTTTACCCACAAGAAGTATGTTTTGCCTGGAAAAAGCTGTGAAGCAGCTGGCAGATGAAGCCAACTGTTCAGCTTTCTAAGAGCAGAACCACCTCTCCAGTCAGTCCTGCAAAAAGAGTAGCACAAGGGCTTGGCTGGCTCTAGGAGCACTTTTTTAACCATTAGCTTTCCCAGACATTTTCGTCTTGACAAAATTCAGAATATTTCCCTATTTCTATGCTTAAAAAAAAAAAAAACAAAAACAAAAAAACAAACAAACAAAAAAAAAAAACTAAATTTTCGGTCACAAAATTCTCTCATGTGGAGAACTGATAAGAATGAATCAAGACAAATAATTACCCACCCTGAGCTATAATCTGAGATTTTTGATAATTTGAATGTGAAACATGAAATATCTTACAAAGGAAAGTATTTATTTACTATTGATTCTGCTTATGACAATTTTGAAGAATATGCCACCTTGAGAATAGAAATTTCCCCTCAGTGCTTGTTCTGAAAAAATGCAGCCTCCTACACACTCTGAAACTCTGAAAGTTAACTGAGACAGAGGGGAAAAATCCCAAGGACTTTACATAATGATTCCATTGAAACTGTGGCAATGCTGTGGCAGTTGTAGCAAGAAGTAAAGATATACAAGAACATAAGGAGCAAAAACTTCAGTTTTGTGACAGTGGTACATTGAGCTATTGAATTAACAAGGTAAACAGAAATAAGGTAAACCAAGTTTTAAAATCAGATTCTACCCAGACTTGCAGGAGAACCTGTTACAGTAAGAGCAGCACTGCTTCATATTTCAGTTTTGCACCAGGACCAAGGAAAGTGTGCAAGTGAGAAAGCTTCTTCTGGTTGGGTCCTTTTTAACTTTAATCTTTACTTGCTTCTAAGAGCAAAAGACAGCCTGAAGCACATGCCTAATGATACTTGAATGCCTTTTTAAAAAAATATACTCCCTTTCTGGCCATGTAGACACAGGCATGTGCAGCACAACTCTGTGCACCCCTGAATTTGAGGGCACATTCTACCACACACGTCTGTTATGTCATTTTCACATAGTCATAACCATGTCAAATCAAAGCCAACTGATGTCAATGCTAAAATGCTGAGAAGCCCCACAGCGAAGCATCTTTACATTTGGGAAGTGTTAATGTGTGGTATAAACATTTTGCCTTCCGAAGCCACCATATAGACCAGAACGCCAAAAGCAATTAGTGTAACAGGCACAGTGACACACTGACATACAGACAGAGTACTCTCTCGTGTATTTTTAAGGGAGTGTGATCACTGTGCTGGGAGATTGCTCTTCCCTTTTGCACATTTTCCCTGCCCCTGGCAGTGGGGGTTGGAACTGGATGATGTTTAAGGTCCCTTCCAACCCAAACCATTCTATGATTCTATGAAATGTATTGCTTTTCTAAATGAGAAAACATGCTGTGTAGGAACAGTGAAAGAATTTTTTTTTTTTTTCTTTTTTTGCCAGAGTTTAAAAAAATTAAAATATATGCTTTAACAAGTTTTGGGTTGTTTTGTTTTTTGTTTTTTATGTTACAGGCTGCTGAGGAGGGCATGAGAAAGAGGGAAATACATATATTTTCAGCACAAGAGCTACTCAAGTTCCACGAATAGACTGCTACTGCCCAGCTCTAGTTGACAGAGCTGAGTGGTCATTCACAGGAAGGAATAAACAAAGTAGTAAATTCCACACTACAGGAAGTATCAGCTGAATGACTTATCCCTTTTCTCCAGGGGAACTGGGGTGAGGGTAAATGCAAGTAACAAGCAACCTAAGGGCTGGAAAACTCCTCCAAAGATTAACATCAAGCAGCTGGTACCTTCCCTCCTGGGCTATGTAAGAGTTGTGGCATTTGCTCACATAAATGGCCACTCTGCTGTGCAAATACAGTATTTAAGCCAAAAGCAAGAGTTAGAAAATAAAATCCAATTCTGTGCTCCCACTGCTGTGCAGCTGAGTTCAGTGTGGCCTTTGTACAGATGAGGGAGAGAAAAAGGACCAGTAAAGCTAGGGAAAAATTTAACTAAAATCCAAAGAATGTTTAAGAAGAAGCAATACTAATACTATTAGAAATAATAACAATAAATAGATAAAAAAACCTTGCTTGCTGGACCTCTCCAAAACCCTACTCATATTTATTTGGGACACAGCCATGAGACAAAGGGGACAAACATAACTTCACACAGAACAAGCCTTGCTCTTTCCCATATTTCCAGCACAGAACCACAGCTCCTGCTCTCACACCCTGCTGGCAAGACACAGTGCTTGACCTGGTCTAGGATCTTCAGCTGTGCTACCTGGCAGAGAGGAGCAGGAGAAGGAATAAGGGCATGACTTCTAGTTTTTATGGGGCATCAACAGGTAAACACAGGAAAGCCACAAGTACAAATATTTGCATTTTCACAGGCCAGATTTTTCTCTAGCTGTAAACAATTAGAAAAGAACTCTGAAGAAACACATCTAAGTAATGATGCAGAACCTGTGCTGCTTCTTCCATTAACAAAACAGCTAAATAGTCTGGGGGGAATGAAAAAATCTGCCTTGTTTTGCAGGGCTAAGCAATACCTCTGGGTTACAAATCGTATTACACCAATGTTAAGTAGTGATGGATGAACTTGAATTCTTGCAGAGGTTGCATTTAGTCATCTACCAAAATCCCCTTTGCATCAGCACCACAAGTCAGTGGTCAAATCTTCCACTTCCTGTTTCCTCAAAGCAGATCCCAAGCCTTCCCCAACACCAGTTCACTAAGGGGGCAGGCAGGAATGGGGGTTTATGCTGTGTTGGTAGTGACATTGTCCTCAGAATGCAGGGAATCGACCATTGTATTATGCACAGAGAAAAAGACATTTTATTTTTTGTCTCAGGGCATTTATTATTTTATCATGCTGAAATACAATGCCCCTTTTCACCAGGAGAATAATTGACAAATGCATTATTTCCCCATTCATTGCCACAAAGCTGCAATGAGTTAAAAAGTGGGCATGAAATAAATCCTCTTAAACTGTTAACATCTGCTATTTTTACTGTTAAATTTCAAGCAATTAACGTGCCTGGTACTTAAAGGAAAATGATGAGCAAAACACTGTTTGTTTGTCCAGTAGCAAACACCTTAAGCAAAGACACACAGGAAAGCAATGCAGCCTTTGCAACCACTTACCCTGCCTGGCATATATAAAAGCAAACATTCAAAGTATAAACAGACAAATGCACTGCAATTCCCATTGGAAGATGCATTTAGAACCAACCTGCATGGCTCGTCTTTCCCCACCAGAAATTTTTTTGGCTATAATATTAGTGATGTTTAATCACTAAGGTCATCTAGATTCTTTCTTTAAAGAAAAACCCAACCTATTAGAATACATATATGCTTTTTAACAATAAGCCCAAAGCAAAATAAATAAAACAAGAAATAACAAATTAAAACCAATTTTTATCTTACACTGATCAGACAAAATGTCACACTTAGCAGCTTAGGAGAGCTCTTAAGCAATGTGACAGAAATGTTCCTGTACAGTGAAGTAACCAGACTGATGACAACTTGGGTTTTGTCTGTACCATTATGTACCACCTTCTTTTTTTCATTTTGCAAGAGAACTGGTAACATAACAATTTTCATAAAAATATAGGGAAATTTCAGAAATCTGAACACCAACAACATTCTCTGACATACTTTGGCAATGGAATGGGAAGAAGAGCTTCTTCACTGAATTCTACAGGATTTACAATGGCTGCATCAAGCCAACAGCCTTTAGACTGCCAAGTTAAAATACAGGCAGAAGCAAGAATGAATTATACCCAACCAGACCTTAACAGCACAGGTGCTTCCTCTGCCCTACCACAAGGGTCTTGCTAATCCACTCCCATGACATGGGAAGGTTTTTCCACTGGCCTGAAACACAGTGTGGAAAACAGGATTCAACACTGAGTGGCTGGAGCAAAAAAGCACATGCAGTGTGTTCTCATATGACCTGCCACAGCTTGTGGAAATCACTGTGTGCACCAGAGCATGAAGAGTGACTGAAATGTTTAATGTCCACATTGCTGCTGCTTGGCTTTTCCATGCTTCTGAAATGGGTAAGGAATGCCTCTGACCTGATACACCTGAGTGCTGCTATCCTAGATGGCACAAATACTATGAAGCTGCATCTGAGCAGGAAAATTAAAAAAAAAAAGACATTTTTCCATAGTTATTTATACTCCTGGTTTCAGATGAAACTTCTGAGTATTTGTCTATACCACCTTTGCTGATATTGAAAAGTATCTTTCGTCACATGTCATGTTCTTAACAGGCAAAAAATCCCTCAGGGTTTATTGGGAATTAGATTGCCAAATGTTTTAGGATTGCTGTAAAGTACAGAGAGTAAATACAAGTAGGTTAAAACACAAGAAGAATAATGTTTGCTCACTCAGGCCTTCAGCACCTACCAAGGACAGCAGAATTCTAAAAGAGAGGAGAGGAAAAGGAAAAAACAAACAGGCCTTGATGAATTGCCAGTCCAAAAACAGCCTCATTCACACTGACCATGAAGAAACCTGTGTCCCTTCTGCTTCCCCGCAGCAGCAGCAGAGCAGAGCCACCCCATCTGCCCTCACAGTGACCACACCTACCTGTGTTGTCAAATATAATGGGCTGGCAGTTCCTGTTGGAGTTCCAGCTACACTTGAGTACCTGCCCTCCTTCCACAATGTTGTGCTGGGTAGTGTTTGCTTTCGGAGCTCCCACCAGAAGAAATGTCCTGGAGTAAAAAGAAGAAATAAAACATGTAAGGCACAGATACTATTACTTTATGACATCCAAAGAACTAATAAAGTAAAAGCCTTGCCCATTCAAATATAACTCTGACTAGAACTACTCTGAGTTTCAGACAAATTCAGATGAGGTTTTAGGTTTTGGGTCCCCAAGCAGGCAAAAAACTCCCAAAAACACTTACCATAAAAAAGAGACAAAGAAGAGAGAGAAAATTAAATGACCCTGTCCGATTTTAAATGATAATTAAGATTAAACAAACACCCTCTACATTATTTTTTTTCCTCTGTCAAGAAAAACCCAAAAAACCCACAAACAAACAACAAAACTTATGTATGCAGCAGAACAGGAAGCCACGTACTTCTGTAATTTATGAAAGCCATCAGTTGACATAATTTCTGGTTAATTTTCTGAGTAAGTGTAATTCAAGGAAGTCAGTCAAAAATGGAAGCAATGTATAAACAAAGCCGTGGTGCACTCTGAGCTCAGCATGTGCCGAATGTGATGAGTCAGCCTCCTATGAAAGAGTGCTCTTGTAAAAACAATCCCCAGTACCCCAGCGATCGTCAACCAGATTTGTGTGTTAACGAATCCTTACTGAAATTCATTACACGGGATTCTTAGGACCTGCCGTCCTTTCGGCATCTCTGCTTACACAGCCGGGTCGGCGCACCCCAGGAGGCTGTGCCTGGCAGGTGGCAAAATTCAGAAGTTTCAAAGCAAGAAATGGACCAAACAAAGTTCTTGATGCCTTCTGACATCTTCCAGGAAGGCCAGCACCTGTGAGACACACTTAACTCATCAGCACTTACTCGGGGAAGTCAATTCGAAGCATAAAGACATGGATAGAAGACATAAAACCAAATGCTTCCTTTCATCAGAATCTGTCTGCTCCATTGCTTCCCCTTAGACTGCTTAAGAGAGGATCCAGCTTGCAAGAGCAAGTCTTATCAGGCTTTATGGTTCTGTAGTTTTGAAATTGGTTCAGCTGAACAAGCTGCAGGACTGGTTAGAGAAAATGTCTACAGGCAAGCAAATCCAGGCTTATCAAACTTGCTCTGGTTTTCAGAGTCATCTCCAGGCTTCTCTTTAGTACAGAGCTGAGTTTATGGTTTTTTAACATGTAAATACCAGGTATAAACATGTAGCACCTCATGAAAGCTCAATTCATATGAACATGAACATAAACTACTAGTTTTCAACCTGTGTGAATGTTCAGACCTTAAAAATTCCCTGGTGTGGACTGTGATGAAAAAAATCCAGGCTTGCTGGTAACCCATTTGTTTTCCTTAGTTGCCATTCATAGACTGTCTAGATTACAAGAACAGGAATTTGAATCACTTTAATCAACTTAAAATGTTCTTTCTGGGCATAACAAAAATGCTTAAAAATAAACATCATAATACCAAGTGAAGAAACACATCAATTACTATAATTACAATCTATTAAGCAAGTAGTAGCTTGCCTCCCATTTTACTCTTGTGCCACTAACTTTTGACAAGTTCTCCAAATGAAATGGGTGTTTAAAGACTTAAATCATTTCCATTCTAATAATATAATTTAAATTTTTTCTTAAAATAATCTTTGTGATTAAGTTTATTAATAAATTACAAACAAAGGAATACTTATGGGACACAATAAAGGTTTAACCAACCCTTTTCCCAAAGTAAAAAAAAAGCATTTTTATCTTCATAGACCAAACAAGCAGATTTTGTCACAGGTCTTATCATAATATACAAATTACCCAAATGCTAAGAAGGCTCTAATCCATATACTTTGGAAAAGAGAAAAAGATATTATTTCCATGGGAATACACCAGCCATGCTTTGATACTGCCTATCTCCTACATGATGCAACCACAGACCCCATCACAATGCTGTGGGCGAGGCTGGGAGTGTTCTGGCACCTTCAGTACAAGCACTGACAGGAACAGTGCCCTGCCAGGGGCCAGCAGAGCCACTGGGATTTCCATGGATGTGTATACTGGAAGGCAGACTATCAGGTGCAATTCCTTTGAAACACAGTGTGCATGAGAAGCCCATTTGAGCTGTTATAAAGTGATGTTCCACCACTTGGTATGAAAGCTGTGCCCACTGTCAGGCACCACACAGCCCCCTGACACACCACCACCACTTTGACTCCTGGAATAGGACTTTCATACTGAACTTCTAAATATGCTTTAGTTTGGCATCCAGCAGGTCAAAATAGACTATGGAACAGCAGCTTGAGCATTCAAGAACTAATAACATGCCTTTATTGTCAGGCTAGTCAATCCAAACAGCTTTAGCTTGACTAAATTGACTTAATCTCTCTACTCATGTAAAGAACAGGTGATAAAAATTCACCAAAGCCAAAAGAAAGGCATAGGAACAAAGTGACACATATGATGCTCAATAAAACTCATGTGCTTGGAGGATACTGCATACGAGTATTTCTGGCTATTTCCAGAGGCAAAATATCAATGTCCACTGGAACAAACTCAAAAACTAAACACAACTGGAGCCCGTTCCTGTAAGTTGCATAGCTACTTTGTTTCAAGTAAGAGCTTAAATTTATGATGAAGTGCTTAGCTTAGCAGGTACAAATAAACTTTCAGTGACAACAAAAAAGCTGAGGAGAAAATTCCCTTATAAATATGCAGGAGTCTACCATGCTGCCTGAAAACCACAATGTTCTCTTTTACAGCAGTACACTTTGAGGTCAATAGTTCTTATAAAAATAATGGAAAGGTTCCAAATAGTGATTTCATGGAGACCTGGGTCACATAATTCCTTATCAGAAAGCAAGGAAGAAAGTTTATTACAGGCATTTACCAGTCTCTTGATAAATCTGCAGCCACACATGCTGACTTAAAAATAAAGGGAGGCACAAAAATAGAACCCTTTTTCTTTTAGTATGAAGACTTGCAGGATTAAGATAGCACAGAAAGATGGTGCAACACGTGCAAGTTAAGACAGGATGGCTTCTAATACACGCAGACAATAACGAAATGCAAATAAGGCTAGATGATGAACTGAAAAAAGACTTGCTCAATAGCTACAGAATTTGTTTATGAGCTAAAGCTTAAGAGGAGGAGAGAGAATATCCCCTTAGCATGATGAAAGCCAGCAGCTTTTCCAGTTTTACAGCCCTTTCTTAAGATGGGAAAGGAGTAGGGGAAAAGTGGCAAAAGCCGGATGCTACTGTAGCCCCGCACTTGAGAACCAGAGCCCGATTCATTGTAGCAACACCGCGGCTCTGCAGCCAGAGACGAGGATTCAAAGGTCTGAAACGGACCAGCTACCACACACACTACAAAAGGGAACAAGCTCGGGAAGCAGACGTGGAGAGACCTTCCATAGAGCTTTTCCTCCTCCATCCCCCTCAGCAGCTCGGTGACCCGCACAGACACCGCACAGCTCCAACACAGCGCTCCCGCAAAGCGCACTCAGACGCGGGAACAGCGGGACGCCTGTAAAGACGCGGGACAGCACCTCAGGAAGCAAAATCCCATCCCTTCATCCTTCTACACTGTATTTACCCTCACCATGACCTGCACCAGACCGGGCTGCGCAGAGAACCCCGCAGCTCCTGCCGGGGGACCGGGACCAGCAAAGGCGTCGGGGCAGGCGGAGCCACCCCGGGCGGGCAGGGATGCGGGCCGGTCCCCGCCGGGCACGGCCGGGGGCGGGCACGGCTCCATCCGAGCCCCGGGGCCTGAGCACAGCGCTCCTGCCTCTCCCGGCCCGGCTGGACCGGGGTTGCTCCGGCCGGGCATCGCCCTCCCCATCCTCGGCTGGGCATCGCCCTCCCCATCCTCCGGCCGGGACACCCCCGGCTCCAGCGCCCCGGGAGCGGCTCAGCGGGGCAGGACGGGGCGGAGCGGGGCAGGCACTTACGAGGATGGGTCGGGAGCGAAGAAGTCCACAGCGAAGCCGAAGTAGCTGCCCGCCGGGCCCGAGTAGACGGCCGGGCGCTCCACGTCCAGGTTGAAGGCGCTGCCCGGGCGCGGCGCGGCGCCCAGCAGGACCAGCATCGGGGCGAGCATCGGGGCCAGCATCGCCCCCAGCCGCGCCATGGCCCGGCCCGGCTGCTCCGGGCGCGGCTCTGCCGGGACGCGCCGGCCCCGCGCGGGTCCCGCGGCGGGGCGGGGACGGACGGGGCGGGGGGCACGGAGCGCAGCCACTTCCCCTTTCTCCTCGGGACGGGGCGGCAGGAAGGAGGGGCGGCATCATGTGGTGCCGGAGGCGGGCTCTGCTCCGCTCCGCTCCCCGCCCGGCCGGCCGGCGCTCCCTTCCGCCGGGAGCGGGCTCGGCCCCGCCGGGGCGCTGCGGGCTCCGCTCCGCTCGGGGACACCCGTCCGGCTCCTGCGGGAAGTCAAGGAAAATCTTTCCTGTGAGGGTGGTGAGGCACTGGCACTGCTTGCCCAGAGAAGCTGTGGATGCGCCATCCCTGGAAGTGTCTCAGGCCAGGTTGGATGGAGCTCTGAGCACCCCGGTCTAGTGGAAGATGTCCCTGCCCGTGTCAGGGGGATTGGAAATAGATCATCTTTAAGGTCCCTCCCAACCCAAGCCATTCGATGAACTAGCACTAGAAATAACAAGGGGGGCACACATACGTGTCTGGTCTCACAAGGCTGGGAGAGAGACTTTAAGGAACGCTGTTAACACAAGAAAAGAGTGAAGGAAGTGCCCGTGTGGACCCAGCCATGGAGGGTGAAAAAGGAAAGAAAACAACCAAACCATTTTCAAACACATAGGCTACTAAATGAAGTAATTTTAAATGCCAGGGTCACAGCTCCTCCCCCAGCAGCAAGTGCAGAGCTGGGAAAAGCTGAGTCTGTAAATCCTCCCTAATGGAGAGATTGGCTCCTGTTTTTACCCACCTAGGGAAGCAGCATCCAGGCCAGCTTCAATCTCTGCAGTCACAGTTTGCGGCCCTTGTATCATCTGTCACTAATAATGTCTCAGCACTGTCAGCATAGCTCAGTCAGCTGGAGGCTGCTATCAAAACCATCATCAGCCAACTGCTCAGCACAGAAGTGTTTCAGGTAAAAGAAAACATGCTGGAATACCTATAACGTGGAAATAATTCATATTAACTCAGAATATTAATTTGTATATGGTAACAGGAGGGTAGTTTAATCACCTTTCCCCAATAGCTATGAAAAGTCTAAACTTTTAGATTTGCTGTTTTCATGTAAGCATAATAAAAAGTAGCAGAATAAATAATGATGTTTCAAGCTCTAAATAAATGTTCAAAATATCCCACACATGTTTACCAGGGGACAGATTCAGTGTTACAGGAGTCCTGAAAGAAAAACATTTATACAAAAAGCACAAGAAAAACCAAGAAAAAGCCTCAGAAAACACATGAGGCTGTAGAGGGTCTGAACTGAGGCCTCTAACAGGAGGGATGAATTGTAGCACCACAGCTGCAACAAGGTGAAAATCCTACCTTAAAGAACTTGTGTAAAGAATGAAAGTTATATCTGCTAGAAAGACTTCCTAAAATACTGGTATAACTCCCACACCCTCTTTGGAACCGGATATGAGAACCACTAAAGAAATTTAGGGCTTAGATTCTAAAGAGATCATTTTACTTTTAAATCTGTTAAATCAGCTGTAAGTGGACTTTTACAGGCTCAGTTCTAAAAAAATCAGGTGCATCCAGTAAAGCTAATGACATTCAGAGTGGGTAAAATTAGAAGCCACTTACAGAGAATGTTGTCAATGGAGAATAATGATTATGGAAGAAAATAATTAAAATAATCAGAGTAATGGCAGGCCACTTAGAGCCAGAAGAGACATGTTTCTTAAAGAACTGCTAATTAACCTACTGAAGGGACAGGATTTAGTAATCACTGAGTATTCCTGGAGTTGTGATGGAATTGGGTTAATTCAGCATAGAGAAAAGCAGTATATTAAACCTTTGAACTGCATACATTTAACATTGTCTTTTCGTTTTCATTAATTGTTCCTTCAAAGAACCCAAAGACCTGACAGAAAGAAAAGAGCTTTCTTCATCACCAGCTAATGAAACACTTTGCAGAATCAGTTTCCTGTTTTCCCTGTGAGCGGAAATTTACAGTCACTGTTGATTGTCTGGGTTTTTTTCTCTTTAGTGATGGTCATCAGCCTACATTCACCCACCCATGGGTGGCTTACAAGAAAAAAATGTGTAATATATAAAGGGTTCCAAGTGCAAGCACTGAACACTGACATTGGGTGACCTTTTCAATTTCTCACTAAATGAATAGAGAAAGTTGCTTTAATTTAAAAACTTCAATATTATCATAGAATGGTTTGGATTGGAAGGTGCCTTAAAGATCATCTCCGTTGGGCAGGGACACCTTCCACTAGACCAGGTTGCTCAAATTGTTCTATTTTAGTACAGTCAGATTTTATTTTACCATGAAAGCTAAATTAAGTAGTTCTGAGGCAGACAGAAAACACAATATACTAAGAGGCTGAGTCATGTCAACCTTTTAAAGGCTGGATGTAAAATATGTATGCTAGATTGTACACCATGGATTCTTGCCTGCTGCTACCTACCTGGTGTTTTGAGGGGGTTCTTTTTGTTTGGTTGGGGTTTTTTTACAAGTTCATTCAGAAAAATTATCATTACAAGGGGGAAAAGAAAAGAGTAGAAAATGAGAGAGTTTTTCATTGAAAAGGGGTTGTGAATTAAGAGTTTTCCATTTTAAAAATGCTTTATGTCTGATCTGGTTCCTCCCATTTGGAGAGACATGAGTCACCTTCATACTTGCACAACCCTATGGCACTGTCCACCGGAAACATATTTTTCATATTATTATGTATTTATACTTCAAAAAAGTATATTTCAAATGTAGGTTATTAAGCACTCTCATGATCTACAAAGGCAGAACTCCCAGGCTTTTTCACTTATTCGTTCCCACAGCTTCCCTGTCTGCAGGAAGGTCTGTCATAGCTTGGCAAACAGCAGCACACAGAAGAGAAGTGATTTGTTCAAGTAAACCCACAGCAGAGCCACAAAGACCCATCAGGTAATCCTGTGTTCCAGTCACTTGTTCTTCTTATTAATTGATAATAATTCCTTCAGGAAGACAACTCAAAAATTACTTTTCTAACAAGAAAGGGAGGAGAGTTCCTATACCTAAACTTGATAGTTTTTACTAATTTTCATAACTTTGCAACCTCCTCATAGGTAAAAAAGGAAACATTACTAAAGATTAACTTTTATTGTTATTTACGGACTTCTCCCACAGGTTTTGTACTACAGACCTGATCAAAGCAAATGAGTTAATCAGTTCCCAAACTCTAGCAAATACAGCAGTGAAAGAGAAAACAGTGGTTTATGAGTACCTTGAGAAAGTAGCTTAGGGAAAGGGAGGATTTATTGGCTCTGCTTGATTGTATAACTTCACAACATTACACAAGCAGCCAAGGGTAAGTTAGTTTTAAGATATTAGAATTTTTTGCCTAATTTTAAATTTTGGCTTCCTAGAAACTGTCTGTGCAGCCCTACTGCTTGTCAGCAAATTGCTGAGGCAGGCCAGAGGACTAACTCAGACTTAACTCAGAGTCAGGTGTTACTCAGCCCTCGGGAAGTCTCTTCTCACGCCGTTTCCACCCTTCCAGCCTCCTGCTCTTTGGCCGGCTGTTCGGAGCGTATCTGCCCGCCTCTGTCTCTGGGCCGGCCCAGGTGAGGCAGCTGTGTCTGTCCTGACTCAGCTCCGCTCCCACCGCCCCAGCCACCGCTGCGGGCGAAGCGGCTGTGCTGTCTGCGCTTAATTCAGAGCACAGCCAGAGTCAAGCAGTCTGTACAGCCCCAGACCGGAGCCGCAGCTCCCTGCGTGGCACTGTTCCCCCAGCCTAACGGGGGAAAAGGCTTCTTCCTTATCCCAGGCTTGGGACACACTTCTAATCAAAGCCAATCTTACTGTGAATGAGGGAAAGTGTTTCCTGTTACAGGAGAGGCTGAGGGATTGATCCCATTGCCTGCATGGAGCTGCTCTGTCTGACAGAAGCGTGGACAGGGGAGTGAGAGCCCAAACCAGACTGTGCTGGTAAGGGACAGCAGGAAACACCCTCCCAGTGAGGAGGGATTTTTCTTTCCTGGCTTGTTTAGCTTTCAGCATAACTAACAAATAGATAAGTAACAGCCCTAGAGATCATATTACAGAATGTAAACAAAGGAATGATATGCTTCTATATTTACTTTCCTGTTACCTGCAGTTTCTGACTGACAGGCTAAGATATTCAGTGATGAAAATCAACCACTAAGAAGTGGGCAGAATTCCTTCTAAGATACCAAAATTTTTGTCTGTATTCGGTTTTAAACACAATTATTTTGGAAATGATTGGAGTCTAAAGAACTGCTTTCCATTATACAACAGATAAAACTAATTTTTGTAACAAGTTATTAGTCTTGTTTTTTACTTTTTACTCAAACTCAAGTTACTGGTCATCTTAGTTTTTACTCATACAACAAGATATTAACAGAGCTTAATAAAACTTTGCAAGATGCAAAGCACTTTTGATAGACAGGCATTATTTTTTTCCTATTCCTGAGTGTCCAACATGGCATTTTCCTTTGCAATTCTGTCTCCTCCTCATGACACAAGACTCAGCAGCAAGGAATGGACAAACTGCTATAATTCAGTAAAACTTGCACATATGCAAACCAGAATGGTCCTACTTGAAAAGCCTCAGCATACAGATGTCCTGTATGTAAGTAATAAGCTTCAGCCTTTTAGCAGATCCAGGGCTTTGCAGTACCAGCAGGAAGAATATCTGGAGCACAGGAAGGATTACCACTGATTTGTTCATCAATACTATTGTTAATTGCCCAGAAAAACCTTCCTTGGTGTGAGAGTTTTAGCAAATATTTTGCTCTCATGCCGTCCAGACACCTGAACTTGCAAAGAGACTTAGCTGCTCCAAAGAGATATTTCAGGAAATAACTCACTTTCTAACAAGGCAGTAGAAAGCAAGCCTAAGCTGACCAAAACCACGCACTTTACATATTACTTTGCTTTGTTCAGTTGATGCCTTTTATTTCTCTTTTGTTTAATATAATCTTTAGTGTTCATTTCCTTGGGGAAAAAAACCCCAAAACCAACAAAACACAGTAAATCTGAAAGCTACCGAAACATTACTGGGTGAGAAACACAAGGAAACCAGTAAAGATATTTAAGCTTGATTTGCTTTATTGCTCCTATGAGCAATTCACCACATCAACCCAATCTCATTCAGTTGTTAGCAAAAGCTGTCCTTAGCCTGGGGCTATAGGACAGTGTCTTCCTTAGGACAACAAGGGTATGGCTACATTTGCTAAACCAGCTCCTGGCTGGTGAATAACTCTCAGCATAGACTGAAATCTCCCAGGCCAAAAGGAAGTGAGTCGTACCAGTGTTTACTTCTGATTTGCTCAATACTGATAGCTGTATTACTCCAGTGTTAGTCAACGTCTGTCCAAGATCCCCCATTCATGTGTTTTATAGAATGCTTCTTACTCACCAGGCCTTTTTTTACATTAGGATTCCATAGCATCAAGTGCAGGGACAGCACTGCTTGATTTACCAAAGGATTCGTATTTTTTCAGTCTGACCAAGTTTGTCATTATAAGTCACATGTGTGACTCATTTTTTGCTTCACAAAGCACTTCAGCAGATTAACAATCCAGATGTTGCTCGGTAACGCCCCCAAAGACTTACATATTTTTGAAATATATTTTTAAACAGTATTTTCACTCTAGAGAAAAGGATGAACAGGAAATAATGTAATAAGGGAGAAACAGATCAGGGGAAAAAAACAAGCTCTGTAATATTCTCTGCACAATCTCAATGAAAATGAACACACCAGCCAAGAGGAAAAAGCCTGGGAAGGCACCACACCTATCCCCAGAACCAGCACAGCACCCTCAGCTAACCACAATGATAAAGCTTGCATGATACAGGGAGGGAGAGATCGGGCTCTTGAGTCTTCTGCTGGGAAAGCTCTCAGGAATGGTTTTTAGAAGGGGTGGTGAGAATTTGCTAATCTAGAGAGTATAGAGTTGGCTTTCTGCTTTGGGAGTGAGAAAAGAGATGTTGCATCTAAATATCTTTCCTAAGAACCTTTTCCTTCCTTTGTCTGATACTGTTCTCATGACTATTTTAAGTACTGTCCTTTCTGCTGAGACCATCAGCCATGGCAAGTGCGTACACAACACACATAGAGGGTTTATTTAGAAGGTGGAAGTGACTTTGCCTGGCAGAAACACTTGTGGAACAGTATTCTGCTGGGGCAAAGAGAAACAGAACACTTCCCTGCAGACACAATCTATAGGCACTGAAGAGAGAGGTCACTTTCTAGTTTATTTCCATTTATGGAGAATTTCCAGACTACAAGAGGCATTTTCTAGTTTTCTTGCATTCTTGCCTGCTTCTGGTTATGCAGAAATACCAGACCACTGCTTCCTGTTATGTTCCTGAGATACTGTCATCCCTGTCTTTAGTGCAAATAATCTCCTATTTAGTACAAGTCACAACTTATTATGTACAACTTTTTAATCTTTCTTAACTGATTTTTTCCATGATTTTTTTGATCATGCATTTTCAAAGTAATCTAACATAGCTCAGACTCACAGAGCAGTCATCTTGGCTTTTTAATTTATCATTCCAGGCACATAAAGCCACATCTGCCTTGAAGCATCTGTCCTCTAGTGCTCCTGTATTACAGTAATGCTTCCACATTCCTGCTAAAGGATTTGGAACAAAACCAAGTTTAAAACTTATGAATTCCCTGGGAAAGAAAGAATTCTTCAGTCTGCTCTGTGCTTAGTAACAAGCTCAGACCTAAAACGTGTCGAAGACTTACACAGTAACAGGATACAGAGCAAGTAGGATTCCCTTCTGGCATTTATACTAAACCAAAGCATGTCCTTATCCATAAAACTAGTGACTGGTAACTATGTCTTTGCCAAGTTAAATGATAAATATTTCTCTCCAGGAATAAAGCTAAAGAACATTGAGCAATACAGTCAGATCTTTAAGGGAAGGTTTGGGTAAGGGGGTGAGGGGTGGGAGTGTTTAGTGTGGATTTGTTTTGTTTCCAAAGTTTTCACTGTTTGCTTCTAAGCCATTAATCTGCAATTGCCAGGAGGTTGCTCCAGTACATTCCCAGTTGGGTGCTGCTGGTGAAAGAACTGTTTTTGCAGCTATCAAACACAAGTCTGCCAGTTAATGCTGACAACAGCTAACAGTGGCAGAAACTGCAGGCACTTCCGTGCCCTGGATAAAGAGCACATTTAAAAGCTTCTTCCTTCTTGCCATCTTTGTGGAGGATTTCTCATCCACTTCGCCCTGTTCCCCAGACATACAAGGCAACTATTCATGTGGAGCAACCATTGTGCAGAACTGTAGCTCAATATTTCTGTGTGGAAGGTGCTGTGTGGGACACAGTACCTAGAACCACCATTTACAGAACAGTCTTTTTGTATTGACAAGACTCATGGTGTAGGGCTGATAGCACTGACACCAAGTGCAGCTCTGACACCCCCTAGATGTTCATTCAAGGAAACTGTCCACAAAGATGAGGCAACAGCAGTTAAACCCCTATTGCTCCCTTACAGTTTATAGTCCACTCTTATTTTGGCTTTAGTCTGTCAGACATTTGAAGAACTACAGCTTTGCTCTATTCATTCTGTCCCACTTCCCTAATCCTCCTCCTCTCCCTCTGGTAAACAAACCCCTGGAGTGTTTAGAGCTGTGTTAGGAGAGCACCCTGCCGGGTGAGACTGTGCCTTGCTCTGTGCAGGGAAGCCTGAAAGGGGAAGGCAGCAGCTGGCTTACACAGTGACTGCCAGGAGAGCTGATGTGGATTAGAGGGGTCAGTCAGAAGAGCCTCCCTTCTGCAGTGTTGGTACTTGGCACAGGGAGAAGACAGCAAAAGAAAGGGATGAAGAGTGAAGATTAAAGGTTTCTTGCCTAGAAACTTGGCTGTTATCTGATTCTAAGGAGGCCTTAAGTTGCAGCTATGAAATTTTTAAAGTGGAGGTCAATTAATCTTTTTCTGAAGTAGTCCACTGCTTCCAAATCAGACAACTAAACTACTTGACATGCCAGACATCACGAAGATTGGTAGAAAACAGTGACTGAGAGCTTTCATTGATTTGTTTTACTGTGCAGAGACCAAACTACCATGATGTCTTTGATCCCATCTTTACATGCTGTATTCAGAGTGAAAGAAGGTAAACCAAGGAATAAAAAAGGAATGGATGTGAAATATGATGAGGACAAAAGTTCTCCTAGAACAGCAAGCCCATTAAAATGCGTTAGACGCCTGAGAAATTGAAGGTGTAAGCTGAATTTCTAAGCTACAAGAGATGTGCTACACCCACATTATATGCTGACAACACAGTTTCACTTCAGCAGAGGTCCAAGGATGCAGACCTGCAGAACACATTTCTCAAACAGCTGACTGTAAAAACAATATTGTTTTGACTTGGGAGCCTACTGTAGTAATTTCTCCTCCCTTCCCTTCTGGATTGCTTCTGCTTCTTTCCTAAAGGAAAGCTGTGATGCTTTCTGTTCCATATATCTTCCTTTAATTTAGGAGTCCCTCGTGTTTTTAAAGGCTGGTTGGGTAACACTGGGAACATGTCTTCAGTGTTAAGCCAGCCTTGCTCAAACTTATGTCCAAATCTATTACAAAACAGTTTTCAAATCACAAATACAAGATGATGAGATTATCTCCGAGGTCTCTGTCCCCAAATACAAATGAGATGCTGCTGCTATTTTATAATTGAAAGAGCTGATTATTTTTGGCATTCATTTCAATAATGTGCTATGAAGGAGCCTATTGTGGTCACATATTAGGGCTGTAACATCATCAATGAATAAAACATCCTGGCCTTATTGCTAACACCAGTAACAGCTGCTCTCTGTAAAAGACAGAGCATCTATTGAAAGGAAAGAACTAAGTGTGACAGGCTAAGCCAAGGTCACTTCTAAGCCTCTAAGACTTGAGCGAGGGAAAAAGAGAAGAGTGATTTGCAGATATCACTGTAAAAGTACTTTAGATGATCACAACTGCATAAAACACACCTGGTACCTAACCAGAAGCAAAGACTCCATTCAAATACTTCATTCATGAAGCATTTGCTTCATGAAAGATTTTGCTGATTAAAGCCCATTAGTACCAAAAAAATAAAGTATGTTTAGAGAGAAAGCTTTTAATTTTGGAAAAAACCCGTTTCTAGCACTGAAATACATCAGAGAGGCTGTGCTCTTCACAACTGAAAGACATCAATAGGAACAACTTAGTAACGTCATATCCAGGTGAGCTCCCTACTGTCACAGTGCTCATTTCCAAAACATTAATAATTCATCTGCACCAAGCATGGAATTTGCATTCATAATTGAGCATTTATTAACTGAAATTCCCTGTCAGCTGCAAATTTGTGCTTCTTTAACTCTGAAGAAGAACCTTTAGCAGGTTATGGTCAAACCTACCTGCAAGCAGAAGGAGCACATAGCAGCACATTGCCACTTACCCTTAGGAGTCTGCCAGGATACTACAGGAACAAAGAACTCTCTAAAGGTAGTCACCCTGCCTTCATGGATGGAATTCCAGGCAGAGCTACCAAGCTAAGGGGCCAGAACAAGCTCAGCCAGGAGCTGTGGCAAAGTTGAGAGGAAAGAAGGTGAAAACCAGAGACAGAGAACTATTGTTTCCCGCCCCCATGAAGCCATCTGTCAACAACTACTGCCTACGAAAATCAGGTTTTCTTAACTAACTCATGGATATGCATAACTCATGTATTTCAGGACTATGCAAGGTGACTGTCCTAATGTTTAAATGACACCCGCACAAAGGAGTTACACACCACAACCAAGCCCTTTAGACCCAAAAGGACACTCACTCTCTGCCCATCTATCTGTGCTTTATTAGCTGAAATCAGTATGAGTCACCCTGTCATTCCTCCACTGTACAATGCAAGTAGGTAAGATGAACACAATTTTGGCAAAGGCTTAACCTATTTATATCAGTGAAACAGATCAGTATTATAAAAATTAGTATTAGATACAATAAACCAGCTTTTAAGACACAAAATATAGAAAGCCATTCTCATCCTTGATAATGATTAAATTACTTTTATTCCCATTTAAAATATACAACTTTGAAAAATTATGCAACATACATTCAAATGAATTGCATTCTTAAGTGTCCTGATAGACAGGCATCCTATTGCTGGCCAGTATAATACAATAATCCATCAACACTGTTTATTTATGGCCACAGGGGAAAAATCTGCATAAATAAATATTTCTATCTGATATTGCAGCTTTTCCTTAAACACTTACATTTAGAAGTCATATTTCAGTAAGCCTCTTTCTCCCAAGTACTGCTTCTTCTTCCTACAGGAGAAAACAAATTCCACAAAGATCCCAAGAAGGGCAGAAAAAGTCTAAAGTCAGCTAATTTAGAAACAGCATTCAAGAGACAAGAGTCAATTCAGCAGTGCCAGAAATAACCTTTAAAGCTAACATTCCCACCCAAAAGCAGTTCGGGGAAGCTCACTAAGAACACCTCAACTCTTAATGGCCTTTAAGTAACTTAAAAGCTTTAGAAAAATCGATACAAAGGGTATCATCAGTTCAGTAATATTGTTGCAGACACTACTGGTAGTATGGCAAGGAGGCACAGCCTACAGCCCCCTGGAAAAGCACCACTACTGAGAATTCTTTATGGCAAGGACTCAGTCCTTTGGAACAGGACACACTGACTCGATGCCCACAGGGTTCAGCACTGCTCTGCCCTCAGGCAACTCACCCTTGCACAACCTCCTGTTATTTACAGGACTCCAAAGGTATGACAGCAATTTCTTGGACTGTAATGTCCCTGCTCTGCAGAGCCTGGAGTCTTCTCTAGTCTACAAAAGACAGTGGGAAAAGAATGAGACTGGAACAGCAGTGAGTGGTGTAGAGCAGGTATCACACCAGGAAATAAGAATAGGAAGGGAGAAAAAAGTTGGCTGCTGAATTTTGCACTGCATCGAAGTGCAAAAAAACTGTAACTGCAGGTAGTCCAGATTTAACTGAAGCCAACATCATCACTTCTGTATGAAGACTGCAGAAAAAAACATTTACCACACTATTAGAAAATCCAGTTCTTAACAGTTTGGTAAGATGTCCTAACTTAGCCGAGAAAAATCAACACAGGTATTTTAAAGTCGACAGTTTTTATTTACAGATTTATTGGCAAAAGGTGGTGAGAAAGTTTAAAACATTTTAAACAGAGGGCACTGTCTTGTATGATGTATCAGTTGACAATCTTCAGTATCCAGCTGATCAAGTAAAGCTAATCACCACTTAAAGAAGCATAATCTGCATCAGTTCCATTAGAGTATCCTGCCTAAACCCACTTCAGGTAGTTTCTATAGCAACACAATCATTAATAAAAATGCAATTTTTGTGAAGAATATATACTTTGATTTTTATACTGTACCTCGTGTCAAATTGCCCACTTGCTTACTGGCAAAGCAGTTACACTTCCTACTTTTAGCTGAAAGTTATAATCTCACTGTCTGAAAATTCAGCTCTTGGGTAATTCTGACCTACTCTGAAAGTTTTACTGTGAGCATAGTCAAGATTGGAATAGATGAGATTGAAGGAAAACATTCCTGGTATACCACGTGCCCATCATATTCAGCTGCATAACCATAAACATCCTGTTTAAGAATTCTATTCAAAAAGGAGAAAAAAATGTAGTCAGTTTTCACTTTGTCACATAGATTTAATTCCTCACATGAACTCCTTAGTTCATTCTTCTAAATCAAGAGTGTTTAGTTCTTCTTCTAATTCATCCAAGTCCTCTCCAGTAAACAGATTTTCATCAACTGGAACTGCATCGATTACTCCATTTTCCAATTCCCCATCTCCATCATTATCTTCCTCTAAATCATTTTGTTCGCTGCTGTTTATGTCCCCACCAGAAGCTTCACTTAATTTATTATCTGAAAATAAACATAATTCTTAGCATTTCATTGTCACAAGCTTCTTAACCACCAACTGAATTCACAATTCTACTAAACACGCTTTCAAGTTTTAAAACTTTGTAGAAGTAACTTTATTTGAAATTCATTTAGACTTACATTGCATGTACCTTATGAATATGCAGGTCTGGATAATCAATTATGAAAAGAGGTTTTAAAATAACCCCAAAACCCCAAATCCCACCTCCTCAAACTCCTATTTTCATAAATGCATCACACAATTAGTGGCTCCTACTCAATGTCTGCTCTTGAAAAACTCTGGCTCTTAAAAATCAGGCCACGCATTCCACAAGTGCAGCAAGATCAGGACTTTGCTCTAAGAAATTACAAGGTAGATAGAAAAAAAAAAAACAAATAAAAGCTTGGATCTTTCTTATATTGTTCTTTCTGTGATTTACAAAAATCTGAGGGGAAAAAAAAGTAAACTTGGAATAAGCCTCTTAGAGATGTACTTGAAGTGGCCATAAACATTACCCTTTATTTAAACTTGAATTTATGAAAGTAAGTACATAACATTTACTACAAGCTCTTGCTTTATTACCCACACATACCACTAACAGAAATGAATTACTGGTCCTATTGGTTTAAAAAGGATGGGGGAGTAAAACTGGGGTGTACCTTTTGGGAAGTTCTGAACAATACAATCCTCTGTTAGTGATGCCTAAATGAAGAACTTACCATCTTTTTCTACTGAAGTGTAGGTGCTGAATCGCTCAGGACTAGCCACTGTAATACCAGTCTCCTCCACTGCCTTTGGGACATACAGGTTCAAATCCACATCATTTATGCACACAGGGTCTTCCATCTGAAAAATAAACCAGCGTGCTCTGCATGAACTACTTTTCCACAAAAGTCCTCACTTCTGCATAATTTGTACAGCCTTCTTCACCTTCAGCACAAAGATTCTGATAAAATCTACTCTGCCGAGTATTAAGAAAAAAGTTTATTTCTTGCACTGTAACAGCTCTCAAATTAAAAGTTTTCAAATTTCAACACAAATGAAATATTACTTGGTCTAATCCTGTTCTTTACCTCATCATCATCTCCTGCTCCTTGAACATAATGGGTGTCATCTGCTTCTTCATCATCTGCATCAACCAGCTCTGGCCGGAACTCAAACACTTCACGTCCACTAATCTATTCACACGATAAGAAACCTTCAGTTATTACTTCAAGGAATTTGTACTGCTTAAAACCCCCCTCACAAAAAAACAAACCATGAAAAAGCAAGGAAAAGGACACTGAATAAAGCAAAGAAATTCCAGGCCAGCTACCTTATCAGAAAACTTTACTTACTCCCTCTTCTTGCATTAAAAAATGGACTGTAGAACTTACCACCAATGCTTTGCCAGCTTTAAAATCTGCTTTCCTCCTCTCCATATCTTGCTCAGCCTTATCAATTTTTTCTTGTCTTTTTCTTCTCTTCCATGCAATAAAACACTCTAGGGTAATTTTGGTAACATTTGGTCCTAAGGCAGCACGCTGTCAAGGAAAGAGACAGATTAATGCTAGAAACTCTCCAAAGGCTGTAACAAATGAAAAATTAATTATTCTTTTCCAGAAACTAACAGAAAACATTTCTTTCAAAACTCCTCGACTCTTAGCACTGTCAAACCTGCATGATCATTCCTGTTTGACTCAACAGGCAATTTTCCTGTTGCTGAGATGAGCTGACATGAAAGTTAACAGGGAAAGTGGAGGAGGGAAGCAACTACAATAATAGCTCAGTTCTTGTCACAACGACACTGCCAGCCAATGGAGACAGAAATAAGCAGAGCAGCAACACCTTCAGAAGGCCTTGTTCTCTTGGTGTTGCTTCCTCATTAGTTATTGGAGAACTAAGGAGACTCAGTGAGCTGGGGAAGAGAAAGGCCACAGAAGCCTTTGTTGTAACAGGTAAAAAAGAAATAGCAATAAGACACAGAAGCCTCCTAAAAAGCATAAGCAACAGCTGCACTAAGTACGGAGCTCTAGTTAGTTCTACTCACTAGGTAATAGTTTCTAAACAAAAATATGAATCAGTACTACACATCTTCACCCTGACTCATACAGATGTGAAAATATTCTTACAGTTTTTAATTAGAAATTAACAAGTTCTTTACCTCTGTGTTTTCAGAGTAACAAAAACAACTACCACCAAAAGGTATCTGTCTGACAACTTTACCTCTTTTTCTATTAGGTCTTCTAAAGAAATTTCATCTTGTTTTTCCTCCTTCTTTTTGTCTTTTTTTAATACAAAACCTGGTGGGAGAGCATGGCGATACATACAGTTGTCTCCTCCGCCTGGACAGACCCAAAACCATCCATATTTGTTGTTTTCAATAGCATCAAGGAAATATTTGCAGACCTGCATAAGACAATGGTTGTTAGCACCATGTTCTCTTTTCATTTTACACCACATGTCGATTCAGTAATTCAAAGTCAGTTGTGCTCAAAACAGAGGGAACATGCAAAATGCATTGCTATTAAAAAAGTAAACAAAGAAGTGCAACTGATTATCTAAAACTCACGTAGTCAACAGCTTCCCCCCCAGTATAATCCCAATTTATGAAGACAGGATGATTTAGAAGACTGGCAACTGTGCACTACTGTAAACCCAGCAGTGTCTCTCTTCCTGATACCAACATACTTTTAAGCAAAATAGGTATCTGCCTCAGACGTGAAACCTTCCAGCTCATGATCCTGAGGTAAAGATGCCATCTGGGACTTTTAACAAGCAATTCATAGTTCACACTTTTTTTGAAAATTTAGGCAAATTTAATTACTTGGTCTTGAAAAGGAGGTGAAATAGTTCCAAAGAATGAGAAAGGGATTAACATATTATGCCATTTATTTTGTTTGGTAAATTCTCAGCTGTAGATGGGAGGTTTGTTTCTTTATAGATTAACAGTTAATCAATCACAAGATGTGTATCTTCCAGCCAAATAGGTTGCATTAGATTATTACTGAGTCCTTTGACATTCCTATTTTGAAATCTCTTCACCTACCATCCATTTTTAACTTACATGAGAACACACCATTTTTAACTTACATGAGAACACGCTGAAAAGAGCTTTGGGTTGTGGGTTTTTTGCCTTTTCTTATTATTAGAAATACTACCTATTAGAAATTACTAGAAAATATTAGAAATACTATGAGAAATGCTCAGAACATAGGATATTCCATTCAAAATCTTTAGATAAATATATCTAATACCAGTCTGCACTTTAATTCACTCTACTAGAGCTCAATTACAAAAAAAAAAAAAAAAAAAGAAAAGAAAACCTACTATTTGGGTTTTGGGTTTTTTCTTTTCCGCCTCACCATGCTTCTTGTTCACCACTTCTTCCAGCTTCTTCTCGTCCCAGTTGTCCATTGTATCTAGAAAAAGGTAACAGACGGTTTCACAAAATTTCCAAATATTAAACACTGTTGTCAGTGGTTTTCTGCCTGGTAACTGTTTTAATATGCAATTCTTGTATTTTAGGTAGCTTATACAATGGAAAATAAATTCAGGCTCTAAAAGTTTACAAACTCTTCTATGCTGCTTGCAAAACAACTTCCTTAGAAATCTGTATTTTGAAATGCATAGAAAATGTTTCAGCTGAAAACTAAATAATGTGTTATTCCATCTGTACAGTACTGAGTGTAGACAAGGAAAAACAAGAAAAAGACAACTGAAAAAAGAAAAGGTTAGAGGGTAATGTCCAGAAGTACAGATAATACACTTTAAGGACTGAAAGGGATAATACCAAATCATCTGTGTTGAAGCTAAAAGAAGGTTCCATCAAAAGAAGCACCAGTTGTAATTAATAGTGAATCTGTAGGATCCCATCATACACATTCAGGATGACAGAGACTGAAATTCAAATAAAGGCTGAGACATGAGGAACTGCGAAAAAACAGTTCTATAAAATTTGTAATCCCTGCTAAGTGAAAGTAAATCCAGAGTACTCAGCCAACAAATAATTAGGGGAGACAAAGTCACAGAAAAAATTCCCAAGTGTCCCAAATTCTGGAGCTGTGCACACTTGGATGAACAGTAGTAACAGTTCTGGAAGGCAAATCTGGTTGCTCATTATACTTAATACTTTTGCAGTTCCCTTCTCCAGAACTTAGAATAAAACAGCAACTACCAGAAAGATCAAATACTGTACAACTTGGTGCTTGTATGACATAACACATTATGGAACACAATTTAAAACCCATCACTCAACATCAACAGGTTGTACTTCTCTTTCTGAATAAGGCCTAAAGAACAGCTGTGGAAACTGTTGAAAAAGCAAGTTTCAATGTTTTTCAGAACTTGGAACACAGTGGGATGGGTTGCCATTGCCACGGACCAGGCTCTTTGGGATCATAACCTCAACACAGAAGACCCTTCATCTTAAAATGCCAGTTTCAGAATCAGAACTGCTTAGCAGTAATTTTCTAAAAGTATTCTACCTTTTTCAAGGTCTTCATCTCTTGCATCAATGTAGACGCTCCGTTTTTCACACTTCCTTTCCAAAGATAAATCGTGAGAAAACTTGCACTTGTCCCCTTTAGTGCACTGTCCTTGCTTGAAGAAAGCACAAACTACAGATTTGGGGTCAGCACCTGAGTGAAGAAAGTTTTTAGATTTTAACACTATTTTTAAGCAAAAGCTGCATATTAGAAATTCTGAGAACAATATCAAGGACTTCCAGAGAATGAAAATGCCTTTTTAAAATAACATGAACACATCACCCTTACTTTTATTGCATGGGATTTGCATTAAGTATCAAAGTTGGCACTTGACTGTTTAGAAAAATATGGACAGCGGTGTGCTTGAGCAAATTATTTATTTATGTTATACAACACGTAAGAGATCACTCTGTGCAACTTCTTCCCTATATAGAAAGCTGTTCTTGCCTCAAATACACAATAAAGCATCTTCTCCAACAGATCGACAAAACACTATAAAAAATTATCATAATTTAATCTGCATTCAGACCACTTTAGAAATAAAATGGTTGTTCGTAGTCCACAAAATAAGCAACTTTTGTTATAATACAAACAATTCAATAAATCTAACTACAGTTTAAGTCAAAATCATGCCACTAAAGAAATAGTTAACCATTAGGGGGTCATTAGGAAAACCAATGAAAGCAGGTAGAAATGTATTTATGAGACATGACTAAATGAGAAATACTTGACTTGTAATATTCATTAAGTACCCATGTAAGATTTTAAACTCTAGTGTTTCATTTACTGTTTTCACTCTTGGTGTGACTCACCAGTGACAAAAGTATGTACAGCAACCCCTGTTTAAAATGTAATCTAAAAATCTGGGCAATATTAGTCTTCTGAAATAACGTGAAGTCAAAAACTACTTTATTTAGAGAAAGCTGACCTTTGCAGATCATAAACACCAAACTGCCCTTTGTTGCTGATCACAGGGAGCAAGTATCAGGTCTGCTTTAAAAATACACATGGAAATCACACTGCTTTTGTAAAAAATTATTGTACATAATTTCATGTGTCCCAGAATATGAATAAAGAGTTAAAAACATTTAGCTCATTCCTACAGGTATTACATTTTTTTCTCCCACATGGCAACCAACTACAGTTTCCTAGAAGTATCAAAGACAAAAGAGAGTGGTAACAGATTTCATCACAAAACTAGTTTGTTCAAAAACCAAGCCCAAGACAGACCACACTTCCAAAAACAAGCACTACTGCAAATTGTGAGGTCAGATAGAAGGAACTGGAAAGTTTTTACTGTTCTTATTTGAGTATAATTTGCTGTGAAGATGACAGTTACCATCTTATATTCCTTGCAATACCTGGATGTTCACACTTGCCTGAGGAGACAGTCTGCTTTAAATACCATTGCACACACAAAAATCATGCACACATCCAGAAACATCTAATGAATGAACCAGAAACAGCAAAGTATCTTCAGCTGCCCAGTCAATATCAAGATAGCTTTTGATATTCTAAGGGTCTAGTGACCCCAGATGACTTCCTAAAAAGATATCATTACTGACTTGGTACACTAGATAGGGAAGGAAAGTCACAACTACATTATTAAAATATCAGCTGGTGCTTTTGAAGGGTTATTTTACCTCAAGCAGCCATATGAGTAAGAGAATATAAACAAAGAGAAATCAGTTAGTCATACCTTTGCTAATTTTCTGTGCAGCGACCACAGGCTTGAAGAGCTCATTTAATTCTTGTAATTCCTTTTTCTTGTCTTCTTTTTTTAATTTCTTCTCACTTTCTGTTTGAGCAGCCTATAATGACCCCAAATTCAAAGTTAAAAATAAAAAATCAGAATGCCAGGACTCGCTTCACAAGAAGTGCATGTTAAAATAGTCAAACATTCTAAATTAGTTTACGAGGAGAGGAGGGAAGAGCCTGTGATGTCTGAAAAGCTCAGAACTGCCGCCCCTGCATGCACAGCCAGTGCCCCCTTAGTGGAACTGACCTGTCACACAGGAGGGACTGCAAATCTGTCAGAGAGGTGGGATACTGGCAGTTACCTTTAGTGCCACAGTGACCTCTACTGTACCTTTTTAAGGTAGGAAAGTCTCTGAAAGGCATTGAGATTCACTGCTCTTTTGTAGTGCAGCTATTCAATGCAGTGTCTTCCAGATCTGTGCAAAAAGCCTCTCTTATCTTTAATCCCCTACATGCTGCTATGCTCTTTCTCTTCATGTGTGAAGGGTAAGAGGAAATAGCCTCAAGTAGCATCAGAGGATGTTTAGATTGGTTATTGAGAAAAATTTCTTCTCTGAATGGGTGGTCCAGCATTGGCACAGGCCGCCCAGGGAAGTGGTGGAATCACCATCCCTGAAGTGTTCAAAAATGTATGGGTTTGGCACTTGGGAACATGGTTTAGTGATTAAAATGGCAGTGCTGGGTTAATAGCTGGACTCGACCTCAGAGGTCTTTTCCCCCTTTAAGGATTCTCTTATTATTTGACTCTTATCCTTATGGAAAGCTACTGAGACTAACACCACTATACAAGCATGTGGGATACTTTTTTCCTAAAATACAGCATAGTATTAAAAAAGGATCTTGGTTCTTACAGTGAAGTTGTCAAAAAAACACCAAACTAGAAGGGAATTAACAACTTGGCCAGTTTTCATACCAAAAGTTCACAAATGCTATTTTATATTATAAGCAGACCCACTACGGAAAGTAGTACTTTAAGAATACTTTTGTTTCACCTTAGGGTTCTAAAGGCATGAAGACGAAGCTTGTCTTTAAAAACCCCAAACCCAACAAAATACAAAAAAGCAAAAGAAACAAAAAATACAAAACAAACCAACAAGAACCCTCTGCAAACACCTAAGCCAAAACTTGGACAGCATTTTCATTTTCATCTCAGGACACAAGGAAAATTGGTTTAAAGACTTCTTTCTTTCTGGGGGATAACCCTGACTGAAAGCTATTTTATAAGTTAAGAAAGGTATAATCAGATTTAAAAATCTGCTTCTGCCATCCAACAGTCAATAGCTACCAGCATTTAAGAAATAAATTATTTCAGGCTGGCTAATTGACAGACTGGTATTCCTGTACATGACACAGATCCAGGGATTTCAGACACAAGTTTCAGAAGAACAACATGTTAGAATACCACTGACGTTTTTTCAAGTGACATCAAGGCACCTTTTCCACTACAAGACATTATTAGATCTAGTGACCTGAACATCAACTTAATTTTTCAAATTGTACATGACATCTGTGAGTTCATCCTTATGTTAATAAGGAATCTATCATAACATCATGAATTTAGTTGACAAAATGTAATTATTCTACAGGCTTATTCACAGAATAGACAGCTCTGTAAATCATTAACAACCAGCCTCCCCAGCACTGTAAGAATAAGGCGCCCGGACATTTTCCACTAAAATATTTCCATTAAATCTACGTTTTCTGATTAAGTATAATCTAACTATTGCATCTCATTTTATTTCATCATATAGAAGAGCCAAGAAGCACAGTGGCTCAAAATTTCAGCTTCTTGGACCAAACAGGTCACCAAATATTTGCAGACTTGTCAGGCTTGTTTCTACTTAAAAGTACAATAAATACTTTCTTAAGAAGAAGAAGCACATACAAGCTTAATACTTTTTTATCTTCCCCCAACTCCAGTTTTAGTAACAACTATTCTTATTTTTAATTGCTCTCTATTTATCAGATAAAGTGGGAATTAAAGTGAAAAAAGAGAAAGAAGGTACAACTGTACTTAGCTGACAGCCAGTATCCACAATTTAATTTCAGGCATAACTTAAATTGAATTGTTACTATCAGACTACTATGTAGACAAAAAACCACACCCCTATTAGGTGAGTTTGGTTGGGGTGCATTTGTTTTCCCTTTAATATATAAAAACTAAAACAAACCCCCAAAACAACCTACCCAATTCTGTACTCCTTTTCACAGGTACAGAATTCTCAGCTAAACAAGCTTTGCAAGACTATGAGTTAGTTTGATCTGTGCCAGTCACAACACGAGGCAAGGAACAGCTCAACTTTTTCCTCCTTCAGTACATCACCACCTGCATATACAGAGAAAGATCATTTGACTGTATAGAAGAAAACACTGAACAAGAAATGCTTACCTGACGTGGATTTTGCTGACCAAACTTAACCTGGTGAGTCACAGCCTTGATAAACTTCTGCTGCTTTGCACCTTTTTTATTCTTTAGGCCAAATGTTTTGTCCTGAATCAAGAGATACACACAGCCACATGAATTAAAAACTAAAATGAAACAAAACAACAAAACCCCCCACCCTTGCCACTCCTTTCAAGTTTTCAGTAAAACAAAGGTAATTTCCTCTAGAAACACAAGCAATCCAAGAAACAGCATGGCCAAAATGTAGTCTCTTTAAAATAAACCTTTGACAGAACCTCCTAAATGCTGCTTTCACGTGAGCTCTGGCTTTTATCATCAGGCTTCCTCGTGTCCCAGTATCAGTGTCTGTGTGTGCACACAGCGTTCTCAGGCCTCTCAGGGCAGGGGACAAGATGTTTTTGGAGACTACCCAAGTAACATCTGAGGAAAATATGAAGATGGGTTAGTCATAAATACTTTTTTCCTTCTATCTACCTGAAATCACTTATTACTTCTATCTTCAAGTACTCACATATGTGATGTATGTTATGCAGATGCCTATTACCACATGTAACATGTTACTTCTTATTTTCCAGTATTTTAAGCTTTTAATTTTGTAACTGTAATTTGAAGTTGTCTTTTCCCTACATGAAGTCCTGACACGTGTTTCTACTTCCTAAACCCCACTGCCAGAAGTCTCTGTTTATTACCTGAACCAATTCTTCCTCTAAATCTTCAGTTTTATTGATAAAGAGAAGTTTCTATAACAAAGCTAGTAAAAATTACTTACAAAAAACCCCAAACAGCTCACTTTCACACAAGCATCTGAGCCATCAATTACTTCTTCTAACTGAAATATCTGCATTAAAAACTTATTTGTGCCGTTGATTTGATACCAATGTTTTTTCCATCCAGAAAAAAGTCACAGATATTCATCCAATGGTAATACCTTGGCTCAAACATACTTTTGAAAGACCTAACAACCCCAAAATATATGATAATTACAGAATAAACAGCTTCAAATTTCTAGAGTCACCCTGTTTTCACTTACAACATATTCCCTATCAACACCAGCTGGTCTTCTGTTACTTTGTGCTAATTTGGGAAGTCAAAATAATTAGTTGGGGGAAAAAAAAAAATCTATCATTCACATGCTTGATTTCCACTGTAAACACCACATGGAAAATATAATCCCTCTGTATTTGAATTGCACAGTAAATTACTGTTAACAAACAAAGCAAGCTTTTCCCTTTACAGCTGCATTTGCCTGTAGTAAGAAGCAGAACCTTCCTAGGCATCTGGATTCAGCAAGAACCTCAGAAACTCCAAACCCAGAACACAAGACCAACTCATCTAACCTCATGTTTCCAAAGAACAGAAGAACAACATCCTGCAGCCTCAGCTGTTAAACAACACTCACTGACACGGATGTTCTGCCTTAACAGCTGAGAAACTACTGCCTTTCATGTCAATAAATGCAGGCAAATAATTATTTTTCTCCAACTGCTTTGCTGGTACTCTCAATATAAATTCTTTTGTTGTCAGGGTAAGGTTGGTGCGACTGTCCTAATAACTACGACACACACACACAGACACCCCTCCTGCAGTTTTTTTTGTTTTAAATCTGGTCAGTTTCTTAAGAAGCTGGTCAAAATGTAACAAAAAGCCGCGAAACAGACGACGGCCCCGTTTCAAACTGAGCGAGAAACCAGAGTTGTGAGGGTTGGAAGGAACCTCTGGAGAACATCTGGCCCAACCCCCAAGGACGCAAGCCTAAACCTCGGCGAGCCGGGCTCGGGAAATACAGGAACACAGCGGGCACGGCGAGGGATGTGTTGGAGAGGGAGAGGGAAAAGAGGGCCGAGCGCTGCTGTCAGCTCAGGGTTGGGCAGACACAGCTCGGCCCGGCAATTCCCAGGGGACACCGCCGGGCAGAGCGCTCCGGCCGGGAATCCATTGGGAGCAGGGCCTCCTCACCTCGATGATCTTCTCCTTCTTCTTCTGGTCCGCCTTCTTGCTGCCCCCCGCCGGCTGCTGCTGCTTCTTGGGGGGCATGGCCGGGCGGGGCGGCTCCCGCCGGGGGCTGCGGGCCGGGGACGCGCCGGGAAGGGCTCGGGAAAGGCTCAGTCAGGGCTCAGAGAGGACCGGGCCGGGCTCGGTGAGGGTCGGGCCCGGCAGGGCTGGGTGAGGGCTCAGTAAGGGCCGGGTGAGGGCCGGGCCGGGCCGGGCTGAGTGAGGGCTCGGAGAGAGCCGGGCCGGGCTGGGCTGGGTGAGGGCTCGGTGAGGGCCGGGTAAGGGCCAGGCCGGGCCGGGCTAAGTGAGGGCTCGGAGAGGGCCGGGCCGGGCCGGGCAGCGCCGCCGCCGCCGCCGGGAGGCGCTCCGGAACCCGCGGGGCACGCCGGGAAGGCGCGGGGCGGCCAATCGGCTCCCGGCAGGCAGCGCGCGCCGCGTGACGTCACGCGGAGGGAAGGGGAAGCCTGGGCTCGTGACGTTACGGCGGGGCGGGATCGTATGACGTCACGGCGGGGCGGGGCCGTGGAGCGCCGCGGGGGAGAAGGGGGAGGTCGTGTGAGGGGCCCGGGCACCGTGTGGGGCGCATAGGGGGCGTACCTCCCGGGGAAGAGTATCCCGCAAATCCCACACATCCCAGCGCAGCCGGCACCGCCATCGCCATCGCCGCACGGGGCACCGAGCCGGGCAGAGCCCCTCGGGCACGGGGGGCATGGTCGGGGTTGTCCTGTGCGGGACTGCTGGGAGCTGGGGATGGGATTGCAGGGAATGTCCTGTGTGGGGCTGCTGGGAGCTGGGGATGGGATTGCAGGGAATGTCCTGTGCGAGATGGGATTGTACAGGGCTAAGAGCTGGGACTGGATGAGCCATATTTATAGCCATAAACCAAAACACAAGATGTTCCACCTCAACACAAGGAATAACTTTACACTGCAGGTGGCAGAGCACTGGAACAGGCTGCCCAGGGATGCCATGGAGTCGCCCTCTCTGGAGACATTCCAAACCCACCTGGATGTGTTCCTGTGTCACCTCCTCCAGGTGGCCCTGCCTTGGCAATGGGGTTGGACAGGATGTTCTCCACAGGTCCCTTCCAACCCTGACGATCCTGTGATCGTGATCCCTTGTGGGTCCTTTCCAACTCAGAATATTCTGTGATTTTGTGATGTGTTTTCCCTCTGAGGGACAAATCTTTCTCTAAAGGCAGCCTGTGAGAGACAGCCACAGGTCTGGGCTCTGATCGGTGCGCTGACACCCTCGCCAGGAATTCCCGGGAGAGGATCTGGCAGTGCAGGAGCCCGGGTGTGTGAACATGAGCTATTACAGCCCAGGGAACTGTGTCTGGAGCCATCCCCGGGAAATAAGCAGCCTGGCTGTGTGCAGAGGGTGCTGCGCTTCAGGGGACACGGGTCAGGTTTGAGTGTGTCAAACTGGCTGGCTGCCCGAGGGAAGACAAGCTTTCCATCTGTCCATTTCCTCTCAAAGAGCCAAAACTGCATTTGGGTTGCACCAAGGATGGCACAAATCTTTATGTAGAAAAGGTGAAACAATCCCAAATTGATTCCAAATGCCCAAGTAGGGTCATGATGTGGTACATAATTCCCATGGGGTTTCTTAGCCTTGATGTGCACTGCTGCTTTTACATGCTGTGGCTTGGGTGCACATCCTCGGAGCATGCCACAAGTGTCATTTTCACTTTGGTTTCATGAGATAGCCTTTCACGGATCTTTCCTTCCCACAGATGTATAAGTTTCTGCAACATGAAGAAATGCAAAACTCGGGTCCTATGTTCACTGTTTGTGGGTGGTACCTGGACAATAGAAAAAAAAATGCTTTGGAAAAAAAGCAAGTGGAATGTATAGGGGAACATATATTATCCAGACTTGCCAATTTTTAATTTCTGAAAAATGTTCAAATATCAAAATTTTAATTGCTGATAACACATTTTAAGGTCCGTTTCAACCACTTCTTAATTTTGAGTAAGGTGCTTCAGTCTTGCTAAAATGGCTGTAGTTTTATACATTATACACATAGTAAAGCTTCTATTTCTCACCAAGTTTAGTAGTTTCTGGTACAATCTGCATCCAAAAATATTTTAATAACAAGGCATTGTTATTGTCTCATGGGCCAGAGGTTAAAAACAAGACTATACTGTAAGCAAACAGCAAGCTGTTCCTAGAAGACTTTCAGCACCCACAGATCCACAACACAAAAGATCCAACAAAGTCAATAAAATATCCTGATTTTCGGAGTGCTTAGTTAAGTAACCATACCAACCATTTGTCACACATGTCACTGCTTGTATGCTCAAAAAGGGATGGAATGTTTTGGTTCTTCAGTTTGGATTCTACATATTCTGCATAATACCAGAGAACAGTTTCAGGTTTTATTTTTAAGCATGATTAACATGGGTGCTTGATTACATTGGGTGAGATTTGTAGTAACTAATTATTTCTTGATCTATCAGCAAATACATGGTAGCACACAGTGGTGGGAACATAACACAGGAGGAATTCAGTCTAGAAATGTGCCTATTTTGTTTGAGCTATTTGGACAACTAGCTGCCTTAAGTCAGTCACACTCCTACTAATGTCACTGTATTTCCTCTCTATGATGAGCCAGGCCATTATGTTTTCTTCTGTGAAATATATTTCATTTGTGGCATAATTCATCATATCTTCTAACGTAAAGGAGAAATTATTCCCATGTCGTTGCCTCCTCTCATTGTGATCTGAAAAAAAAATAGTAGAAGATTATTACAAACACATAATTAAAATATTAATCCATCTAAGCCTGAAGAACAGTGTTTTATTTCCAGTTCCTAAGAATTTAAGCAACTTGGTTCTAGTTTACACCCAGCGTTAGATTTAGAACTAGCTGAGGCTAAAATTATGAGCAAACACGAGTCAGTACTATCTACAATATTTTAGTTAAAAAATCCTAAATAACCATAGAAATATCAGGCTTAGCATGACTCAAGCATCTTGACTTATTTCCACTTCCTTTTCCATACCTCAAAAATTAAGATCATTATTCTAGTTCTAACGAACATGAATTGCTTTTTGTATAATTGAATGAAGGACAAGTGGATAATTAACTACAAGGCGTTTATGGGTAGTCCAAGAGCCCGTTGTACTTTACTAACATTGTATTTCACTATGCTACATGTGCATCTGCCACAATGAAAAATATGTCTGGTTTAATCCATTGTACTGTTCTTCCCCCACAAATAAAAATCTAGCCATATATTTATGCCAAGTGAGAAAATTAAGCAAGCATGAACCTACAAAAAGCACAATCAAAGAACTGCTGTTTGCATCCATATCAGGACAAGGAGCAGTTTTCAAATCCTTCCTCCTCTGTCAGAAACCGTCTGTAGACTTGAAACTCCTACTCACCTGAGTATTTCTTTTGCATTTGAATAACATGACACCCCAGCAAGAACACTCATTTAATCTTCATCTCCCCAGATACTCATTCTCACATTTGTGCTGAAACAACATTTTAAGGCTCTGATAGAATTTCTTCAAATTGGGGTTGTTTATTGTGGAAAAAAAAAGAAGACTTAGGAGGACCTGATGCTCTCTGCAACTACCTGAAAGTAGGCTGCACTCAGGTGGGGGTTCATCTCTTCTCCCAAGTAACAAGCAGTAGGACAGGAGGAACTGGATATTAGGAACAATTTCTTTTCTGGAACAAGCACAGTCACCACCCCTGGAGAGATTTAAAAAGTGCACACTTAAAATGTGGCACCTTGGGACTTGGTTTAATGTTGGACTTGTTGATCTTAAGGGTTTTTTCCAACCTAAATTATTCCATGAAACTGAGTAAAGGTTCAAATCTGGTGGACAAAGCCTGACAAAAACAACATGACTGTTTCTCCTCCTTTCAAGAGGCCCTTTCTAACACAGCCTAAAACCATACAGTGACCCCTTTAAGTCATGGCACTTTTCCTCAAGCTGCCCCTACTTCCAGTGAAGGGTTTTATAAGCTAAAACCTCTCTTAATTGGTTAAGTCAGCTGGTGATGTTCTGGATAACGGTGGGAGCCACCTGCATAACAGCATGGATAAGTTCATATCCTGAGGGAAAGGCAGGATATGCCATGTTCTTGGGGGAGCAGTAAGCGGTCTGAATTCCCTGTTAGAAACTTAGTGGAAGGGGGGTATTGTGACCTTCTGTCTGTTAATTTGTATATAGTTTCTTTTTGCTTATGGGAAAGTCTGAGGAGAGGATGGAATGGACTTATGAAAGTCCATGTCCGGGAGCCCAGGATGTGCCAGGCACCAACATGTGCACGTGACTGTGGGAATAATGGGTTCTTCTCCTGGGAATGGTTGATATGGTCACAGTGGGTTACTGGAATGTTTGGGGTGACAGCCCATTGCTGTGGTCACAGTGGGTTACTGGAATGTCTGGGGTGACAGCCCACTGCCAACCACTGGTGCTGGGCATTCCCCAGAGCAGCCTCATGGCTGACTGTGGAGGGAACCCTGAGGAGGCTCTCCAGGCACAAAATGGGATCTCCTGCCCCGGGAACCCCTTCAGCAAACAGGGCTGTGGCGGTGGGTGAGTTACTTGTACCCTGTGACCAAATGAGGGTTTTAAACTCCTAACTCTCTGCTTTTCCACCTGTTTACCCTGAAAATGTTGACTGCTTCTCCCAGGAAGGTCAGAGACTTCTTCTGAAATGGATTCACAGTCCCTGGTAGTATCTTTTCCCTTGTGGGAAGTAGAGGGAAAGGGATGTAAGCAGACGGCTGCCAATAGCTCTGCAATATCTCACAGTGCGAGGGTGGCTGAGGCAGGAGGTCCCCTACGAGCCATGTTAGTGGACCAGGCATGGCAGAACCCCATCCTCTGCACTCTGGGGTGCTGTGCGTGGCTAGATTTCAAGGAGAGTGTTGTGTTGGGAATGGCCTGTGCTCACCAAAAGCTGGGGCCAGCCGTGTCCGTGTGGAGCACAGTGAGGGGAGGCGACACTTGGGGCCAAGGCACGTGCCATTCTCTGCACCTTCCTCCTGCCTCACGTGCACTTGCAGAGGGGATTTTGGTTTTCTCTGGGGCGGGCTGCTGCCACAGGGAGTCTGGCTATGGGGATTGAAATCCCAGTGAGGGGGAGTTGCTGCAGAGCCAGCAGGGAAGGGCTGTGTGTGAACAGAAGCCTCTCCACTGGATGCCCTCTCTGAGGGAAAATGGGCAATGCCTTCTGTGCCACACTGCTGGGCTTTTAAAAGCAAATCACAAAGGCTGAGGTGCCAATGAGCTGGGCTTCTGCGGGAAATAGTTCTAGTCTGTGCTTGCGTCTGTTTATTGTGTTGGAATAACACCATTTTAGCAGAGTTTGCAGCTGGTTGAAGCTGTTCCTTTACACAAAAGAGTGAGGGAAAAGGCAGAATCAGAGGCCTGAGAGACAGTCCGATCTCTTACTGCAGGTCTGTGCTTAAATCCTATTCCCTGACAAGGACATTGCCTTTTCCTTTTTCCTTAAAAAAGCATCTTGTTTATTTCTGCATTATACCAAAATATTGGACAATTAGAATGAGCCATAATTGTTAGAATACTCTCTCCTTTGTTAGGGCAATATTATATTTACTGTAGTAGCAGTGTATCTATCAAAAATATTGTTATAGAAATAACTTGCTTTCATGCTGTAATGCACTTGATAAATGACATTGCTGGTACTTCTGTGACATTTTTTTCTCAAATTATTTTTTTGAGCATTCTGGGAGGTGGAAATAAGTATTCTTTCAGCTGAAATGAAATTCTCTAAAAAGATGTTTCTGGGTGTAGACAAGCTTGACTTCTGTCACAAGGACATTCCATGCTAGGATGCACAGCAATTAATAGTGTACTCTATTTTCACGTTGTCTCTGAGACATGCAATAGGCTCATTGAAAGAGGCTCAAGCAACAAAAAGGTAAGACATATATGAAGTATTATTAGTATTATTTCTGTCATTGTTTGCCATCATCCAGTTCTGTTCATCAACCCACAGTAGAAATGAGCAGTCTGTAAGTGCACTGGATTTAAGTTTGCTGAAGTATCATTAACATGTTCCATGTACCTTCTTGCCATTAAATGAGCACTGGTTTTCTTCACTGAATTTCCCTATGGGAAAGTTTTATGATGACTTGTCACATATCTAGGCAAGTCTAAACCTAGATGGCTGTAAAAAGAAGTTATCCTCCAGTTAATTAGGATTCATTTTAGGAACGTAGTCTGTTGTATCAATACTAATTGGATTATTAAGCAAAACACTGTGGGAAAGAACATGTCTTAGTACACAAACAGTAGAATTATTTTTGTGTCTACAGCCAGTTTTCAGCCACACAGTTGCTGAAAATAATTCAAGGGATGTGTGTTGGAGAAGTAACTCCACTTTCAGTAACCAGTGGTTCTGGTAATTTATGCTGCGTATGAACTAACTGCAAAGTTTCTTCCTTAACACCCTAGAGTTACCTGATTGATTTGCAGGGTTTTGCAAAGAGATTTATATCTCCTAGATTTTACTTTTTACTCTCTGTTTCTCAGATTGGGCTCTTGTAAATCCATGAGGCCTTGCAGTTCAGATTGTCACACTATTCCCCTGGCCTTTAAATCTTGTGACAAGTTGTTTTCCCATTACTGTCTGTTGGGATGCCCTGTTCTGTACATTCAACTTGTGCCTTCTAGCTAAGTCTTAGAGCCCAAAGTAATGCTTAAATTAGGTATGTTTTGTGATGTTAAAAGGTGTTTTTTCCTAGATTTTAGCTATTTTAGCTATTTTTTTTCCCAGATGCAAGTTAGTTATAGACTCTAATGTAGCTCCAATTTCCAACCTATCCAAAGTAGAATTCCAGTTGTACTCAGGTTTTCCATCTTATGTTTATACACTGAATGTAAAAATAATGAACTGTTCCCTTCATTTTTTACACTACAATGAAAAACAAAAACCACAGACTCCAATCTTGTTGCTGGTGGAGTTGTGCTCTCCAGAGGGGCGCATTTCCTCTATTTCTTGACTGTTCTCACTCCCCTTGATACTCTTCCCATTTTTTTTTTCTTCAAAATCCTTTTACAGTGTTCTGACTATTTAATTGGAATGCCACCAATACTGGTATCAAATGTCCCCTCCACTCATGCATTCAGCATCGCTTGAGTCTTCTTTGCCAAAATGTCACATCAAAGATTCACACTGTACTTGAAGTACTGGCCAGAAAGTAGTTTGTAACCAAAGAAAGTGTCTTCTCCTAACTAGTTGCCTTGTTTCCAGAAGAAAGTAAAAATTACATAAGGCAGTAAGAAAATGTTTTATATTAGCTCAGCTCACTAAATGGTCCAGTTATTCTGCATAATGGCTGCATCTTTGCCATTTACCAAACCATTCATTTTTGTCATCTGCAATGTTTAACATTGAATATCATTATAATTATCTGCAGTCCAACAATGAGAACCCTCAGAGAGGCTCTCTGCTGGCCTTGGCAGACAATTCTGTTCCCCACAGACACCCACTTTTGTGAGCTCTTCTTAGCCATCTCCTAACACATGTAATGTGGGATAAAGGACTTGAGGAGTTTCAGCTTTTCAGGTTAGGAAGTCATTTGCTATTTAGAATTCAAAAAACCTTTATCAAACATTTTTTTCACCTAAGTCCGTGGTGCTTGTTAAAATGCCTTCATTGCAACCTCAAACAGTCTTACTATCTCTCATGTCCATCAGCTTATAAGGGGCGGTCCTACAAAGAGCTTCTAAGTCAAGCACCAGTGACACTGGATCAACATAATCCTGAAAGAGTTTGATTTTGCTGTCACAAATGACACTTAAAATCAGATGTCTCAAAATAATCTATGGTACCAGGAGCTGACAAGCATAGACTGTAAAACTTGAACCTTAGACAAAAACAGGCATTTAAGTCTTAAGACTGATTAACAATTTAAACTCCTCTTCAAAATAACTTCCTCGTTTATTTCTTTTTTCATGTTTAGGGAACGTTATCCTCAAACAACTTTGAATTTCTAATACACAATTCTGCAGAGAGATGACAATTTTCTAGGGTTCTTCTGTATGTACAGCACAAGTCCAGAGAATCCAAATTCAAATTAATATACAGAGAGAAACCTTAGAACACCACAGCTTAGGTTGGGTAGAGGTAGAAAAATGAGACATAAAGGGCACAGCATAATTCCCAGAGCACAAACCTCAGAATGACAACACTATCCAGTACAGAAGCTCTGAGAAAATCCAGGCTACAACTGGATTATTCCAGACAGGGAGTTGATGCTACAGTAGTGCAAATATGGCAAGAAATTATCCTTTCTTTTAAGTCCCTCATTCCTGGTGTGAAAAGACCTTTTTTTAAGGCTAAAATTTATCTTAAAAATTCATACAGCTGTATATGGCAACCATATGACTTTTCAGCAATGCTGGACCCTTGTGGTCACTGTAAATGGCAGCAGAGTTTGACTGGACAAGGAACGCCCTTTTCTGGGACACGTACTTGTAATGTGGGGCAATTGTGACACCTTACGGATGGCTGCTCCTGTAACGACCCACGCTAAGTCCTGAACAAGCACGAGCAGCTTAAGTGCTCTTTGCATCCCTGTAAATTAACTTACACTCTCACACGCCTTGCACAGAGTCCCCTGATGCTCAAAATCAGCTCAGTGTCTTTCTGCTGAAGCTTTAAGTCCCATGATCCTTTCTATATATTGAATTTATAGGATAGCCAAGACTTACCACTTTTTCAGCACAGAATTAAACACTGATTCATTTATAGAAGAGAAGCAGTAGATTGTGCAGTCAAGATTTTCTCCTGGTCATTCAGTTCAGAGCAATGTGTGTTGTTTACAGTCCCAGGAGCAGTGAAAGGCATCTCCTGTGGGCTCTGGGGCTGTGATGCTCTGTGGTACCACTGTGGCAGGACCTTTGCAGCACACGAGATCTATGCTGGTGAACGTGCCAGGATTGCACTTCTGTATTTGGGGTGGAAAACCAATCACACATGTTTCGTAACTCAGTCACAAGGACTTGCCTCTTTTTGATTTAGGGAATTGAACTTCACAAAATGTAGGAACCTGAAATTTTGGATCCTCCTTTGTTTAATTAAAGATTTAATTCTGAGTATGGAATTGCCTGTCTTCTTCCATGGTATTAGTCCTCTGTTGAATAGGAATTTCAAAGGCTTATGGCAAAAGGCTACTATAGTTTGTGGGAATGTTACTTTCTAAAAATATATTTTTTCTTCCCCTGTCATATGTAATTTATGTAGAGAAAGAATGCCTTTCTCAGTAGGGTCATTTAGAAGTCACATTAAATACCCTTGTGAAAGAGGGAGAAATTAAGTATTTTCAGCCAGTTCTGTCAGCATGTTGTTCTATTCCATTACTGAAAGGAAAATGCTTGAGTTCACTAACTTGCCTAGATGCTGCTATGGGAAATGAACCTTGTAAATCCGTAAAGATTCTCTGAAGCCCCCTGATTCTAGATTTCCTTTGTTTTGTTACAAATCTCATGGTATGACATCCTCTGCAGCAAAATGTATTGGAAACATGGCCCTGCAGCACGATGTGTATTTGCCTTGCACCTTGAGCATATGTTGTGTATGGCTGAGCAGACCCTTCAACACCTGCCCTGCTTGCTTGGCTTTGCCCTTCATACCCTGCCCAACCTGATCAAAACCCATCTAGGAATCCAGCTAATGAATGTCACTATATCTTACATTGGACAACAGAGCCTGTGGAGATCATGCTGGTTTCTTAGAGGATTTATAATCAGCTTTTGATGAAAAGAGAAAATACTGCCTATTTTTAGTTATTGCTTTTACTTTTGTTTGCATTATCTCACATACTATGAATTAAATTGTCTCCTTCAAAGACCCAGTTTTTCATTTATTATTTCTGTGCCTGTTCTATGTAGATGTGGATTCTTGATGGATATTATTTAAATTTATATTGGAAAACTGAAAAGTACTGAGGAAGCTGTTGAAATATTTTTATTAACTTATACTGATGCGCAAGTGAAAGATTGCATTTCTCAGCACAAATACTTCATGCCTAGGCGTGAATGTTTTCATGCCTGCTTTGCAAGGTTTGGTATGCATGAAGTAACAATGGATTAAGGAGTTTTATTTGCATATAGCTCTTAGGAAAATTTGTGCTCTCTTTTTGCTCAACCATTTACAATACAAAGATTGAATTGCTAGTATTTTTTAGTAAGGATAAATTAAGAATTAGCAAAGGCTCATCATTTTGAAAACATGTGATTGTTCTTGCTGTGTTTGAGTTTTGTTTAAAAATATGAGGTGGAGCTGCTGGTAAACAGTCCAGATTTTAGGGTTGTGTAAAAGTTAGCCATATGAGACAAAGATTTGGTGAGTTTTCCTCTATTATTTTTTATTACATCATCTGGGCATGGAGGAACAACATAGATATGTTTTCCTATGCTGTGCTGAAAAGCACACTTAGGAATGTACTTTAAAGTTCCAAAATAATTATGGACTTGCAAGTCCCACATGCTCAATCAGTGAGTTGTATGTGGTCTACCTATGCCTGGCTGTAAACACATGAATGCTATTCTTATTAACTGCCTTGATCACTTTGAACTGAAGAATTTTTTAGAAGGAGGAACATCAGCTCAGAAAAATAACTCCCATAATTTTCTCATGTTTGGGGGGTAGGAAGTTGCACACGCTGCTTAATCCATTTCATAACACGGTGCACACTGCAAAGCAAAGAAACAGCTGTGCTGTGTTTGCACCTCTGTAGTTTAATTTAAAATTTATAAGGAAATAATTTTATTTCTATATTAACTTGCAGTCATACTGAGTAATGGAACAAAACTGATTTAATTTATCAGTCTAACCAGAAATTATTAATACTGTCAGGCTGATGTATAGTATCTAATCAAAGAAAGAACACCCAGTTTCTGATTAATATCATTAACACTTCAATGTTTCATATGACAATAAATCTTCAATGCATCCTAAATTCTTTGATATTCCAGTGCAACAATAATCCTCCAGTGGATTTATTAGGATAATTTTAATATGCTTTTCTTCTCAAAGACTGTTTGAAAAGCAACTTGTAATTATTATGAATGCTGGCATTACAATTAAAAAAAAGTTCTGATATATAACACCATTTTGATGTTATAAATTGTTTCACATTAAGATCAAAAGAGAAGAAAGTCAAAACAGTACCAAGGGCTGGGGACTTCTTATGTTAATGAATCATTTCCAACCCCTGGGTTGCAAATGCACTTCATTTTTTTTTTTTTCAGCATAGATCAACTCTTCTGTTGTTAGATCTTTGTACTCAAAACCTTTAATTTGGCACAAAGGGTACTAGCTTTTGATGTTTCTCTCTACTGGTAAGGACACACTGCACCCCTGCTTTTCAGGATTTTGCAGTTCTAATTTCAACCCCAAAGTTAGAAATTCTGTGCAACGTAGGGTAACTCAGGCCCAGTAAAAACAGAACTACTGCGTAAAATGTAAAAGGGCCACTTTGCTCCTCCTTCAAAAACAGATGGTTCCCAAGAATATGCCCTGTTTGGCTATGGTCCTTACGATATTCTGACTGAGTCAGAAATCCTGGGAGGACTATTTGGGGACAGTTACTAAGATTGGAGATGCTCCTGATAGCCTGTGGTTTGCTGGTTTTCATAATACAGCCCAAGGTTCAACACTGACTTACAGTAACCATCTCTCACTACTTGCATTGGTGCAAGACTCAGTTCAAGTCTGAATAGAGATTGTTTTCCAAGTAAAATCATTTTGCTGTGACTCTAAACCAAAAAGAATTATTATAGGCTCTGGTTTAGAGCAGTTTAAAATATTCATAAACACTTGTTCATTTCCCATGGAAGTTTGAGTTCTAAGAAGAGAATGTCATATGGTTTTCCTACAAACTAAGTTTCCAATACATTAATTTGAGTTTAGAAAAACACTGAAGTTATAAATTTTGTACTAGAAAACAGCACGTTTTATACATATTCTGTACACAACTGTGATCTTCAAATTATTTTCTCTAAGTATGTGTAGCTTATTCAAGGAAAACACTTGAGGGTGAAAGAAAAGTGCTTAACAAGTTTGTGTCTTTTGAGTAGTACCATTTTTATGGACAAAAGATCATTCCAAGTTCTCTTCAAACTATCCCTTTTTTTTCACGTATTGTTTTAGGTCAAACAGATATCTTAGAAAAATTCTCTTTGGCTGGTAAAGCCAGCATAACCCTGGAACAGCTGAAGGGAGAAATAGTAGGCTTTGGCTGCTTGTGCGTGGCTGAAGGTTGCCCGAGGGGTGTTCTCCACATGGTGCTGTTGTAGTCAGCTACTACAAATCTACAGCTCTCTTGGCACTGCTCATTCAAGTATTTTCACTCATATATCAATGTACAGATGGTCAAATCATGGGAAGGTGTTCTAGCGGGAGTGAAAGAAGGCTTTTATTAGCCCATATGTAATTTTTTTTTCACATTAGAGATATTAATGTGCTTTTATAGACTGTTTATTCCGTGCTCTCTTTTTTTTTTTCCTCCTCAAACCTCTTAATGAATTTTTACAATAGCAGAATCAAAATTGGCAGTAGGTGCGTCCTTCAGTGCATCTTAGGCTTTCATGCTCATGTGCACAGATGTTGATGAAGTAGCTGGGGAAACAGGATGTGATCTACAGAGGTCACATTCAGTTTTGGAAGTTTTGAGTTGATTTTTTTTTCCCTTATGACTCTATCTTGTTTGTCCAAATCAAGCTGAAGGTGCAAGATAGATTTAAATGGGAAGAGAATATGCCTTTAAAATTGGTTAACAGTAAAATATAGCATGTCTTTAACATCCCTCACCCTAGTGTTAATGACACATGCTAGTAAAAGCTAGAAAGCCTTGATATTTGAGTGACTGAACAGATGGGTGCAGACCAAAATATTGCGTACTGTGCACTGAAGGAGAGAGATGAAATATTTTTGTTTTGATGCAGTTCAGGTTGCCATTCTGCACCTGAAAGAACACTTCAGTTCTTGTGAAAGGTTGGCATAGGATTAAGGTTTTGACCTATCCATTTTTAGACTCCAGTAGCCATTCTCTGTCACTGCAGTTCTCATTGCAGAGTTGACCAGGATGATGTTAGGTTTATTTGCTATGTTTTTGGGAAAAGAGCAAGGGAAGAGGCAAAGGAACAACTTGATTTTGATGATGAAACCAGAAGTACTAAGATGGGAGTGAGGAGAGCAAATATGCTTTTCTTTCTGGTTCTGCTGGTTCCAGAAGAAAGGATGTATTTTTATTTTTTTTTCTTAAAGCTTTTGTATTTTCATTGAGTACTTTAAATTTGACCATTTGCTGGCAAATGCAGTGTGTTCTCTTATGGGTGCTTGAAATGGAGTATAGGAAGACCATATGCAATGAATTCTTCTACAGGCTCTACTTATGAAGCAAGGTTTAAGAAGGTAATAATTTTTTCAGTTCATAAAAATAGTGTCAAGACCAGAAAACAAGAGTACTTTTAAGTATGAGGTGTATTGAACTACCTTGAAAAAAATGTCTTTACATTCTGTTTATCACTCATAATTATCAATCAAGATGATACTCTATATTTTATAGTACTCTTCTCTCTATGGTTAGGAGATGTTAATTAATTATGTTGCAAATTTGTTTCTTATTTTTAATCCACTTAATTGAAATTGTTCATGGTCAGAAAAATATATGTTATAATGTTTCTTTATCAAACTAAATGAAAATGAAAATTAGGAAATTTCACAAGTAAATGAAAATAGAGATAGGGAAAAAAAAACCTGTGGTGATTTACAAACATACCTAAGTCTTTTTGGAATAGGCAGAAATTGAAATGCATCCCTTCATATGAGTCTCTAGCTAAAAGTGCACATAACATCTAAAGAATTTAAAGTCAAAATAATCTTTGAATAATAAGCTGCATGATCAATTGTTTAAATGAAGTAAGAAACAGTGTGGAAACTTCACACAAACTACAAGATAGGGAGAGGGATCATGCTATGGACTGAATACTCAGAATTTGAGGTGAGAGATCACTACCTGCAAAACAGACCTAAATCATAAAATCTATTTACAGATTTGGAAGTTGGTTTCCTGAAATTAGTCATCTCTTTACACAGTATTCCAGGAAACCTTCACAGCCTTGTGTTGCTTGTGGGGGTGGTTCTTTAGTCATCTATTTGTTAGATGCAGAGATGAAGAAGATTTGGCTGAGTTCTTTCAGTGAATAAAGTCACCTTGCCCTCTTTGACTTCAATTGATTAAGGAAACTTACTTTATATTTCTTCCTTTTTGTCTGCTACCAGGTTCCATTGTTCTTTTAAATTCTGGAGAAAAACAATTCCCAGCATGCAGTCACACGGGCAGGGAGCACTCCTTGGTGTCTGAATTTGCCTGTTTAAGATGAGTATATTGTATGCTTTGTCTTGCACTAATTGCTTAGGCCTGAGACCATCTTGTTAAACCCTTGTCAGCATTCCTCTGGTGCCTGGAGTTTGGTAAGTGTAGCTAATGAGAAATTTTCCATGTCTTGCGTTAGGTTAAAATGGGTTAGTTAAAAGAATGATGCAACATGAAATTAAGGATTTGAAGGAGGAATATTGACTGCAAATGACGGTTAATATTGTATAGATTGTCATAACATCATTATCATAGCTTGGAATTATGGAGTTAGTCAGTGAGTCTATTAAGATTTTTGCATTTTAGTGTAGATTGCTTTTAAGATTAAGTGGGTTCTTGTTTTAAAGCTACTTGACTTTCTAAATTAATTACTATTTAAAACATTAATCTATTTAATTTACTGTTGGAATATACGACAGTATGTTATTCTGAATTTCCATTTTTAAGCAGCAATTGTTTTTGTTTAATTTTGTAAGTGGCTGTCTATTGTAGATGAATGATTGTGAGACTGATATCGTGCTGAGGGAAAGAACCCCTCTTCATCCAACTGACTATGTGAAAAGGGCCAGCAGTTGTACCTTCAAGATGCAATGGGCAGATTGAATAATTCTATTAAAAGAGTTGAGTATTCATATGTGCAAATAAGATTTAATGTTATGAAAATTGATGTAGTGTTTCTTCCTTAATTATTGACCTTCTCTTCAAATCTGATAGAAATAACACCTGAAAGTATCAGGAATATATATATATATCATATCTATATATTTTATTTTTCTAATTATATTTGGTGTTGTGTGTGTCTAGATTACTTATCTGCAAAAGTCACCTGTGAAGGGATTCACAACTATGGCATGTAGACCTGTCTAAAGTACAAGACTCCAAAAAGATTAAAAATAGCAAGAATATTCTTGAATAATACCTCTTATAAAGCTGAGCTATCAAACAGATATTCTCTGCATTCTCTGCTTAAAATCAGCCCCTGCCTTATAATATACAGTGGCCAAGTATGGATCACAAAATTCTCTATAATCGACCTTCCTTGAGGTTAGCCAGGAAATTTATAACACCCAAATGTCATGAATGTTTCTTTGTTATTTTAGAAGTCATGAAGCAGCTTTGATTTGTAATCATTGCTCAGTAATTATCTAAGCAATTTTGTCATTGCCTTTAGTGAATGTCGAGCCTGGCCTGTACTGTATTATTCAAACAATGTATAACCTTCTGTAGGTAATGATTATAGGTTAATTCTTTAAATACTACAGAACAGCTTAAAAAATTTTAATCATGCTGTGGATGACTTTTTACTTGGCTATTATTTGAACAATTATGCATTTTATGTTTAAGGTTTTACACTTGAGTGGAATACCTCTGTTTTTGTAGAAACTCCACTGCAATTGTAAAGCAGCTGAGGCAGAGGCAAAGCGTTTTAACAGCTCTTTACAAAGTTGGTGGCATCTTCTCTGTACCAGTGACTTCTGCTTTGCCATTCCATGGCTTGTAGCTCTGATGATGGTGGAAATAGTGAGGCAAATAAAGGATTTTTCTCCAATTGAGTCCAGGGTGCAACAAGAAAATTTTGGAAGATGCCACTTACTAATATGTAACCCTTTATTTTCAAGAAACATTGGTATTAAAATATTCTGCATGTTGACACTTAAATAATGGTTAAGAAGTATTTTGGACTTCTCTGTACACTCAACCATATGCAGATGTTTATTCAAACAGTAGCTGTTTACATTGATGAATTTAAAAAGTGATGATGAATTACATTAGTAATGGAGGCTTCTGCAATGTAACTTTATTGGCTGTATCATAGACTAGGAAATGGACGGCGCATAGAACAGGGTTGTCACAGAATAGCAGGCTTCATTAATGGGTGATAGTCCCTTTAGGCAATCAAAATCCTGGAGGGAATCCCATACAAAAGAGCAAGTTACATAACTGACAAGAAGCTTTCTGGGCACCACAAAGAAAAAAGGCATTTACAAGAAATCAGTCGGTTGGTACATGAAACCAGTAATTAACCTCAAACTGGCAGAGGAACACATGAATTACTGTAGCTGTGAGGAAAAACTTTGCACATGATCAGGAATTTATTCCACATTTGCACTGATTAGAAATCTGGTCTATTTTTTTAGGGTATGTTTTCATAGCTTTTCCATATATGCAAGCAAATTATCTAGAAATTCAATGTGTGAAGTGAGATTGTTGATTACTTTCTTTGTGTGCTCAATTAAAAGTATTTTAAAAGTATGGGAAGATATCTTGAAAGTTTCGTGGAAGAGTATGATGAAATTCTGCAATAGTTGTTTCCCATAAGGTTTTATCAATCATGTCATGTAGCTGCTGTTGCCATGAATAGCTGGAAAGTGCTGAATTTTTGAATGCAAAGCAGAGTACAGCTCATGAAAACTGAGATTACCTCTATTGTAATAATTTGTCGATTTCATTGCAAAATTCCTGCAGTTTACATTTGATGGTTACTGGAATAAGTACCCCTTTAGACTGTTGAAAATAACAAAAGAAGGCCTGCAAATTAGTTTTGTGTGGGCACTGATAAGCATTCATGGAATAAATAAAAAGGTTATGGTTAAACACAATGAGAAGTCTTAGATACATCTATCTATCTAAAAGCTTTGGCTTTTAGGTAGTTTTCTTTTCCTTATTTTTTTTTTTTTGTTTTGTTTTGTGTAACTGATGACATACAGTGCAAAGTGTTTTTCCAGAAAATTGACATTGTGAGGAGATAAGAGCCTTGTAGAACTGCGCTGTCATTTGCTTTTTAAACATAAATAATTCTGTATTATAGAGCTTCTCTGTGGATATAAAGTTGTGTGCTGTTTTATTTAGAAGCTACAGGGACTGATTTCTAGTGTCTCTTGAAATGGACAGAGAAGAATTACATAATTTGGGCCTAACTTCAAGTGTTGTAGTGCTAAGGGTTCAAGGGAATAAACATGTAACTTGCTGTAATTCCTTTCTGATTCTGTGGACATCACTTGGCATTGCAGCTTTTCCTTAGCTTGTAAATTAAGGAGTGTCAGGCCTGCCTTGACTTGCATACAAGATCAGCAGGGGACATGAGAGTGGCAAAGGTGGCAGTGATTGAGGAGGTGGCACTTACTTTATGAGTCAGCATTGATGTGGTGCCTCTGCAGAGAGCTGGAAGGCAGAGTGCTCTTGATGGAGCTGTATTTTAGGTGGGAAGCAGAGCTTTGGTCTTGGCCATCTGCAGTCATGAAAGGCTTCATGGAAGGACCTGTTGAAGGTGGGGAAGCATTCACAGAATGCAGAAACTTTGCCTAATATGCAGTAAACAAGTATAGGCCCAATTCTTTATCCACTTTATATTTTTAAATAGGACAAAAAGTTAAACCCCCTCAAAACTAAGCATGTTAATATGGCACAAAGTTTGTCTCATTAAATACCCTAAAGATAAGTTGTAGGATAGGTTCAGTGGCATTCAAACTGGTGCCAAGCAAACTAAGAAGAAAACCAAAAGCTCTGGAGAGAGCAGTGCAAGTGCTAGGCTTTATGCAAGCCAGCCTTCCACGGAAGGAAGGGGACAGCTAAGGATACCAAGTGGATAAGGGCTACCTCATAAATGTGGTTCCAAATCTGAGACAGTGAGATTTTGAGAGGCTTCTCCATGCTGGGTCAGCTGGACCTTCACTAATTCAGTCTGGCATGTGTGAGTACCTGTCTAATGTCCTGTTGTCAAGTTACATGTTGTAACATGATTGCTGAATATTAGCTTTCAAACAATTTTATCAATCTTGGGGGATTATTTTCTGTAGAAAGTTGCCAAGGAATGTCAGCCCCAGCCATTGCCACGGTAGGAATGGGCAAACATGACCATAACACTACAGGCGATACTTGTCAATGTGTGTTCCTTCCATGCTGTGGGAGTAGTGTTCCACAAAATATTTTTTCCTGGTACATATGGATTTATTTGGGTTTCTCATTTAAAACAGAGAAGGGAATTATTTTCAACTTCTGCCTAGGGACACAGGTACAACTTGGAAAATTTTAGGCCTCAGAGTTTTTTGTGGAAGGTTATAATGAAAAGCATTTTTACAAACCTAACTCTTATGTTGGCAGCTGCTCTGTAGACTCCATCCATTTGCTCAGTGCAGTGTTTTGGAAAATGCATGTCTAGCATCTAAGTAATTCTGGACTTTCTCCAAGTTCTGACTTTTTAGCAGAGTGAGAAACAATTCTGGGACAAGCATGATGTTTTAGTCTTGCTCTGGTTTTTAGAGTTTTGCTCTAGTACCTTTTATGTAATGTCCACTATGCACAGAAGACCAGGGAAAATAGTCCTTTTTTAGGCAGCATTTCCTGAAGTAAATGTTTGTCTGTCATATACTGGTCAAGCAGACAGAATAACCTACTTGGTTTGCCTGGTAGCTTGGAAGATAATAAAAGTGATTTACTTAAAGCTTTGTTTAGCAAACTTCCAATAACTCTAAATGCAGTTACTTGAATCTACTGAGATGAGAAGTTAGAGGGTTAAAGAACTGACTGAAAGCAAAACTGTTGAATCCTGACCTCTTTGATGTATGTGTGAAATGAGGAGAGATGGAAAGGAGGCGGCTCTTGGGAACAGAACTATTCCAGTTATCCTGTACACGCCTGCTTAAGCACTGACTTCCTTAAGTCAAGAAAACTATATATTGCATGACATTGTATTTTCACAGCTGATTTAGAAATTGATGCCCATTTCTAGTGATTTTGTTCAGAAATTATTTAAAATGCACAATAGTGTAGAAATAAAGTCAAGCCAAAGATGCTGTGACAGAGTGTTTTTATCCTTTGTCAGCATCCTCTGAGTGTCATGAACTAAACACCTTAAAATTTACTTCAATTGCCTAAGGAATCTATTACAGGGTAGGATATCATTGCTGGAAAGAAATTCTCTTGTCTTCTGTGACTACATTCCTGTTAAAAGTAAGAACTCTTTGTTATCCAGAAGTGAATTGAATTGGACCTTTATAGGGCCCAGGGATCATCCACCCATCTGCCAGTCCTTTTAAGGAAAAGGATTATGGGCAGTGGGCACTTTGACTCTGCAGTGGAAACTTTGTTTAGAGAAACTTGCTCTAATAATAAGATTCTGACTAAAGGTTTTCCCAGAGGAAAGTTATTTTATGGGAATGTTCAGGTGTTCACTGCTGTGGTTGTTCTTGTATTTGGACATCAGATTACAAAAAGAGTAAAAATTAAGATTGCAGTAACATACATGAACTGAGTTAAAAAGTAGATTAAAGGAAAAGTTCAGAAGTCAAAGCTGAAAAGAGGTTCAGAGTAACCTAAAACTGCCACTAAAGATTTTGGGGAGGAGCATCTTAATATTTCTGAAATATTACTGTTCATGTACTTCCTAACTAATACGTTGGGTCTGTTAGACACAGTCAGACAGTTAATTGTTAACACAGAAGGACTTTGATGAAAACTCTCTGACACCAATAGGAAAGAAAAGGTTCTGTGGAAATTTTATATCTTAGAATCACTGCTAAAATAGAGGTGCTGTTTTGTTAGTGAGAAGTGTCAGTGAAATTTAAAGCATGGTGATTTCCTGAGGACTGTCACTATGATAAATTCCCTTTGTAAAATAGTTAGGTCGAAATTCAAATTGGCTGCTGTGAAGTAGCCCATTGTCCTAATACTTCAACTCTTTAGGGAACAATCCATAAAAGGGACAACAATGTGGTGGTAGCAATGAAAGCTGTCATTTGTATGATCCAGATAGAGAAAAAGGAGAGAAAGATGCTGTGAAATAGACATGTCTTTATACACGCTTGGAAAGAGGTTTGTATATGATACCCAGGTATGTATCTGCTTTAAATTATATTTAGTCAATTGTCATCAGTATTAACATGTGGATCTTTATTTCCAAAGGTGAATTCAGGCTTTATATATTTCCACGTCCATTTGCTTCAGTTTGGGATACAAGCCTGAGGCTGTGCAGTCTGGCCCCTGGTTGTCCCCGTGGGTGTGTGGTGACTGTTCTATGCAGGAGGCAGGTAGATCTGGGAAATACTGAGCATTCCAGTGTAGGGGTTCCTGGTGCATATGCTGATCCATCCATCACATGGCATGGACATGCTCAACTCACTTGGTTATTAGAAGCAAATCTAATTTTTCTAAGGAGGTGTTCTTTGTGTACCTGTTCCTCTATGGCTGGAGCTGCAAGCTGTTTAGTCTGAATAATATTTATACAATTTTTTTTTTTGTCTACTGCTCCCTCTGACTTTGTGGCACACAGCTAGACCTAAATGTCTTAATAATGAATTACTGTTGGGTAATTCATCAGCATCTCCTGGTTCAGACAGCTGCCTCCTGGAACTTATCATAATTTACCTCCATCAGTCAATACGTATAGACATTAATTGCCTCGTAATGTTGTCAAGAATGCATCAGGTAGTACTGAAAGGGTGTGATTGCATCTCTTTGAGCTAAGCAACATTTATTAGTGTTTTGCCCCTATTCTCACTTTACACATTTATCTTACCAATGCCATGAGCTGGACTGAGGACACATCATCAGGGTGCAATCAGGAGCAGGTCTGTCAAAGTGAATAGTAATTTCAGACTTGCAGTGTGAAAAGAGTAATTCCCCAGCAGACAAGTCACATAAAACCAGGCAATGACAGCTGGGGCAGTAGGAATTCTCCTTTCAGTGGCCTTATTTTTAAACACCAAGATGAGAATAGAACTACAATGCTTTGCATTCTTAAAAGGGGCAAATAATGTCTACTCTCACTTTGCCTGTTGAAATTCACTCAGCTTTATTTTGGAGCACTGGAAACATTTTTGTATTTCAAAGTGTATCTGTCAATTACCCAATATTTGAGGAAGTTAATCCTATTTGTTTAATGAAAATGTCTCTATTTTACATCCAAGACACTTCTATATTTTTTGTTATTTTGATTAGTGTATCAAAGTTCAGTGATAGTAAAAAATGCTATCCTATTCCTTCAATGAATAATTCCACAGTAATGGCTTTTCTATTAGTCTTTAATGTGGATGCACGCCTGTCCCTATGGAAAAAATGTGTTTGAAGATGGAGTGAGGTAGAACACTTGAAGGGAAAGGCTGGTCTAAATCATGATTGAAATAAATAGGACTCTTTTGCTTAACTTCAAAGAAAAAAAGTGGCATAATTAAAGACAATTGAGGGAAAGAAGGAAAAAATGAGAACCTTTGATTTGAACATGTTTTAAAGCAGAACATAGAGAGAGATGAGAATGAGCTCTGTGATTTAAGAATAGGGAAGAGGGAATAGCAGTGTTGCTCAGACCAGATAGCTGGTACTGCAGTATAGGCAGATCTCACACGTGTAGGATGATGAGAAAATACACTAGAAAGGACAATATTTGAAGATTTATGTAGTTTGATCACCTTGTAGTTTGATCACCAGTGGTTCAAGCAAATTCTCTGTCAAGGTCTTGTGGGAGCTGTTTCAAGCAAAGGGAACACATGAACCATTAACACAGTGAAGTTTCCCAATTTATTCTAAACACAGTAGAGCATTAGCCCCTTCATTTTTCTGTTTCATTATGGTGTTATTTTCTCTGTCCACAATTAGTGTTTGTAAAAATAAAAAAAGAAAGGGTTTTTAAAACCTGTTTGTTACTTAATTTAATGGAGCACATATAGCTGTACAAAGTGTTTCTATCAGATTTTTGGGAAACTTTTATTTTCCTTGTGAGATCTTTGTTTGAGAGAAACTTTTTCAAAGTCCTGGTTGGCCACAAGTTGTTTTTATTTCTTGGTCAGACCATGCTTGCCTTGCCTTTCTACTCATTCTCCATTTCATTTTAGGCCCTAAAGGGCTAAAATTTATAACTTTATTATACAAATTATAAATACTTTCTAAATATAGAAATAATATGCATATTCATTCTCTTTTTGTATATAATCTAATTTTGGCCCCCACAGGGCTAAAATTTGGAGGAAGCGTTGCTCTGCAGGGAAACCTCCTGTTGAAACAAATGAGGCATAGCCAATAATCAATCAAGTTATTTTGGTTCTAAAGTGGAAAAAGCTGCAGTTGGAACAAGAGCCTTCCAACAGCAGAAAGTTTCAGAGGTGCTTTGGCTGTGATGTCTCAGTGCTTTGTGGGAGAAGAGCTGCATAAATGAGTGTAAGGAGATGATACCTGAGCTTTTTGGGTCTGTGGCTGAGTAAAATGTGATATGGCTTTTGTTGGTTTATGGAGCAAATTATTTCAGCCGATCTATAGAATACAGTGGGTTTGAAGTAAGGGCCTGGAAATGATTCTTTAGGAAAAAGTGGTTCGTAAAACAGGGCAAAACAAAATGTGTGAGCTGCTGAGGAAGATTCATGGCAGAGATTATTCTTTTTGTCTTGATTGTTCTGCTAGTAAGTCCATGCGGTATATTTTTAATATTTTGAGTTTAGATTGCTATACAGGTATGAAGTTTTTCTTGCTGTCTTTCTTGGGCAGGTTTATGGCCAGGATACTCAATAAATATTAAGTTTTTATATCCCCACTTATACTGTTGGTTGGGGATTATTTATGGGTTTTATTCCTGTAAATAAACACGTGCTAGGGTTCTGCATTGTGCATATTTATCTCAAGTTGGAGGAAGCCTTTAGTACTGCCTGTATTTCTTTACTAAACCAGATATAAGTGATACAATTATTTTTTTTCCTTGCATAAAGGGATTTTCTTACTCTAAAACCATAAAAAAAGAATGTTTTCTTGTAACTGAATTTATACAGAACTAAAACCTGCCTCTTTTTGGAAAAAGTCTCCCTTCAAATGAAAGTCTTCCTATGCCTCCAAATGCCACAAGTTCTCTGAATCCCACTTTTGTTTCCTATTACAAGAGCACTGGGAGTAATTTATGAAATGTGCCTGTGTATGTACTCTTGCCTAAAAACTCTTTCAAGAATTTCCTGATGTGGAAAATAAAGGTAATATCTACAACTGATTGTTGACCAAGAATAAGCAAATTCATTTGTTATCTCACAGAGCACATTTTAATATTTATTGTACTAAAACCTACCCAAGTTTAAAGGAGAATGGGTGGTGGATCTTGGGTTAGGAGTACAGATGTGCTCAACAACAGGGAGGTGGATGAGATGGTGAGCATCTCCTTCCTTTAGTTGTTTTTCTTAAAAATATTCTATGTGCTGGAGAAATGACATGCCACGTCCTGTAAGTACTTGGAATTTGGTGTTTTGTATGCTCTCTCTTGGACAGACTGCAGTAGATTAGCTTTTATCTGATGGGAAGCTGGCACTGTGTTGCATTGTATTGGACATGTTAGTTTTGGGCCCCCTTGGCAGTGCATGAGCTTCTATCTGAATAAACAAGTCCTGCAGACTTGTATTTATTCCTGCAGACAGGAATTAGTGCAGACATGGACTGATCAGTATGCTTTAATGTGACACTAAAAAACATCACTGTCCTACTGTGTCAGGTCCAGGCTGCGCCTCAAACAGTACTCTGTCTTTGGCACTGAATCCCACCAGATACTTAAGGAAAAGTATAACAAAAAAAAAGTGTGATAATTTTCAAGTACTGTAACAGCATCCAATTCCTGTAGCTCAGGGACTTTCTGAGGCAGTCTGTGCCAATACAGTACATCTCAGTGTGTTGTGCTTCTAGGAAACAGTCCAACCTCTCCTTGAACTTTCACAGGCTTTCCACGTTCCTGTAGTGTATTTGACCAAGAGGAGAAAGTATATCTCGGAGACAAAGGGCTATCAATTAGGAATGACAAGATAAACTGAAAAATTTACTGGGGGACACTGAAATTTGATTACAGTAACCTTGATCCTCTCTATAGATCAATAGCTGCTCCTTGACTATCAGGCACTTTTTGGCTCTTTAGAACAAGAATAGATGGTGTTTTGATAAAGAATAACAAACAGCAGCAAAGGCAGCTCCAAGTTTTTGTAATTACAAGTGCTTTAATCATCCAGGTTACTTTCAATTAAAACATTGGTCTTCAGTTTATGGAGGACTTTAAGCTGTTGATCATGCTTACTGTTTAGTTTGTGCTATCTTTGGGAAAAGTACCAACCATTCTGTTCAGGGCAAAACCAAGATGCAAAACTACTTATGAACTGAGCATATTTCTCTTCTGATATTTCCCTGTAAAGAATTGATACAAAGTGGGCTCTCTTTACTTTCAACATTCTTAAAAGATGATTTTTTCCTTTTTTTTTTTTTTTAAACTTAGCCTGCAGTAAGGAAATTTGTCTATAAAAAATATGATTGCATAGAAATTGATCATCTCAAGATACAACTCTCTCTAAATGGGACACTGACGATATCAATCCTGCATCAGGGTGGGGGAAGCACAGCAATTAAAGCAGTTTTAACTCTAAGGGAGCTCCCAAAATGCAACAGAATTTTTCACTCTTCTTGCTGCTGATTTTTCTGACTTGCCTTTTAATTGTCAGTAAAATACACCTTGATTTTTTTTTTTTGAGTACTGGGCCAAAACATCATCTGCTGCTTAATAGTTATGTACCTTCAAATTGCATAAATGTGAGATGCAGTTTTTACTGTCTTCTGTTTTAATTTTAATTTCATCCCTTGTCTGGGCTTTGGATTTTGATTTCAGTGTGGAAAAAGGTGCAGCAGTAGGAAGAGAGAGGGGAAGTCCTACTTTGAGAAACTTTTGTATGGTCAGAGAAATAAGTGGTTGAGTTTTTGATTTCTTTTTTTTTTAAGTTCCTTCATCTAAAGTATTTATATTTTGCATCAGGCATTTTTTTTTAACAGAATGTTAAAGATTAAATAGCATAGTGTGGTACTTGGATGTAAACTATTTAGCTGGTTATCCTTTAATCCGTCTATAATTGCTATCTCCCAAGCACAGTGCTTACCAGGTGTGATGTGTTTGTTTACTTGGCATAGTGGGCACAGTTTAATGCGGCAATCTGTTAAATGAAGCAATTTTAAAATAGTTTAAACTGCCTGTTCTATTTTTCATTGTGTGCCAAGTGATCAGTCTTCAGTATATGTCCTTTTTTGTTACCTTTATTACTCAGAACTGCTTCCTCCTTCAATCTACCTTCTTCTCTTTCAGTAGGAGTGTTACAAACGTTAATGTAAACTATGCTCTCTGTTGTAAATACTGTCAGGGATGTGAAGGCAGGTTATTTATTTCCACTGTCGAATCTCTCTTAGAGTATCTTCAATAGGCTCTGGGTTTGCTTGCAAAGCTGATGAACACTTGGAGTAGTTGCCAAAACTTATCCCTTCATAATTTCTGCTAGAAACATTTGTGTAGCCATGGAAATGACACCTGTGGAAATAAAACTAACTTTCTGGCTTACAAGGTGTTTCCTGTTTCAGGGCTGGCTTTGTAGCATATAAAGTTGCCAATAAAAGATTGTTCTAGAATTAGCTTCTCTTTTTGGCACAGATACTTGTATCAGAGCTCTGATTAAACAGTGAGGGGCTCTAGGATGGGAAGAGGAAAAAAATAAAAGCTCACCACTTCAGGTTTTACATGGGGCTGTCGGGTCCTGAATCAGCAAGGCATGAAGGATTGCTGTTCTGTGTTACAAAAAGCTCCTATAACTACCAGTCTCTTCCATGTAAACACTGACTTCTATTTTGTGGACACTTTAAGCCCTCTCAGTGACTTGTCTTCTGTGTACCATCTGTCCTTTGGAGGATGGGAGTGAGCCAGAGCTGCTGATTTGGGAAAGGGGAATGGGGCATTTGTATGTGCATGCTTTGGATGTGGTTTCTTCCCTCCTGTACAGCAGGTGTTTTGGAGGCTCATGTGGCTCAGCAGTTATGCCTGTTCCCTCCATGTTTTAGAGTCAAGTGTACTGCAGTTATTCTCCAAAAGCATCCTTAGTGTAAACCATTAGGAATCCTAACAAGTTACTATTCCAAAATAACATAATAATGTCGTTCTAGGAATAAACTAATGCTTTAATATGCTAGCATGGCTTCAAAAGTTCTGTTTTCAGGCTGGAATTGGGCACTGATGTAGCCATGTGCTGACCTAAAAGCATCACTAGCCCAGCTTTTTCTCTCCTGGCTTTCCCTACAACTTTTGAGAAGTCAGAGATGAGCAAGCCATCCTATGCCTTTTCCCTAATGAGTAGAAATATGCCTGTTAACTTGCCATCAGTGGGGTAGCTCCTCCCACCGGTACACTGGAGTCACAAAGTTGTAAAATTCAGTACAAATGGGTCTTGCCTTGTGGCTGTGAACGTGGCATCTCTTCAGAAGGTGTGCTGTTGGGTAGAGCAGAGAAAAGAAAATATACCTTGCTGCTAAAGCCTTGTAAACTGGAGTTATTTGTTCCACTGGCTGGCTAGAAAATGCCAGTATCTTAGCAGCAGCTACGAAAGCAGGGCTTGCATTTAAAATAAATAGGGAAGAGAGAAAAGAAGGCAAACCCAGAAGTGAATAAATTGCTCCTCCTGTTGCATTTGTTTTGGGGGTGGGTGACTCATTTCTTGAACATTTTATTTTTGAAAATTTGACTTGACTTGGTTAATGTCTCCTTTCAGAACCTAGATTTTCTATGTTGTCTTGTATTTTTCATGCTAACTTGAATTATCATAGTGTCAAAAAGTCATTAAGCCTTCATAGAAGTGAGCATAAGTTTCCTAAGGTTTTGTTTTTTTTTTTTTTTTGTAAGTGCCTGACTCAGGGGAGGAGGAATGGAAAAAAATAAGTTAATACTGTCACAGTTTGTCTTCTTAAAAGCTCTTGTAATGTCTTTTTTACTGCATTGATTGCTGCATTTAATCGGAATCCAAACACATTGCAGACCTTCTCTCCAGTCTTTGGACACCTGGGGATGGCCAATTCAAAATGACCAAGTGTTGCTTGCACGGTCTCTTTCCAAGAAGCCTCTGAAGTGCATCAGAATGCACTTTGTTTTTCCAGAACAATCAGTACTTTGTGATATTGTGGAAAACTTCCAAGTCATTACTGTGCCAACCTAGTACACTTAGTATTTTGTCAAAATTGTTTTCTGATTATTATTATTTTTTTTTTCCTTAATATATTGGTGTGCCTGTACTGCTGCTGCACAAATTCATGAGATGCCTTTATGAAATGCTTAGCATGGTTGTGGAGAATGAATTTTGCAGATGTGGATGGGTATAATTGCGATTTCCACTGCAATATATTTTAGTCTTGTTTGTGAATATCTTTCCCCACTGCTCACCTGGCTGTAATATATACCTAACCGAGCAGTTATTTACCAGTGGCTAGTCTCTTGTACATAAACTCAGGAGACTGTATATCACTTGGCTCTGTTTACCTTTATCTTATTCCATAAAATATTCATGCTGATAATCTTTGCAGCTCAGACACACTGAGAGATGGTCTGAAAAAAGAGGGAATAGTTCCTCTGAACTCTATGGAGGCCCTCGGGAGTCATTCTGATTCATGTCTGGGGATTTCACAAGGATTTGACATGCTTGATCTTTAGTTGTAATTAATTGTCAGAGCTGCTATCAGCTTTAGAAATGGGTTTCTACTAACTAGCCCGAAATAGCAGCATTGGTCTTTCAAACCGCTGCCTTTTATGTGTGAAATCAATTGCACCAAGAGCATGTTCTTTTCCCAAGTAACAAAAAGAATCCTGTTCTGTGATGTCATCTGAGTTGTTGGAAAATGTTAGCACCTCTCATTTCACAAGGCTTTTTGTACGTGGTAAGGGTGCACTAAATTTAGTCACATGCAAAAAAGAAATCTGCACCTGGATACTTGTTGTCAGTTTACTAAATATGTGATTTCTCTACATTTTAACATTTGTTTTAATGCTCTAGCTTTATTAAGCCAGTCAGATGTTGAGTGTTTTTTTGCTGCTGAAAGTCCTATTATAACCTTGTCTCTTGCTGTCAGTACATGCCTGATAGGAAAAAATAGCTTGAAACTGTATCAGTCCCAAGCTTTTATTAACTATTTCTCTCTTTGTTGAGGTAAAAGAATAGTTTCAGTTAGGTATGTCTTTGTTCCTGCAAGTAAGGGTTTGTGACTAATGAAGAGAAAATGAAGGGCAATGGTGGCAACTTGGCAAAGGTTCCTGCCCCTGCCACACTCTCATTGCAGCACATCTGCAGTTCAGGTCTTGCCCACCAGTGACACCTTGCACTGCCCTGGCGTGGCTGTTCCGTGGTGGGGATGTGCACTGCAGCTTCTCCTTCATCCATGTGCAGAGAACGCTGGTGGCACAAGTATCCCATCAGGGCATGTGCATGCTCTACTCTGGTGCACGTGACCTTGTTTGGACCCTGGCTCGGTGTGTGGTGCCTTTGGTCCCGCTTCAACCACTGGGAATGACCCAAAGGAAGTCTGTGAGGCTGCCCGATTCTTGCTCAGCCCAGGGATTCTGAGGAAGTAAGAACAAGGCAATGTGTTCTGTCTACATTATGTGACAGACATAAGTGATGTGTCTGCCACTAATACGTGCCATAGACCTTGTTGGGCCTAGCAGATCCAATCCTGGATCTTGTCCTCTGAATGTGAGAACTAGATATACACTTGTGGGATAGTGCATTCCTCAGAGGAGAGACGGTAGTTTGACAGCTTACTCTGTTAACTCTTCAGAAAGGTTGACTCTTCTGTCATCTGTTTGTTGAGAACGTGGCTTCTCACACTGAAAACTGAGATGTATTGCAGTAAATACACACAACAATTTTTTCTTTTTCTTTTTTTGCTTGAGTTAGAAGAGAGAAATACTTGACCGTGTAGCATTAATGTGTTTAATTCCTAATCTTTATTTGTAAGCATTTGTGGTGGTTTAGTTTTCTTGGTTTTGGTCTAGGCTCTCCCTGTAAGAGGGTTATAACTAAGGAAGTATTCCACACCATTCCTTTACGTAATCAGATGTATATAAGACAAGCAGGGGAGGTTCCTTGCTCTCTTCCTTTCGGGTGCTTGGAGGACAGCAGGTCTCAGTGTGTTGGCTTCTCTCTTACCTGTGTGAGCTGAGGTGTATCTGAGAGCTGTTGTCCGAAAGCTGCATGGAGGTGGAGATTTCTGCTGTTGTCTTGAGGGAAGTTGGTGAAAGTTTATTGTGTTAGTTACCTTAATGAGCTCTTCCCTGAGTTTTTGAGTTTGAATATCTGTTTGGTTTTATTTTTACCCTTTTTTGTCCTTTTTTTCCCTTCTGGGGTTGTTTGGGATTCCTGTTCTCTATATACATAGTGTTTAATTATATATAACCATAATATATGTGAATATATATAGATTTTTACTACAATTTTCTTTTTTGTACTTCCCAGCCCCACTTGGGATGGGGGGAATCTGTGTGGCCAATGGCTGGGTTTGGCAGGGAGCCAACCCAAACCTCCACAGCATTGAAAAGGTGAAAATATCTTAAGCATTATTAAAGGCAGAAAAAAGTGTTATTACTTGAAGTACTAAAGTGTTGCCTTTTTTTTTTTTTTTCCATTTGAGACTGTGTTTTGAGAGATACCAGGCAGTACTTTTCCCTTTATCAGGAACAAGTACTGTTGCCTGTCTCAAGAGAAGCCAAAAAAGGGATGAGAGCTGTTCAGATGAGACAGATGACACTTCTATCAGTTCTTGATAGCTGGTGATCTAGGTCCACAACATTTAAAAACAAACAAGCAATTTCCCTCTGGTCCTGTGCCTCAAGTCCAAGAATTCCTCTCAATGCCCTCAAGCTACTCTCTTTGTGAGGGAAACTTACTATTTTCTTTTGAGTGGAAGTTTAGAGAATGTTTTGTTGTACTAGTTATGTTAATTGAACTCATCTTTGTTTTGCAAGACAGAAATTCACATGGCTGCCCTACTCTGTATAATTACCTGTCACAACAAAGGGAATATATGAAGATGGAAAACTGAGAATGATGTAAAATTCTTTCTTATCTGATCTGTAAGGATCAACAGTGTATTTCATGGGACTTGATTGTGTCTAAGATTTCAGGAAGCTCATGGTATCATTTGAGAATACTTTAGAGAGAGCACTTAGTGTTTTCTACTTATATTGGTCAATCAACAATACTGTTTTTGTTACTTCTTATAGCAAACCAAGTGTGAAATGTGCCTGCAACAGTGCTGCTTGAGCCTCTCTGGTAGTTCCATCCAGCAATGTCCTTTTAATACTGGTTGGTAAGGGATAGCAATTTGCCACAGTTGCTCAGGTATCCATGTATGGTGTGTTATTTTGAACCCTATGGGTAGGTCCTGATCTGGCTTACCTTTCCTTTTGTACATGGATACTGTTATTACAAAAGACACAAACAGTGCATTCAAGAAAGGATATCTGAGAAACTTGATCTTGCTCATGGAGGAAAATTTCAACCATTGTACAGCCTGTTTCTCTTAAATAGCAGTAAACCCCAGAATCCGATGAACATTGTTTGACCCCATGAAAATACAGTGGCATAGATATAACATGGCTGTGGCGTTTTAGTTGTGTGCATACATATTTAACTGTAGATGTATATTTAAATATTCATAGTGTAAATGGAATATACAGATGTCTATGTCTAGGCATACATATGCATGTCCAAGCTGCATAGGAAATGCATAGCAACCAAATGACTTTCTAACTGGTAGAATAAAATAAGTGGCTTTATTAAGTTCCTCATTAAAAAAACATTGAAAAGTAGAACTTGTACTCAAGATTTAAGTTGGATCTTCAAATAGATGTGTATGGATAGTTAAATGTGAACCAAATTTTGAAACAGGAATCTCTGTGAAGATCAGTAGAATTGTGCTCATATATATTTCTGGGTTTTCTGTCCCAAGTCTTTTTTTTTTTAATCAGATTTGTCATTGTACAGTTTTAGAAAAGTTAATATTTAGTGCAATTTAGGAGTCTTAAAGAAAACAATTGTTTTAATTGAAGAGATTTTTTTCCTTAGTGTTAAGAAGAGTTAAAAATAATCTTGAGTCAATGCTATAAACTCTTCTCCCCATTTAACATTCAATTATTTTCCTTATTCTAATATGTTGAGAATAATATGCATATAAAATTTGTCTTTTAAGTTAAGTGATAAATATTTTGAAGTTTTGCTCAATTCTACCTTTAGTTTGTTCATTCAGCTTCTGTTGACTTGGCTGTGCCTGCATACATGAGTGCATGAACTGAACTGTTATTATTAGCCAGTGTTTTTTCAGATTCTTCCCTTTCACTGTGGCCTCTAATTAAGTTTTGCTCATTGACTGTCTTTGCAAAGCAGAAGTTCTTTTGCAGAGTTTCTTGAAATCACCCAGCATAACAAACCTAAGAATAGCAAATGTATGCACTAAGGAATGTGTACTGTTAGTTACAGCCATCAAAATAAGTTTCACATGTTAGAAATGAGACACTATAGCTAAAATTCTCAAGTTCTTCTTTTGCCCAATGTCCTTGAGTTCAGCTTTTAAAAGTCACAACAAGTTATTGACCAGTTGACATTTGATATATGTGACCCTTTATCCTCACAGGCCACTGCGGGCTTTCTTTTGATAAATACTTGGCATAACATCCCCATTATTTATTCTTCAAGACATAAAATGTGACACAGGGCACTGTGGCTACCAGCTCCCACCAACACTTGTTTTATTTCCTTTGAGAGAAACCTTGACCATTTTATTCAGTGAGCTGGTAAATGCTTTATCCAAGTATTAATATACTTTTCTTAGTGGCTGTTGGTTTTTTTTATTTAAAATTATGAAAATATTCTATATTCTATGATTTATATGGTTGGTACTACTCCAGAAGGAAGGTTAATTGTTGAAATACTTGGGAATTCCAGTTTTCCCTGATTTTTGAGTCAGTACAGAACTGGCACAATGTAAAGTTCCCTTGGAAAATTTTATTACAGTTAAGCAAGTGCATAAGGATTTGAGCCATTCCACTTAATCCTTTTGTACCCACGTGTAGATCCCACAGAGCATGAGATTGGTTCTCTGGGCAGCTCCGGGAATTGAGAGCTGAGTTTCTTTAGAGAATTGTCTATTAGAGAAGCCAACTGCAAGCTGCTGGTTTCTGGGGACTTTAAAGGTCACTGGTTCAGTGTTAGTCCTGCTGTGTGCTGGAGCACAACACTATTGATTATTTGGCCAACCACACATTCTGCTCTGAAGGAGGACTTCCCCAGACTTACAAAAATAGTGGGATTGTCATTAACAAGGAGATGCAGTGTGCTACAGGAGCTTGATCTTGATTTGAAGTCTTGCTGAGTTAATTTTTTTTTTCCTAATAGAGAGCTTCACATAACTATCTTGAAACTGGTTGTGGCTAGTGGGTTTTTATTAATTTATTGAGGGCAGTACATGTTACAGAATTGATAGCAAAGAGGTAAGGACTGTGGATTTTTTTTTTTACTCAAGCTCAGCATGCTGTTGTACTGTTGGGAGAAAGTGAAGAGACCTGAGCAGAGGTGTCCAGATGGTGTTGGCAAAGCAAGGTAGTAGACAGACCTTTTGTGAACCAGAAGAGGATTGGTTTTGGAATAAAGCTTCTTAGTTGCAGTTTTTTTTTAATTTGCTCCACTGACAGAATTGCTCCACCTTGTCCTCTTAGTGTAACTGTATGTGCCAAATCTGTGTAAAGGGGTCTGCATCCTGGAGAGAAGGAAATGGTGATATCTCATTGGGTTCTTAATTTTTTTGTGAGACCAAATAAACTTTCAGTGACTTTGGGGGCTGAAGCTGGCACTCTTTAGTTACATATCCTTTTTATACAGATTATATATATACACTTTGAATTTATCATTAGACAGAAGAATGCAAGCCTTGATTATAAAATGCACAGGCAAAAGAGATCATGCTGTGCATGTGGTTGCCTTTTTTTCCTAAAAATAGTGCTTCATAGTCTATTGCTCCCAAAGACATTGGCAGAGAGCAGAACCCGTCTGCTGGGCTTCAGATATGGAGGGGATAAATGCAGCAGTTTCCTGCGGCCTATGAAAAACATAGTGATCAATATAGAGAATTGTATCAAATAGCTTTTACAAAACTTGCAAAGAACAGTTTAAGTTGTTCAGACTTCCTTCTCTGAAGTGTTTGTGATTTGGTGTCTCTTCTCTGAAGAGTACTTAGGCAATTCTTTTTCCTGTGTGGGGAAAGGTGTTGAAGAAGGAAGCAGATATGAAGAGGGCAAATTGAACAGCCAATATTGCCAGTGGCAAATAACATCTTCAAAGTTTGCTTGCAGCTTGTAAATTAAGGATGCCAACTCTTCCTTATGCTGCAGTTAAGGAAACAGCCACAAAACATGAGAAACGTGGTGACTGCAATGGCAGGCATTTTAATTGGTACCTTTTTCCAGAGGTGTAGAATTAATATACTTCCCTGAATGATCCAAGTGAGAATGCTTGTATAGAAGTCCTGAAGGTAATATGTGGTTGCTTAAACTATTTCCAGTGTTTTTCTTTACTGCAGCTCCAAGTTGATTGGAACTTACTTTCTGTTTGCCTTTGGGATAGATGTAGTAGATTCCAGTATAAATTAAATTTCTCTATGGAAATATTAGTGAGAAAATTAAGGGTTGAAAACTGTCAGATTCAATTGTGATTGAAACTCAGTCACAGCTTAAGCAATTAGTAATGCACAGGAATGTTCACATTTGAGTAACATCTCATGCTGTAGTGCTTGAAATATGCCTGGTAACATATTAGGGAAGTCTTGAGTGGAATCAAGGTATTACATTTGTCTGGGTAGTGACATACTTTATTTTGGGGAAGTTTAACCTCTCCTAGCACCAGTGTTTCCATAGTACAGTTTCTGCAGGCAGTGATTTTATTTCAAATCCATCAGAATTTCATTTGCCATACTGAATATAAAGCAGTTTGTTATGACAGTGTGGGTGTAATTTGAAATATTAGTCTTGTATTTCTGGAAGATGAGCATTTTGCTGGGCATGGGTCACCAAAAGAACCATTAGAAAAACACTGAAAATAAGAAATGAGATGAAGTGCAGAATTTTGGTGTAGTTAACTAAGGGTTATCTCCCTGTTGATGGAAACAGATGTTTCCAAATGTGCAAGAGGTATGATGATCTTGCTGCTGAACTGCTCTCTTCCTCCAGGAGCCTTCAGGGCACAGTGCTGACTGAGATCATTTATGCCATCTTTGTAGCTTTGATAATCCAGTTTTACTCATGATCAAGGGATTGCTGGAGAAAGTATGACTGAATTCCTTTAAATCCTCCTGATGGCCAGTAGTTAAATGTGAGACTGTGCACCTGAAAACAGCTGACGAAGGTGTGTGGTGTGGTGGTGGTGGGTGAGTGTTGTGGATGCTGTGGAGTACATTAAATCACCAGCAGGAAGATCTGGTTCCCTGATGCTTGGACCCAAACTTAGCTTTTTATTTCTAATTTCTGGCTTGGGCCAGCTGTTGCTGAACTGAACTGTAGCCTTTTCTGGTGGGTGTAGGAGCAGGTTGTAACTGCAGAGGGGCCTTGCTAAGAGCCAAGGGAGGGAGGTGGCCAAGGTGGAAGATGCTGCAGTAGTCAATTGCTGCTCTTAAGCATTGAAAACTATATAAACCTTGTGCTATTAGAAAGATGCAATCTTATGGATTTTGTTTATTTAGAGCAAAGACAGGATAAGTGGAGATCAACCTGCAAGCAATTTTAAGAGATTTGCTGAGAAGCAACATGGCTCTAAGCAGGTTCAGGTGGGGCAGGAATAATGTTCCCATTATGTTTTGGAAGAAGGGCAAAGATGACACTGATAACTGAGGACAACTCAGCTATGTTATGTAGTGTAAGTGCAGAGAAGATAAAACTGAAATGTAGCAGGCAGTTCACAATTTACAGCTCTACAGAACGGCAAGGGCTGGTTGTAGGTCCATCAGTCTTGCAGCTGTTACTGTGTTAATGAGTTTTCAATTGCGTTGCTCTACGACTTCAAGGAGACAAAAACTAAGCCGGAGCAGGTAGTGCACAGCCCATAAATGTGCTTCACCGCTTTACAAACAGGTGCTTTAGAGAGCAACTGTGGGAAGTTTGGGATAATTTTTTGGCAAGGAACTATGTGGTCCAGGCATTCCTTTGATGAGACCCTTTGAGGCTAAGAAGGAAAGACACACTCCAGGCAGGGCTATGATGGAATGGCTATGGTGGAATGACTATGGTGAAATGGCTACTTTATTAAGATGGCTCTGGCTTAAATAAGGGTGGTGCAGAACCTTCTAGAAAGCGGGTTGAAGCTGGGAGGAGCATGCAAATCCTCTCACAGAAAAGGAAAGAACAGGGAGGGATCATAACCATGAAAGGAAAATTGGGGTGGAGATAACCATAAAAGGAAAGGCTCCGCTGTGGCAAATCTGTCCAATCAGGGAGCAGGGATAACATGCGGGAGGAAACCAAACTCCATTTTGTGTAGCATGCAACAATGCTATTTAACTTTACAACTGTGAATTCATAAACTGGGAAACCCGTAGCAACCCGATATATGGCAATAATTTTTCTCTTGTGCAGGGTAGCTCGTTCTTGTAGCTCTCCTTGATTCCTCAGTCTCGTCAAATCACTTTGTGGTCTCTCTTCCATTTAGTGTAATTTCGTACTCCTACATTCCCTATTACTTTCTCAAAAATGAAACTAAGGTTCTATGCTTCTTGACTCTGCCCTATCCTCCTCTTTATTTTTCTCCAGGCTGTTTATATGTGTGCATGCATAAATAGAAATTCTGTAATGCGTATACATATTATACAGGTGATTTGGGTGTTAGGTTCCTGTCCTGCTAGTAAAAAGAATTATTGCACACCTTGCTGGAAAACATGTATATAAATGTACAAAAACCCACAGCTTCTACAGCAACTTTGTCATGCTGTATTCACCTGTCTGTACTTATAAGAAAGGTCAAGTGAGTGGATGTGGGTGTAAATTAGACATGAATACAGGAACTGACCTTAAAGAGTGCAGCTGTTTGCAAGGAAAGTGTGGAAAGAAACACGATGTGCCTGAGAAGTCTTTTGAGCTCAGTGATGCTCTTTCTTTTGGCTCCTAGCAAAGGGTTTTAACTCATACTTTAAATGAGAATTTAATTTGGATGCCAGACAAGTTTGTGTATTCCAGTCACCTCCCTCAGCATTAACAAGAACATCAGTGAGTGTCCATCTGAAGCATCTGAAGTTTAATGTTGGCCCAATAGTCTTGGGTTTGCTTCACAAATTCACTCAGACTGTGGTGATTCCTTTCAGACTTGGCTGAGTTCAGTGGTGCTCCCAACTAGACCCATTGAGCAATCAGTGATTTCCTGGAGTACTATTTAGCCATGTGTGTGTGTGTATTTCTTCCCCAAGGGTAGTAAATATGGACCATCCTTGCTAGTTTACACACATATAATACAATTGCTTGTAAATCCATGTTAAATTCAGGGTGAAAGGGTATTTAAATGTCCCTGTCTTAACTTTTTCTGTGTTTTGTGTTGACTGTTAAATTTTAAAAGAAATCTGTAGTCCTGTACTAGGAACACAAAAGCTCTGACTCACCCTTACATATACACACAAACTTGCACAAAAAACAAATGTCTTTTAAAAGTGTTTGATTTGTGTGATCCTGTATTTACTGACAAAAGTGAGGATCTGAGCTATGATTTGTGTTGGCACAGTCTGTAGGTGTGAAGGAATTAGAGACTTGTTTGTTCTTTTACAGTTTCAGAGAGTCCCAGTCCTACCTTCTGTCATTTTTGTGAAAGAAAATAGTGAAACACTGAAACTTTCTGGAGATGTGTGACACAAAATGTTTTGTGGTTTGGTGTCTGCTTATTTTAAACTTATTGAATTCCACTGATTTTAATAGAGGTTGGAGACATGCATATAGGAATGTGTGAATTGGAAGTGTCTCCATACTAAAGAAAGTGAATTTAACATTAAATACCAATATAGAACTTGGAACTTGAAAGGGACCAGAAAACATTAAATATTGTGAGTATTTGGAACACACAAAGGCATCCTGGAGTTAGGAGCAGTGGAAGATGTTCCTGTGGCCTGTAAGAGCCTTTTGAATGAACAGAGGAATGTTGTTTAGGGGGCTACTGGACATCGTGAGTGATGGGAAAAGGGAAAATACTGCATCTTGTGTGTTTTCTTTGTTTGTTTTAATAGTAATGAGAACACTATCAATACTAAGGAAATTTTAAGGCTGGAAGAGCTGTTCCCCCTCTCTTTAATGGAATTAGATCTGATTTCAAAGGAAGCTACAGCTAAAAATAAAAGCAAAAATCAAAAAAGTGGTGTAGTATCAGAAATTAGTCATTCAGATCTTCTTTAACCTTTAAAATCCCATTTCATTATATGATAACTCTCTAGATGGGAACATTTTAAAATTGCTGTTAAGTACACAAAAGTAACAAAACTTCTCCAAACAAGCAAACTCCATGTACTTTTACAAAAAATAACATATAAATAGAAGTCTCCCATCAAAGGGGCAAAGAAGTTAGTACAAAGAAACTAATTTCCCCAATATAGAATAGCATCTCCAGCAATAAGAACTAATTGCTTAGAGCACCAAACAAATAATTAGTTTATAGATGAAATACAGAAATGCAGGTAATTATGTGATGCATCTTTGAAGTAGAATGGTATTTTCTTCTGATCATTAAAAGCAGACACGCAAGCTACTTATACAGATGGTACTAATGAGTTAACCTAAACATTTAATCTGTCAGACTTTCTTTGGAGATGTGTCTGGTTTAAGGACAAATGAGGATAGGTCAGAGCTGAAGGAGTAGAGCATTACTAAGTGTTTAGATGCTCTTGATTGAGCCACAGTCAAGACCAAAAGATCCTTATGACTACTTACACAAATATTGTTTCTTACTGCTTTCATATATATATATGTATTCACAAAAATCAATTATAATTCTGACTGATAGACTGTACTTGATTGTTTATGGTAACGGAGAATTGCTTTTGTCATTGGTAATTTGGAGCCTTAAAATAAAGCCCAAAAGCTTTATAAAACAATATTTTTGTTGATTGTGAGTTCTGTAAGCCTTGCATTTGGGGTCAATTTCTGTGAGATAGGCCTTCTAAAATGGTGATAAATTTGTCTGGATTATATGAAGGATAGTATTAGACAATAAATGCACATAAATGGTGTTTGCAGTGGATCTTTTGTATTTTTGTAATGTGTACAGCGCCATGTGAAGTGTTTGGCATTTCTCTTTAGGTATGATAATGAAGGGTGCATTTAGTCAGAGTGCAGTTTATCTGGACAATGAAGTCTCTTGATTACTGATGGACCTGGTGCTTTATTAACACTGTCAGAACAAGTTTTTCTGCAGCATTTGTGTTGAAATCGCTACATTTTGGGGGGATGGAAAGGTGCTCGTTTGCTGTCTGTCCTAAGCCCAGCTCATGAGTGGTATGGGAAACTGAGGGGAGAGGTGTTTGAGCTTGAAAGCTAATAAATATTTAGAAGGAATAGCGTTCGGTCACTGGAGTCGTGTGTAAACAATGACTATGTACCCTAACAGGCTTTGCTTATAGTGGGAGTGGGAGTCACTGTTTACTGGAGTTGGTGGTGATATCCAAGTTGTATTCAATGGACTCTCAGCAGAGCAATACAGTGAATTTTTTTTTTTTTTTTGGCACCCTCCCTGCCTCTTAGTCATTATAACTGCAGACTCTCATCCCAGTAGCACAGCTAAATTTTCCCATGAGGTGTCCTTTCTGTGCTGTTCCTCCATGTCTGTGTGCTCTGGGTCGAATCGTGTGTGTATTTCTGTTGCCCCAATTGTCCATAACACATAAAGTGTTCAATTCTACAGGGATATGACATCCTCTGGAGAGCCTATGCTCTCTTTTGAGTACTGATTTGTATTTTTACGTTTCCAAACCCCTCATTTGTCTATTCCTTGGGGACATTCCATCTCCACCCTAGGTCCAGCAAGAAATCAAAACACGCTAAATGCCAGAGAATTGAAAAGCAAAGTCCAAAATTGCTCCTGGACACATCTAACCCTTGCAACAGAAGGGGGTGATGTAGTTGCTGTTTGGTTTTGACTGAAAGTAAAAATGAGATGGATAGAGATTCCTTGTATTCCAAAATAATGACTTAGTGCTCCACTGATGACATAAAACTGGGGGGATAAAAGGGGTTTGAGTTCTGGTGTTGTTCTTTCTCATTTTTCTCTCTCTGAATCTTTGTGTCTGGGAACAGGAGTGGGTGTTATGTTTGCCAAATTACTTCCTTCAGTTTCCCTTGGCCTTCCTAAACAAGGAAGCCAAAAACCACCTCCACAACACAACTTACAGAACTAGGAGTCAAATCAGTGTGGTCACTGGGTCAAGAGACTCTGCCTCTGCTTAACTTTAGGAGAAATACTGAACTATCTGGCCTTGCTGTCTGTGGCTGAGGATGGCTTATAGTTTGTAGTTGTTTTAAAGTAGAAAAATGTGCCTTTTAAATAGTCTAGACAGTGTCTGAGTAGACAGAAGCCTCACATAATTCATGAACTCCGTGGTGATTGACAACAGGAGTGACAATTAATTCCAAATGTGTCTGTGCTTTTGTGAAATTGATACCTTCTTGCTAAAGACTGGAATGAGATCATCAACTTGTTTTCTTAGGCTTTCTAATTGTAACCACTAAAGGTCAGTACTGTGCTGGATTATGTTTGAATCATTCATGATCTAATGCTTTGCATCCAATTACCAATATCCTGCAAAATCTTTTTCATGCAGTCCTATATTATTCTGTTTTTAGAACTGCTGCTATTAAATGCTTATGCTGCTTGGGAAAAAATGCTATTGTGACAAGATGAAATTTCCTTCTCTGTAGCCTGGTTCTTGTAGTCCTATTTAGAGTCCTGGAAGAGCTGTCTTTTGCCTGATCAGTAGTCACTTCCAGTTTTCTAAGTGCCTAAAAAACTGGTAGCATCCACTGTGACTTCTACATGAACTCTTTGAGGCAGTTGGTACACAGTAATAAAGGCTTCTAGAGGTCCTTAGTAATTAAAATTGGGGGGAAAAACCCACCCCAAAACCAACAAACTATACTTAGACAGTGATGGTTGCTTTTGTTTTAAGGAATCAAAAGTTATTCCTCACTTAATTGCTGTGTGCCTAGAGATCTTTAAATGATTGGGCAGTGATAATTTAGAACACCAAGAGAAGTTAAATCAAAGGGAAATTCAGAAGTTAAAGAAAGTAATGGTTTAGAATGATGATAAGAATCAATCTATAAGCAGAGAATATTAAAAATAATGTAAGCTCTTCAGGGTAGTGACAACTCAGGTTTGAAACAGAAGTGATGGGCATGGGGAATGCAATGATGTCGGTGAAAATCCCTTCTGTTTCCAAGTGTATATAAATGGGGACAATGGATCAGTTGGCACTAGCAGGAACCGATCTGGAGAGTGAGAAAAATTCCTTTTTCTGTTTCTGGAAACTTTTTTTTCTATATTGCAAAGGCATCTGCTTGTGCCTTGTGTGCAGCTTCTGTTATAATCTTTTACTCTAATACATCTGGTTTAAATATGCTACTGGCAAGACCAGTGCTGAAAAAAAAAAGGTATAGTCAAGCACTTTTACCTTTCAACCAGCCCTTATTGTGCTGCTGATGTTTTTGAAAGACAGGAATTTGCTTTTATGGACTGTTTCATGTTCTTGTGTGTCTGTTGCTAACTGGGTTTGGTTTGCTGTTTGAATTTTGTGTGTAATGGAGAAGTTGTTAATATGTTGTGGGGGTTTTTATTTTGTACAGATTTCTGATTCTTTGTCATATTCTGCATACTTGCCTACTGTTAGTGGTTCCAAATTTCACTCTATTTATAGGTGTTGATGGTAATCTACTCCTTTTTCATTTGACTGAACAATAAGCCTTGAGCTGATGCAAGATGTTTATTCTGCTGTGTTTCTAGCTCTGGAATGGGACAACAATGTTTTGAATGTAAATGGAGTTTCACCATGGAAAAAGCTAGTGGGTTGACAACTAGCATTCATTAAGGCTATAGTTAAATAGCACAGTTTTCAGAAAGATTGCTTTTTTTATCACTTTCTGAAGTTGGCCTTGGGAGATTATGCTGCCATACTCAATTAGACACTCACCAAAGAGTTTGGGATAGATTTTCATAGTGCTTGACGACTGTAAAACCTACGCTGATGCCTCTGTGGTGATTGTAGAGAACAAAAGGGAAAAGCTTTAACTTGCTTCTCAGTGCTGAGATGATTTGCTCTTTATCTTGATATCATTGTAAAAAAGAGAATGGAATACTTATGATAAAAACAAATATTGAGGGAGTAGTGGCACGTTACTTTATACATGTGGCTTATGCTTTGATCCAGAGGGAGGATTTTTCCCCTGCTGGACCTGCTTTTTAGGACATTTGGTTATTGAGAAGGAATTACATGCACTGCAATGGCAAACCTAAGTAAAACCAGATCCTACATATGTCTGTCCTGTGTATTTTTCCACTATTCCAGCATCTTTTAAATCCTAGTGGCGGCACTATGCCTCCATAGAAGATCTGCTATTGTGAGTGGAGGCTTTGATTCAGATTAGCTTTTCAACCACAGCTGTTTAAGGTGAACAGCCTTTTGGCTGAGATTACTCTTCTATCACATTTTATTTTGAGACCTTTTTTATTGTAAACTCCATTTTTAGTCAAATTATTTCATTTCTCTGTGAGGGTCAAAACCAGACTGAAACTATTATATCCTTTTGCATTGATGCTGTTGGCAGCAGAACTTCAGTAAAACACATGTAACTTAAAGTATAAAATTATCAATTGAAACTTGAAAAGTCTAAACTGTACAGAAAGATATAATTAAGTATTTTAATTAAAGAAATATACATATACCAACTAGGCAGTATTCACCATTCTTGGTGGGGTTGGGATATTGCTTTGATTTATAGGGAAGTGGGCAGCTCTTAAGCATGTAACTATTGTCTGCTTTTAGTCTGAGCAGGGGTTTGCACTGTGTGATCTCCAGAGCTTCCTTCACACTTCAGCTATTCTGTGATTGCCAAGTCCTGAGATTGTCTGCTCATCCTTCTATTCGGTTCTTGTTCATAGTTTAATAAGCAAATGAATGCATTTCCTGCAGGTCCCAAAGCTGCAATATGCATGGCAGGCAAAACTTTAGTATCTGGTAGGTCTTTGTGTAGGAATAAAACTGGGGTTTGTGCCAGTCTTCCTCCCAGTAAGCTAGTCCCCAGTTCTGCTTTATGAAATCTGTAGACCCTGTATTTCAGAGGTCTCTTAAACCTCAGTGGCTAGTAGGAGGGGACAACCAGATGTTTAAAAGGGAGTCAACCTCTCTAGTACTGTTGATCACTTGAAATTTAACCTGATATAAATTCTGTAGTCATCCTATTCCAGCAGCTGCTGCCTTTGGGTCTCTGTTAGTTCTCAGTAACCATCAGTGTCTCTGTGCTGGCATGCTGGTACACTGCTGTCTCAGGGGTCGCTTTCTTCCAGTCCCAAACCACATCAGCAACATCGAAGATGTCAGACTGCAGCTTGCCAGAAGATGTCAGCCTTGTGTATGTAATGTATGTGAGAGATACAATGGCAATATCCCTCCCAGAGGTTTGCTGTCTCTCCTAATCCCACTGAATTTCTTGTGGTGCTCTGTGAAAGGCAACCCTTTGATGAAGCTTTGTTTTTAGGCTGCCAGGCACTGGGAAATGACTCCAGATGCCAGCCTGGCTGTCGCTCACAGCACTGCCTCTGTGCTACTTCAAACAGAAAATACAAGCTACCTGGATAAGTGGCCTCATATGGCCCTAACAGTGGGCTAATCATCTGATACCAAGTCTATTTTATGTGTACCAATCTCTTGTCTTCCACTGCTAACCTTTTAATAGTGGTAATTTAAGGGAAATCAAACTGTTCCTCCTGGGTACTTGGAGCTGAGTAATCATTTCTCATAAAGCAAAGACAGAAAGGTGCAGCAAATTACTTAGTTTTTCAAGATGGAAGTTGTTGCTTGCAGAAAAATTCCTCTCAAAGGGGAGGGTAAAATGTTCTTTAGAGTCCTACTCAGATTGGGTGAGAAAGCAGCTGAAATTCGTGTCAAGAGGGCGATCTCTGAAAAGCCACAGATATTGAACCTAGTGGAGTTTGATTGCTCCAATATTATTATTTTATGAGACTGTGTCTGAAAGTGTTAATTTTTTGGTTAATCAAATCAATGTAGTATGGCTTAATATAACCTTGATATAGGGGATAAAACAACCTCTCTTCCCCATGAAAAATACTCCTGCCTATGCACACTCCCCTCCTTACCTGTGACAGTAAATTGAAGGTCATTTTATAGCAGCTTGGCTCATCTCTTCGATCTTCACATTTTGTGGTAATGACAGATTCAGAGAGGTGGCTGTTGCTTCATGGCAGGGTGAACAGAATGGATATGTACCGTGTGATGTGGCAAAAATGTGGCTGCAAAGGCATCTATTGACCTCTGAGTTGAGTAGGCTCTGTATTTTATGACCTATGCAATCATTAGCTTCAAAAATGCATTATGGTATGAGGATGCACTTCAGAATATTAACCACTAGGACTGGGGATATCGTGTTGTCCTATAGCTCTCTTGATGTACATGAGTGACTTTGGTGAGCATTAGTGTTTGGAGGAGAAGGACAAAATGACGTGTTGAGAAAAATCAAGCACCTTAAAAACTCATGGGCTGTTGGTTGTTTTTCTTTTTTCCTTAAAAGCTGTCTGGTCAAAATTGCACAAAATGCAGATTTATTTTCTTGGGTTGCTGATGTAATGAACTGATAAATGAACTGTAATGACAGATAAATGTTTCAATTACTTTAGATGACTTTTGAGGGGAAGGAAGGGAGAGAGAAAGAGGGGGAGGAGAGCCAATACCTCTTGCTGCTGGATTGTTTTCTCATTGCTAATGTTGTCCCTCTGCCTATACTGAGGGAGCACAAAGGGGTCTGTGCAGCTAATTAAAATGAAGAAAGACACAGCCAAAGGTCCCTGTAGGGAAGTGCAAGACCCTTACTTGAGATTTGTTAGTATATTCATTTAAAAGCAGGGAACTGTAATAAGGAGAGAGCACAGGTAGGTTTCGTGGCTGCTGTGCTCTGCAGTTCAAATTAGGAGCTCTTGCAGTTCATTTTAAACACTTGAGAACTATGATTTTGGAGTAACAAGGCAGGGGAGAAGAGGAAAGGACATAAATTGTTCTTTTTTTAATTTTATTTTTTTCTTTTGTTTCTATGGTTCTCTGTTGGATACAAGCCAATAGGTCAAAGTTGCCAGCTGGGAAATCCAGGCTGGGCTTGCATTATCCAAGTTTTGGTGTTGTGGCTGTACTGTCAGAACCTTCTTGGAGCACCTCTACTGTGTGATATGGGTAACAACATTTGTGTTGAGTCCCCTCATGGCAAAGTTACTGAAGAAAAAAACAAATACTAACAAAGTGGATGTGACTCTGGGCACTCTGTGGGCATTTTCACAGTGTAATTACAGTATTTTTATGCAAAGCATGTCACTTGAGGATGGCATTCTGAGCTAAAACTGCTTACGAACTTTAATTTCAATATAAGCTGTCAAACAAGGGCACAGAAACTTTGGAGAGGTGGGGAAACTCATTCCAGACTATTATCCTCTTTGCTAGTAACCTTTCCTTCGCAATGTGAGCAGATCCAGTCTGCATTGCTGTTAGTTGCTGCCTCCACATGAGAGTTTTATATTGTATACAATTTTCTGAGAATTACTTTTTGCTCTTGGTAGTGTGTCAATGATTACATTTTATCTCTAGTTTCCTGTATTACCATTTTGTTTCTTGTTAAAGGATCCAAGGACTATCAAGTGGGTCTGTGTGACCCAAGGTCAATACCCAGTTGTAGTTGTTTTTTTAAAGGTTAAATGGAGTAGTGATTCTGTAGGTTCTGTTAAAATTCCTCTACCACTTGAAATGTGAAGTTATGTTTTGAATGCTTCTTTCCATATACTATCTGTCAGAGATTCCATTGCATTTCTGGAGGCTGCATTGGTCCTTCTCCCAAACAAGTGCTTTTTTTCTCCAAAATACATCAGTTGTGCTGAGGCTTCTGGCTGTGTTGCCCATAAAAAGAGGCACAGGGACACCATGTGGCTTGCAGTTCTTGTGGTCCTGTTGTTTCCCAAAGTGAGCTGTATAGCAGGTGAACTCTCCTTTTACTCAGGATCTGTGAGGTCCATTCTGGTCTGCTTTATTGGTTGAATTCACTGGTGGGGTAATCATGGATGCAGCTGGTATTGGGAAGTATAGACTGGCCATAATGGATCAGACCACTGAGTTTCTCTGTAGAATGACTATGTCTCCAACCGTGGCCAATACCTCCCAGGATAGTGATGTCAGACAGGATGTTTAAAGCATTCTGCAATCCAAATGCATCCTTTACTACCATGGAAAAAGAAAAGGCAAAAGCCAGTTGTTCAGATTTTACAAGAAAGAATAATCTCTTCTTGAGAAATAGATGAGTGAGAAATTCTTGTGTTTGAGATAAAAAAATCCTCAAACCTTATTAGTATCAGAGATTTGCTTGAACAAAAATTAGTTATCAGAGCCTACATAAAGCTATAATAGAACTATTTGGCATTTTTGACAACTGGAAAAACCTCAAGTGTTTCAATTCTGGCTGATGTTTTTGCTGTCTCACTAATGTAGTTGGAATTTACAGAAGTCATTAATTTAGTGGATTATTCTGGGTGTTATTCTGCACTGGGAACTTGGTACTTTCCTTAGTAAACTTGTCCAATTGGTCTTAATCTTAATTGCGTTCTCTACTGAAATGTTCTTTTTTGTTTGTTTTTAGAGGTGTGTGTGTGTGTGTGTGTGTTTTGTTGTTGTTGTTGGTTTTTTTGTTGTTTTTTTTTTTTTTTAGAATAACAGGCTAAAGTAATACTCATAGCAAAAGATATTGCTTGGAATTATATAGAGGACTTTTCAGTGCAATTTTCAAAAATAGATTTATTTTTTTTTAAATTAGTATATGTACAGTAATCAATCTGGTTGGAAAGATTTTCTCTGTAAGGGCTGGACTACTTCTGAATGTGTTCTTAGTTTTGGATTGAATGGAAATTTGCACATGAAAATACATTTATAAAATGTATAGTTAAGAGGAAGGTTACTAGTTTCTGTGGGAGATGATAGTTACACCCAGACACTGATATTGTTTGGTTTGTCATGGGAGCAAAAGCATCATTTTAGAGCAAACTAAGTTTAGGTTAGTGGATTTTACCTTTTTGTTTCCTTATGTAGTAGTTGGATATATTGCACTTTCATGGGACAAATGCAATTATTCAGTGCGAGCTGGGGTCTACCCAAGTAGAATTACTTGAACAAACAACCATACCAGGCAGTTTTAAGCAGTTTGTTACATGGATATAACTTATATAAACCCAGAGACAGAGAAGTACACTTATCTCAGTTGTTCTCTTCCATTAGAACTAAAGCACTTTCCAATGGCTGTTTAGTCCCACCAGCAATGTTTGGGGTGAGCAGTTACATGAATTGAGGGAATCACAGAAGTACTGAGGAACTAATGAAACAGTAGGAAGCACTTGGAAGTAGGATTGTGGTGTTTTTTTGTTTTTGTTTTGTTTTTTTTTCAAATAAACTTACAGAAAAGTTTGATTTTTCTTGGAGAGACTATTTTAGAAAATTAATGTATTCAGATGGATTTTGAGTGGCTAGGGGTAATTTTGCTTTCTGTTTGGATACTGCACTCTTTCTTAGCAAATGTGGTTCCTAAGTTTGCTGGACAGCAAGCCATTTCTCCAAAAATTGCATTCTATTGGAAACATGAGAAGGGAAAATGCCATTGGAGTAATGCTACTTGAATGGATGGTTCAGCTATCCCTGCTTTCAGCAACTTTCCAACATGTTTCACTGAAAGGAGTGAAACAGAAAAGAGGTCAGGTTGCTGCTACCGAAATCAAGATGCCAGTTTCCATTCAGTCAAGGGTAGCCATCCTATTTGGTTTCTTTTCACTTTGTCCTTCATAGTTCCCTTGCTGTCAGCAAGAATGAAAGGTCTAGGGAAAGATGTTCTTTTTTTTCTTGGAGACTTGTTTGATGTGTGAATAAGTTCAAGCTTGAACTTTTAAACTCACCTTTAGACTTCTATGCTTCCTGTAGGTTGTTCTTAACAGCAAATGTTAAGCAAAAAAATCACCATATAAAGTACGAAAGAAGACTTGAATAATAATAAAGAAGGATCAGGCAGTTGGTGAAATTTGTAATATCTCTGCTGAAGTCAGAAAGAATAAGCTGCTTATCATAAGCTGGGAAGCTGGGATGAGGAATACACAGTAAACTGGCCATATTTCCCCTGGATGTGTAGAAGAAAGCAAAAATGGGTTGAAGTCATTAGAAAGACTAGATAAATTAGAAAGACTAGACAAACAATCACTAATGAATACAACTTATGTTTACTGTTTGACATGTTAAAGGTTACCATTGCATTTTTGTTTTCTTGGGTTTGTTTATTGTCTTGAAATTGTTGACTAAGCTTCTGCTTCTTGCAATGGAGTTTATTGTGAGCAGTTGGCTGGGACTGTTCCTTATGTGATACATGAGCTGTTTTGATTTAAAGTGTCATATGGCCTGACTATCCTTGGTTATGTAACTCTCACCAGACACCTGGTTCCAGGGCTTGCTGTTTGCAGAGCCAGTGGACTCCCAGGAGTAAAAAGGATGCTTTAATCAAGTCCTCAAAGGTGCAGCATGTAAAACATGGCTTGTTATGATGCTAAGAAAAATAGGCCTTAGGATATTAGTTTGTAGGGTTGCCTACTGTTCTGCTGGACAGCTGTTCTACTGGAAGTGATTGGAACATACCTGCTTCCCACCTGGCTGTGGAAAATAGGCAACTTCAAACAGAAAGCAGTTCCAGCACTTTAATTCATAAATGCTGCTCCAGTGCAACATGAGGCATGGGGCAACAACTCATCACTCTGTGCTGCCTTGCTCCTCTGTGAGATAAGGTGCAAACTTTGTGATCCATCCTTGTGGAGGTTTTTGACCATAATGTAACAGAAAAAACTATGCCTCCTCCCTCCCTATTCCCCCTTAGTTATTAGAATTTGCTGTATCTTGCATAATCTCAGAGGAAAATGGCATGAATTACCTGGCCTAAAAACGTAGTTTGAGTGTAATCTCTTGTTTGGGCTGTCAATTTTTGGACACTTTCTTATTTTACTTTATTGACTTTTTGACCAAAAACCCCCTAAATTTTTGCATTAAAACAGAGAAGACAACCTTAAAACTGGCCAGTAAATGTTAATCCTGTCTGCTTTGCTTTTGATCATCAGTGTAACCACCAACCACAATCATTCTGGCTACTAAGCAGATTTATGAGAGCATCTTTCAAAAGAAAATCCTTGTGAGGTGAAAATCTTCCCGGGATAAATTATGTCACAGCTAATGGAACAGACAGCTGAGACAAGTCAGTAAATCTGTAAAAAAATGCCACAGATCTACAACTCTGAAATAGTCTGAAGGGACTTGAACCACACAGGCTTTTTGCAGGAGAAATGGAGCTATGGGAACTATTCTGAAAACTTCTGTTTTGCTTTTCTTATGGCTTTTTCTCATCTCTGTAATTCTGAAATTATACAAGACAAAATAGGAGGGCAAAATAGTTCCTTTCAGTTGTGTTAAAAGGTTGCTGCACTTAACAATTCTGGTTTCTTGTAGTTGAAGCACAGTGCATAAGGAAAAGTGAATCTTTTTCTTCTTTAAAGTCATGCAGGTTAAGAGAAATCCATTGCCTTTGTGGAAAATGTGAATTCCTGCCTATTGCTGACTTGCCCACATGCTCTTGTATTTAGCTGGTGTAGCAGGCAATGTTTTGCTCCATCTACAAGCTCAGAGCTCTATGAGACCATTTCTAACAACATACCCTTCCAGTCCTGAACTCAAATCGCCTAAAACTTCTTTGAGCTGGCAAAACCCATGAATGATTAACTTGGAAAGGGAGAGCAGTGGGGCTCAAATAGTGTCTGCCTCTCTCCAGGGACAATTAGGCAGCCCTTAGTCATTTTTTGCTTTTGAATCCTTCCGCTATTCTAAAACTCATTCTCTAAGCAAGCTGGCCACTTGGTTAATGATTATATTGGCAGTAAGGCTGTCTTGCGGCAGTAAAGATTTATAATATCTTCAAAGCATGGAATGTTGGGTTTTTTTGCCTTGACTTTCCCAAGTGTTTCAGAAAACAGGTTGACCAAAGTAATGTTATTGCCATCAGTGAGACAGGAGAGACAATGACATGCTTACAAAAGAAAGGGCTCAAATTTTGTGCTTTTCAGTAGGTACTTTCTGCAATTCCTTTCTTTTTGCAAGTGACAAAGGATCAGAAGAGGGTTCATGACCTTCTGCAGTTTTGCAATTCATAGATGTCCAGCATGATTTAGAATTCTGGAATTAAATGGTTTGAGTTTGCTAAGTTGTAATTGAGCTGTTGGATTTCATTCACTAAACACAGTCTGGCCAAACAAATGACCTGTATTTTCGTTGGTTATTTGATGTTCTGAAAAATAACCTGCCTTGTGAAATGGAAAATTGAGGTCAAGCCTTTTATGTGCTTCATTTAAAGGAGTTTTTCACTCAAAATCACTTGAATTGAGCCCTGTCTTGGTACCCTGGGCAATTTGTCTAGAGCTAAAGGTTGTGGCTAATAGTATTTCGAACTTATTTCAAATATATTTTTCTGTTAAAATGTCTTTATGAATACCCTCATCTGAAAGTATGTGTGGTGGTGATATTTACTGTAAAATTTCTACTTATTCAAAAGGTCTGTCTGACCATCTCTACCTGGTATTCCCAAAGTTTACCTTCTGTGTCTGAAAAGATCATGTAACACTTTGTTCATGGCATTTGATTACATATCATGTAACAATAAAAGGTTGCAAAAAAGTGTTTCTTTTTCACACCACCTCTAGGAGACCAGAAAGTTTTTAGGGGTCTCTACTGGTGTTTCTTCTCCCTTCTAGTACTATGTATTGAGTGAGTTTGCACCTTTTCTTTCATTATAAGACATATTTCTTTGATTTGATAAGGAGATACTTCTGTTTTATGAAAACTGTCTTCAGTTCCATGTATAACTATGGTAAGGAAAGAACAGTCCTGTGAACTTCGTGTTTGGTAGTATCAGTGGGCACTGACAGGGTGCCTCCCCCAGATACTCCCTGGGCCGAGGGGTTTCGGTACCGAAGCACGGGTGTCTCATCCCAAAACTGCTGATGCTGTGGCTGAGCCACTCTCTGCTCTGGCTGTGCAGTTTGCTCTCTCAGTAAATATTCTCTGTCCACTGTTCAGGAATGTGGGGACTTGTATGCAGAAAACAATAGAATTTTGATTGCTTACCTTTTTGAGGTAGGATTACTTGGGAACTCTAATAAAACAGTACATGCAATTTTTATCTCTTTGAGGACAGTAACATTTAATGGAGAGAAATATTTCAACCACGTTTGGAGTAAGAGTCACTGAAGGCAGATGCCCAAAGTGTTAGTGGTAGTTTATTCTGTAAATACGTGCAGATTACCAAACACATAAAATCCATCCCATTGCCTCTTCTTAAATATTATTTGAATTTCTGCATAAAGAAATAGGTTCCATGGCAGTTGATTCAACTGTTTTAGATAAGTTGTTTTGTTTCCTTTTGGATTCACTGGATGTTCCAGAAGCCCTTATGAAGGGCTTTGGTACAAATCGGTCACATGTATATATAAATGTCAATATACTTCAGGTATAGGATTTAGGGAAGTGCTTCTCTCTTTAGAGAGTTCATCTAGTTTGTATCAGGAGGTAGTGTTCTCATGAGTGTTTTATTTGTGTTAAAATGAAGTATGTAGCCCTACAATGGAAAGATTCCTGTTAAAATCTCTGAAGACTGGCCTTCCGTATTTCTGAAAAACAAGATTAAGTGATTTTACAGTGATTTATGCACCTTGAGGAAAAGCAAAAACTGATAAGGTAGCATTAATATTATGATGCCGAGGAATCAGCAGTAATGAGGTAGAAAACCAATTTGTGACTTACTTTGAGGTCAAAATTTTTGCAAATGAGCCTTCTGGAGCAGAAATACATAAACCATTTCTGCCAGTGTCTTGGACTTGATATTTGTGAAGTTTTATCCTTGGTGTGTGGAGCTGATGTTTCCGTACTTCTGACAACCTTTATTGTGATCCTGTGATAGTCTAAATGCAAGCACTCTGATCCTCGTGTTTTCAGATGAACCAAGGGGCTTTTAGCTCACCTTTGAAGAATGACAGTGAAATGAATTTAATCAAACCTTTCAGTTTTTGTTTGCATGCACACTATTGACTAGAAAAAGTCTTGGTAATTAAGTGCTTTTTCTGATCCATGGGCTGTTATTCTCAAGCCAGGCAGTGGATCAATATATGTTTACAATTCAGTATATTAATGACACTCAAGTGTGTGTTTATTCTCACCATAGCAGTCACTATCACTGCAGAAATGCTCATGAGAAATGTCCAACACTGAGCAAGAAAGATGGAATGTCACCACTCAGAAAGGAGGGTGGCTTGAGAAACTGCTTTAAGTGTTGTTTCTCTTGGCCCTTATTGTTGGAGCTGCCTTCATATCCTTTCCTGAGTTCCTAGGCTGGTTCATGCAGTTATTTAAATCACTGCTTTTAGACTGTATGGTGAGTGATGGATTTAAAGCTCCTGCAAACTAAAGCTAAACTCCAGTTCCTCAGGTAATGCAAAGAACAAAGGAAGCGAATTGTTGGAACAGCCTCAACTTGCTGATGTCCACACACAGAAATGGTCAAAGGCAAAACATTAATTACTAATGAATAAATAATCCCTAAAGCTTTAAGGGGAAGACATTTTCAGAGAGGATAAAGCCAGTCTCTAGGACAGGACAATTGCTGGGATGCTCAGCAATTCTACACTAACATGTTCATAAGGAAGCTGTACAGAGTACACTGAGCAGCCAGAAGTGCCATCCAGCTACCAAACTGCCATTGTTATGCCTGGTGTCATGCATGTTCATGTGCATAAATATAGACAATATAGCAGTTAAATTTCCATCTTTCTTTGCTATGTAAAATATTGTAGTTCCCAGATGTGACTGACAGACTTTCCAGCATACGTGTGATTACTGGAAGTGAACAGCAGCTTTAATGATTAAGCTACTTGAATACTTGCTGGCTGGAGAAATTGTATAAATTTCATAACCAGACTGAGTCCACTCCTCTTCATGGGGGTTGAGAGGAAGAGTAGGGTGGGAATCCCAAAACTAAAAATGGATTATCCTGTTTTTTTTCTCTAAGATGAGGAAACATTTTAGTGGGAGTTTAGAAATCAAGCACAGTAAGTACAAGTTGGTGAAGCTTTGACAATTGAGCTATCAAAAACTGCAAGTTTTAGAGAGCTTGGCAGGGTGTTGGGAAGTTTAATAGGAAATAATAGCAAACAGTTCTAAGACTGGTGTTAAGACCTAATGCTTCACCTGAGTTACTAAACCATCCTACTCATTTCAAAAGGACCAAAATTTTACCTGTAGTGCAAGTAGCTGCAAACCAGTGTGAGGTATTTGAAGAGGATTGGATGTGTTTTCCTTATTCTTGTAATCATCATGATAAACCTTGTTTATTGTTACCTTATTATCAGGGACGTGAAACTGAACTGGGGAAGCCTCCTGTATGCAGAGTGTCTTTTTAAAAGCTCAGGCACTCAGTGCTTAACAATGACCCCTCATGACATACACGTGGCTTGTTTTGAAGCTGTATTGGACTAGTTGGAACAATCACACCTCAATTGACACTGGAATGGAGGAATTTACTGGCCCAACTTTTCTTTTTAAAAATAAGTTATAAGATTTTAAATCCAAGTTGATATTGAATTTCTTGAAGTTTGATTAGGAGGAATCTATGAACCTTTAAAAGAGATTAAATTAACTAAGATTCGGTTCTGTGTTTTTAAAGACAAATAATTTTGACGAGTAAAGAGCTTCAGTGAGAAACTTAGGAGAAGTGCTTACTAATGGTGACCTATGGTGAGTGAGTCCAAAATACTGTGTAACGCCTGCAGATGCAATGTCTCCTCATCAAATGCCTTCTACAAACATCAAATCAGTTGAAAAACTCAACAGTGCTTGTTTGGCTATGTGACAGCTTAGTCCCCAGATTCTCATTTTATAATTCAAAACACAACTCAACCTCACCATTTCCGAGTAAGGAATGCTTTTTCCTCTACACAGAATAACATTTCAGCTGGACTATGACCTAACTTGGTCATAACTGCATGCTAGTAAATCGGCGTCTCATCTTCTGAAGAGGGCAGTTGGCCTTTGTCACTAATCAGTAATACTTGAGCTCTGCATCATCCTGAAGTTGACACCATTTAGACAGAGATTATTAGTGGACAGAGAAGCAAGACAGACTGCAGGATTTGTAGGACATGGCTGGCTGTCATTTAACTGAAGGTGAGCAGGTTTTAGTGCAGCATGCAAGTCTGCTCGGCAGTACCTGCAGTTCATTAGGTTTGGTAAAAATACATGGTTATAAATCTAACTGCAAATTCCATTGCAGAAGTTGTTCTGTATCTCTGAGCCTGTGCTATACTGTCCTACCACTTGTAATGAAGTGTTACACTTTGTTCTTGAAATAAAAAATATTTGTGAGATGAGTGTAGAAAAGACCCTTTGGCACTAAATCCATATTTTCTCTTAAAGCCTTTGACCTTCAGCACTGGTGTTTTGCAGGCGAAGGTGTTCCAGTAGACATGGTTTTCTTAATAGAAGCAGAGTGTTTATATGGCTGTATATGTAAAGGAATAATAGCCTGGTGTGGACACTCATTTCTATTTTGTAGGTGTACTCTTAAGTTGGCTATTTCATTGTCATTCACTGTGGAACGGAATCTTCTCTTTGGCTTGTTTCTTCCCTTCAGCCCCCTTTCTCCTTCCTTTAAGGTATTGTGTGCCTCCAACCACTGTGTCCCTGGAATGTCTCTGTTGTGTTTAACAGTCCACAGCCAGCCTAGACACTTGGAATCTGAGTTTTCTGGGGCAGGGTGGTTTTGATGATGAAAAGGAATAATAATTCTGCCTTGGTTTTATATGCATTTAGTGCTGTTTGATCGTGAGACTCAAACATGAGCATCCCATGCAGCTTTATTTTCCTGCTTGTTTGGCTTGATTAGCAACTGATGTGATTTTTCCCGAGTTGTAATTAGTTTTTTCACATAAGCACACTTAGATTTAGAGCTTAAAGAATAAGTGGTGGAGACTTGTATTCCTGTCTAGGTGTTTCATTCCCTTTGAATGTCTAGATACACTAATCAAATATGTAGTTGTTGTATCTGCCCTGCTGTGATGATTACTCCAGTAAAGATACGGGTTTTTTTTAATTTCTTTTGTAAGCCGATGGGTTTTTTGCAAGAATTAATTGAATTGCTCCTCCATAAGGCTACTAAAATAGTGGGTTTATAGCTTTTAATATCTTTCTGTTATATGGACAGTTAATGAACAAACAGGTAAAGAGTATGGAAAATTTGGGTTCTAACGTAAAAATGGCATAATTAAAAATCAAAGCAAAATCCCCCAAATAAGTTACAAGTAGATGTGCAAAATAGATGTGAAGAAAATTAATATCTGGGAAGGCCAATGACTGCAATGCAAGGAGTATGACAAAATCTCTTGGGCAATCTGGTGAATGTGAGAACCAAATCTGTGCCTTTGATTTATACTCCAAGTTTTGTGAACAAACTTCAAATGAAAGCCTGCATTGTGGTTGGGAAATGTAAATTGTTCAATTTCATTCCCCTCCAAGAGAAAACTTGTCTCTTCAGGAGTTTCCCATTCACAATATGTATGGCTGATTCTATCACTCTTGAGTAAAGTTACTGTCCAAATTGTTTTCATATTAAATCATCTTTCTAAAAAGGATGGACTGTTTTGTATAGTAATTTGAAATGAAATGCTCTTCTGTCTGGTAAGTTATGGATAGTTATGTTTGTACTAGAAATTGTTTGTTTCATTTCCAAGGAAAGCTTGTAACAGGAGAATTTGTGAGTAAAATAATTATGTAAAAACTACTTGCCACTAGAGGATTTAGTTACAGATGAACCTGGCGGAGCAAGGCTTTTTTTTTTTTTCTCTTTTTCAACTTCCATTTAGACCTCAATTTTATTATTCCATTTTTTTGACATGTATCTGGTGAATCCTTTTCTTGTGTGTTTGCAGACAGTAGTGACTTCAGAATTCTCTTTAAGGCACTTAACTTGCCTTGTCAAAGTGTTAGATGGAAAGATAAAGCTCTCCTGTTCCATTAAATAATATGGGGCTGATGAAGAAATAATAGCGAATACTTTATATTGGGGGTGTTGTATTTCTATGATGTTGTTTTGTTATTTGGTATTCACTAATAGAAGGTAGATTAGAGAGTTTGAACTGAATCTTTTGGGAAGTGCATGCCCGTTATGAAATCAGGCATATATTGTTCCTTGTTTGTCTCTAATGTCAACCTATAAACACACCGGGATAGTGACAGGAAGAAAGTACACTACTAAAACTCTTTAAATGTGATTTAATTATATCATTCACTCTTTGCTACTTAGCTTTTATGGGGAATACATTTAAATTGACTTGAGGAAGCAATCCAAAACCTTAGTAGTTGTACTTTGCTAGTTAATCTTTTCAAGCCTTGTCAAGTTCAGTATTTTTGATTCAGAAATACCATATGCAAAGCTTAAGAAACAAATATTTCTAAAGCAGAGCCTCCTTTAAAAAAAAAAAAAAAAATTCCAAAACTTTCTATTTAGAGTGAACATCAGTTTCTGCCTATATAAATCAACAGTTGCTGATTTGAGGATGGTGCTTAAACAGAGTTCCAGATGTTACTTGGTTCAGCTAGCAGATGGTTTTGTCATACACTCCCAACTGCCCTGATGAGTTCTTCTGGTGAACTCCAGTGGTAACACTGAACACCCAGGTGAACGTGGGACTGTACGATGCTCCATGTTCTCATCCTGTTGCTGGTGGAGCACCTGTTCTGCAGTGGTGCTGTGGACTTGGCTGCCCACGTGGTTTCTGTGGGCCGTTCTTTATCTGCATATGCATGTCTGTGTTGCAATGCAGCTGTGACAGAAATATATATTTATCTTTAGAAGCAATTACTTTAGCTCTAAAGGTGCTGAGGTAAAAGTAATTTCCTGGGTTATGTTGTATCTGTATATCAGGGATAGTTTAATTGGCATAAGTACCAAACACTGATTACTTGGCTGCTCTGTGTAACTTTGAATGGATTTCTGTACCTTGTCATGTAAATAAGGTAAAGCTCTGGGTGCCCTCTATGTCTGCAATGCCACTGAACATTACCTGAAGCAAGACCAAATTTCTTGGAAAGTTAAGTTTCTGTATGTTGCAATAAAATCGCTGTTTATGTGCTTAGAAGTACTCCTCCTGTTGATTTATTTTTCTATGTTTAGAAAATGTTCTCATTTTGCCACCTGAGCCTGCATAGCACAGTATTTTGTGGGTTATGTGCTTTTGCTATGAGACTCTGATCTAGTTTTAAATCTGTTGTATTAAGTGAAATAAAGTACCTGCCTTTCAGTAGTAATTCCAAGAACAAATAGTGTATATACAAAGTACTTTTAAATGTTTCTCTGAAAGCAGATGTTCATAAATATTTTGGGCAACCTTACATTCTTTGTTAGCAAGTAGTTTTCAAATTATTTATAAAATTAAATTGTTAAAATGTGGCAGTTATCAGGGAGCTAAATCCAACTAATTCCCTACCTGAAAGTGCCAATACTGCTTGGTTTGTTTTTTTCCTTTCCCAGTAATGCTTTCTGTGTTAGTGTTGAAACTAGAGGTAAATAGTTTACAGATAAAATAGAGGTTCTTCTCTAAAATTGCTGCACTGGGGAGATTTCAGGACAGATCCAGTTTGGAAAGAACAATTTGAGTGTTAACAAGCCCAAACAAAGTGTGTGACTCATGCAATACAGCTGGCGGTGGGGCTCGGGAATTACGGAGCGGTTTTCCCAACCGTGATAACCCTGGCAAGCAGGGCTGCAGCACATTTTTGGTGTTGATTTCCTACAGGGCCATGTTTATGTTGGAGGCTGTGCACAAGCTGCTGTGTGGACATCAAATTGTTCTATTGGTTTGAGGATTAATGAGGTTAAATTAGCTCAGTCATTTACTGCACATTTTATTGAGGTTCAAGCTGTTCAGACTGTTGCAGTTAATATAAGTAGCCCAGAATGTTGCCAGTTAAATGTAAGTTACCCATCAGGGATCCAGAGTTCATTATTGGAAGGAATAGGACAACTTTTCCCAGTAAATTCAACTTTATCACAAGTACACTCTTCCCTGTGTTGTTTGAGAGGCAAAACTGGGGAAAGATTCATTGAACAGCAGCACAGCAGGGTATCTCAATGATACATTTAGTGGGACGTACTGCTCTCTTTATACCTGTTGTACAAATGGAAGTATTGGTAATGAAAATAGTTTCTTGGGCCTTTGATTTACATAAAAATAACCTCCCATTCCTAATGAAAATAAAAAGTTAGAATCTAAAGAGGAAGTGAAGAGCTAGGGAGTTGTATCTGCTTAAAAACTAAACCCATCAGGCAGGAGAGTTGCTGTGAGGACCCTGGCTCTGTCTTAGCTTCTGACTTAAGAGAGAACACTTGCAGACAGATTGGTCCATGATACAGAGGCTTTCTCTGAGGATCTTGTAAGTCTGTCACTTAGAAAAGATCTTTGATGTAGGTACTCCACTTAAATGTGCTTCAGAAAATGTAGGGAAATTTGGAAACAACCACTCAAGCTGCAGTTTAGGAGATAAAAGGGAAGAAAACAGTGAGTCAAGTTTTTCAACTGGAATTGACTATTGGTTTTTATTTTGGGTTGCAAAATTTCTGTCTAACTTTCAATGGATTTTTGACCGTTGTCACATAAAAAAGGGTAATGCTGTGGATACCTTGATATTTCTGGAATGCCAGTGAAAGGAACAGGCAAGTCGGCTTGGCTCGTGGCTTTCATGGTCTGAAGGGAACCTGCTTTTTACCTGGCTTGTTTTCAGCACGCTCCAGGTTGAAGGAGTATTGCCCTATCACCGATGGGAGGTAATGTAAATGTTTGGGGTATTTTTGGATGGGGGAAAGTCTTATTGAGGAGAACTTCTAATTGAGCTGTGGATCTTTGAGCACTGCTAAAGCTGTATCTGTTGGTAATCATGGGGAAAAATCATATCTAACTCTTGGTTAAGAAAGACAAGTAGTTACTAAATAGTATTCTAAGACAATTTATTTTCAAGTCGTCAGGTGCTTTGAAATCATCTTGGTGAATTAAACAGAATAATTTGTGAAACTGAAGTGCCCTCTACCTCTCAGAAGATAAATAGATGTGGTTTATAAGAAATTAAACGTGATATGTCAACAGGTTGGGGTTTTTTAGTGGGAGAAAGGGATAGGGGGTTTGGTGGCACCACAGCAGAGTAGGATGCCAAGTACAGTAGGGCAACACTCTTGGAAACTGTGGGCAGAATTGGATTTTGCTGAAACTTGCCCTCATCCTGAATACAGACAAACATTGTTTGATTAGCATTCAGACAGGATAAGGCAGGTATGTCTGTGGTCATAGCTGTAACAGGGTATCTCTAGGTGACTAGCTAACGGAAATGACCAGAAAACTCGAATCTTTGCTAATATGAGAAAATAACAAAAGGAATCTTTTTGAATTGAGCTGGTCTGTAAAGGTTTTTAACCAGTGCTATAATATGTTTTTATCAGGCTATCAAACTAAATGAACTTCTGATAATTAGAAATAACAGAGCTGTTGGGGCTGTTGTATGCAGCCAGATCTAGTTAATTTTACTGTTCTCTCTAGTTCTAAACCCTACAGTAAGGCAAATAATTTAAAGTGAGAAAGATCTGTCTCACTTATGTAAGGTAAAACCCTGAAATTATGAAGTAAGACCTCATAGCAATCAAAATTTCACTATAAAATGAGTTTGAAGAGGCAAAAACCATGTGTTATAAGGTATTTTGGTGTACTTGATAGGGATTGCAATTCTAGGATACTTGTTCTTTGTCTTTTCTGGGCATGGTGTTTAGTTTTCACACTATTCCCATTAGTTAGGATAGCTTGAGCGTTTTCTTTTTCATTGTGTTGTGCAAGCTGAAAAATACCTTACCCTCGGGTTCCATGGGTAAGTTTTTGGTTGTGTGGCGCTTGCTGCCTTACTCCTGAGAGCTTCAGGGCCTCTTCCCCTGCATGTTTTTTCTCTCAAGGCAGCCACCTGAAGTGTCTGTCAGAGTTGGTCTCTGGGAGCACCTGAAAGAGACATTCTTTCTGTCTTCATTTTCTCCCCTTTCCGAAATACTACTTTTACAGCTGTCCCGATGATCCATTTAAGCAAAGTACACTATAGAAAACCCAGCATAAATAATAAAAACATAGGCTATGAAACTGTTAAATATTAAGGAGACATTCCTGAACATCTCACATTAGGCAATTCTTTCAATTTCTGCATTCTTGGCTCTGTAAAATGGCAGAGCTCTATAATTCAGTGCAGTTATGTTGGATATGCCAGATTCTTTTAAGTCTGTCTTTAGCTCTAAAGCAGGAAGCCAGAGCAATACTGTATTTAGGACTTTGTAAACTGTCCTAGGTATCATTTTGGTTGGTACTCAGTGCTTGCCATGTTTTTTATAACAATTTGTCATCTTTTTGAAAGTTCAAATAAAATCTCCATTATCTGCTCTTTGTTTTTTAACATAGCATGTTTGCATTTCCATTTAAATGCATGTGAAGAAGCACTCAGAAATCTTTATTTCTTCTCCTGTGGAGCTTAACAGTCTAAGAGGACAGTTGATGCAGCCAGTGATGGCAGCAAAGCAAGCACTTCTGTGGGCCAGAGTTCAGATGGAGTTCAGGAACAAAATTTCAGCTAAAAGTGTCTTTATGATGAAAATGATGTTAATGGGACTGTTGGGGCTGAGAGGCAAAGTCAGCTGAAGACTGTATCTTTTTTTTTCTTTTTTTTTTTTTTTTCCTCAGGGACTGGCTCTTTGCTACTTCTTAGCTGATACACACGCTGAGGCTGTTGTTAGTTCTAACTCTTCAAAATAGATGGGTAGAAGGGTCCTACTTTCCTAAATCTTCAGGATCTCTTCTCTTACCTTCTGTGCCTCATCAACTTAACCCAGAGTGCTCCTGCACCAGGGAGCAGATACCCCACAGAATGGAGTTACTGAAGGAGATGATCTCAGGGGCTTTCTGATTAAACAGGATTTATCTGTGGTGAGAAAATGTGATTTCATCAAAACGGGAGCCTGTTTTCTACACTCTACTTCAGCTAAACTTCAAACAAGGCAACCCTGAAACTCTCTCAATTCCAAACTCTAAATGTAGAATCAGCAATGGAAGAGGTAAAGTCTTGGATATCGGACCTTCAGTTAATGCTCTGGCTTACGAAGCCAGACTCATGTGCTTTATGCTGGGGTAGACGTGAGGAGCAACTGAGCCTATAAACTCTTGGCTATTTCATAGTGGAACATCCTCTTACTTCTTTAACAGCCTGTCAACTTCATTGATTCTTTCACATATAAATAAGGAAAATATTAAATCTTGGGAAAAAAAAAAAAAGATAATAGAACAGTTCTGTCAAAAGCTTAGAACACTTGAGAATTTTGTCTATAGGTTTCCAAAGTTGTTTAACACTGTGTTACATTTTAATTTATGATGACTTTAAAGGAAAGCTTAAATATTTTCTGAATAAAACTCAACATGTTCTTTGTTTTTTGCAAATATTTAGCACAATTTCTCCCCCCTCCCCCCCTTAAAATTCTTGTAATTTTTTTCTGTTCTAACTTGAGGTAGATGGATATGTGTTTATCTGAGTGGGGCATGTGGAAAGAACTTTGTGATGTACTTGTGCTAAAGGTCATAAGAATATGCATTTTCCTGAAATAGTTGGATATTGGGAGTAGTACAGCTACTGTTCCTTTCCAGTTCCTTTGCTTGAAACCTGACAGAAATTGTCTTCTACATGTGTTCCAAGCCAAGCAGACATAATTTAGATGCAGTTAATTAATGCAATATCAAGCCTAAAGTGACATCTCAGCACTGCTTTCCATCTCAGGGTCAGTGTTTTGCTTTCCATGTTCCTGTGACTCCTGGCTGCCTCGGGGTCTAGGCAAGGTGCATGTTTTGCCTGCTACACTAATGTTGCCCTGTCTTTTTGACTAAAATTCATGACCTCTGCAAGGCTGGTATGGTGGTTGTTACTCTGCTAAAAACTCACAAGGTGTGTGTGTAAAGGTTCAAAGGGTTGTAGAAACATGAAGCACAGGAAAAGTGATCTCTGGGAAAACCCACAGCCCTCCTCAATGCAGCAGGTCAAAGTAACTTGTTTTGTGTGCTCCTTGTTTGCCTGTTGGAGTTAAATTTGAGCTTGCTTTAGAGTCTGAACTGTTCTAATTATGGAGTCACCATCAATCTGTGATGCCTGGCTGGTTACATCAATAGCTTGAAGGAGATTTCAGATCTGGTTGTAGCTTGCTGGGAAAGGGCCTAGAGAAAAGAAAAAGATGTACTACACTTTACAAGTCCTTACCACGTGCTGTTTATCCTCTCTAAGCTTGTTTTCCTGTCTGCAAACAAGGACTTGGAATTGCAGGGGGTGCCATACTTGGTTTCTCAATTGTTCACTTAGGGCAGTGGCTTATAGCAAGCATATAAAATAAGTTGGTCAGTTGGTAGGATTTTGACTCTGGAAATGGCCATCGGTGATCAGAGTGATCCACCTGTCACTATCACCCTGATATTTAGGCATGTCCACTGCAAGAGAATAGCTGCATTTTTCCATGTCAAACTTAACTTAGAAAAATGTGCAATAATATCTGAGGAAGAAACTTTTAGTACTTGATTTCAGAAACCTTATTTGAAGGTGGTAATTGACATTTCTAACATCAATACAATTTCTTGTACTTGGTAAATTTCTGCAATGGATCTCTTCTGAAGGCAGAGAAAACAGGTTCTAAATAAGTGGGAACTTGTAATAGTGTCTTTTTATAATACAGAAAAGCAGTCAGATGTAACTCATGACTGTCATTGTCTGAGCACATAAAAATCATCCAGCTTCACTCATGCACTGCACAAACTTTTATTCTTGACTACTGAGAAAGGCTATCTAAGAGGTTTTTGTTCAAATTTATTGGCATTTTTACAGTTGATGCCCTGTGTAAAGTGTCAGTCATATGGCAGGATGCAGAATTAGGTTTGTAACTGCCTACAACTTCGATGCTGTTGTTCTTACAATATGTTCTTGCTGATGGTCAGTGATGTGCACTGATGTTGGGGAACACTACACTTTTAAAAAAAATTATACATGCTGTTAAAATGATTGACTGTGCCTGCAGTGGGCTCACTCTCCTCTAAGCAGAGAGCAATGTTCAGTCCTTTGTAATCAGAGATCACCCTCTGGAGAAGGATGAGGTAGATTTGGTAACTTTTCTATCACATGTATATTTAAAAATCATAAAGTAACTGAGATACACCTACTGGCAAGTGGGTTTCCTGGAGGTGCTGAAATGTGGTGACAAGAAGTTTGAGTGACATCTTAGGTATGGGGGTCCTCATGGATGCCAGACAGGGGGGAGAGAGAAAGCAGCAAGCAAGTGTTAAGAGCCTGACAGTGTGGTAGGAAAAGGAGTGAGCAGAATAAGTGACACAAAGCAAACAAGAAAGGTGCAGCAGTGAAGGCTAAGTAGGAGCAGATGGTGAAAAATGGACAATAATTGGGGAACCAGACAAGTGATTGTTTCCTACAACGAGATGTGAGGTGAGGAGGGAGTTGTCACATTAGAGGATGGAACTGCAACGGACTTATAGGGAAGTTGTAGGTGTGGGACTAATGATGAAGGATTTTGTTCAAAGGGTTTTTTTACAGAGGAAAATAAATAATAAATTGAATAAATTTATTAAAAGGAGGGCAAACAAGTCCTACTTTTAACCTAGTCAGGTAGTTCTGTGACATCAAACATACTTGAAGGTATAAAAGTAATTTTAGCTAGAAATGGAACAGAATATGTTTCCAGATAGCAGTAAAGTGGAAGATCTACAAAGGAGCCAGTGCATGTACATAGGAGGGAGTGAATATGCTGTTTAGGTAAAAGTTCCTTTTTTATTCAAAGATCACTGAGTGACTGACTTGGCAAGTAGATCTTAGTCTAGTTTGAGGGACCTGTTATTTTCCTTTTGCATTTTATTTTTTCTTTAGATGAAAAAGTGACTTGTTGCAAATTCATCATAGTAAAAATTGGCATATTCTCAGTATTTGTGTCCCGGAGATCACTTTTTTTTAATGTCTTTTGTGCCATTTTTATACCTTGACATGCTACATGGAGACAGACAGGTGTTAGTGCATATAGTGTTCTTTGTATGGGAGCCTACTTTGAAGTGGTTGCCTCTTTGGAAAGGAGAAAGCTAAGAAAACTGGTTGCAGATTTTGGGGTGACTCATGAGGTTTATCTTTGCATTAAAAATAGAGAAGGGAACATCTGGTAAATGAGCAGAAAAAACTGATGGTTTGTAACACTGAACAAAATCCTTTGTCTTATGTGAATAGTGCAAGTGTCTCAACATGGAAATGTAAAATAGTTTCCACGTAAAAGGGGAAAGTTGAAGCTACTGAGAGAGGGTTTTATTTGCAACTTCTATTGGCTGAGAATTCTCTCTTTTCTCTGCCTTGGTATTGATCTCTTCTGCAACTCAGATGTGATCCTTCAGATACTCTGTAACAGGATACTTTAATGCCTGCTGGATTAGACACTTGTGCTGTGATATTGATCGCTGTAGCTTTGAATAATCATTACAGAGGTGACCTCGAGTGTCAAGCTAAGCTCAATGCTGGATGATAACTCCTCTCTTTCAGGTTAGATACATCTCCTTCGTTTTCACTAGGAAATTAGAAAAGGTGAAGAGTGGCAATGAATAATGTGGATTGCTTTGCTTAGTTGTGGAAATAATAAAATTACTTTCTACTGGGTTTTCAAAAAAACAGAATGCTTGTCTTACTGTTCTTGGATGCTTTGGTTTATCTTTTTGGGAACTTGGGAACTTGGGGATGAAGCAAGACACTATCATAGAAGTGAAAAACTCTTCATACTAGAGCTAAAATTAGAACTAAAATAATTTTTAGGGAACTCTTACTTTCCAGTCCTTGGAGTTTTCTCCTTATCTTGTTTACCTTCCCCCTGTTAATGGGCAAGGGTGTTGTATGCAGAGTGTACACTCCCTACAATATAAGTTTATATGCCATTGCTTTTATTTTGGGGGGCTTTAATTGTATGTCTCTCAAAGTATTTCAGAGCTTTTGGCTTTAGGCTTTGCCTTCAAAAGCACTGTTTTTCCCACCTCTGCTAAACTGCAGCTAGAAATGATTGTAGGCCTCTTTACTTGGGAGCAGAGGACACTGCAGAACTGAGGACTTGGGACAACTTGCAAGTTTTTCAAATTCCTCTTGTGGCAATTTGCAGTTCCACTGTTTTCCTTAAAGAGAAGATTTTAAGGTTGCATGAACTTTTGTTTTCAGGATTGTCCTAACACTGTTCAAATCACTGTGCTTACTTATTAAATTAAAGAAACAACAAGCTTGGCATTTAGAGTTTTGGCCAAACCATGGACAAATCCATTGAAGCAATTTCTTTAAAAACATCGTATTTTCCAGGGCTGGAATGATTTAGCTACCGCATATAACTGCCCTATATCCCTTAATCTAGTATCCCTATATCCTATATCCCTATGTCCAGTAGAAAATCATACTTTTTGTTGCAGACTTGAACCTCTTACAAGATTTAATATCAGTGCTTTTAATAGATTCAGAGTAATTTCTGGATCTGGTAATATGTTCTGTTTCATGGGTTTTGTCTCATTGTTCTTCTTAATGATATTCTGAAGAAATGAATTGTCACTAGGAACTGAAAGATTTTGTTTTGGACTCTCCAGGGATAAAGGAGCAGACTGAAAGGATTTGAATGCACTACTTTGGCTTGTTTCCATGTCTGGATTAGTAACTAGACAAATATTTAAACAATTCGGAACATAGAAATAGTTTTTTGCATTGAAACAAATTTAATTATTTAAGCAAGCAGATTTTGCCATAAGTCTCCTTGTTTCCTGTCTCCTGTCTTTCCTTTCTAATAGGTGTTTTTCACTTTTATTTTTAGGGCAAGTGCTTCTTAATGTTTAATTGTGGCATCTCTCTTACTTTGCAACATCTTGCTCAGGGGTTACTTTGCAGGCTGAAGTTGTTGCTTATGAAAGTTGCATGACTTTCAAAAAGAAATAACAAACATCGCTCTCTAAAATGCTCGTGAGTAAGCAGAGGTATTTCTGTGTGTTAAAATGCCATCTATGATATATTTCAGATGGAAAGCCTGTCCTATATGTAGCACACTCAACAGGTGAGAGCTGTGGTGATTTATTTCTCACGCAAATATCATGAAGAAGATTAAATTTGGCTCAAAAAGTATTTTTTAAAAACCTTGCAAGAATAAATTATTTAAAGAATGAATAAGAATATATTATTAAATTTCTGGAAAAAAAAAAGGTTTCAAACAACTAATTTAGGATGACCTTTGTTCAATTGAGCAGAACTTTAGATACTTGAATTGAGAATTCTAATAGTTGTCACAATATATACCAAAGAAAGAGGTGTTGGGATTCCACTCTGCACACAGAGCAAAGTATATTTTTCAAGTCAGGAAGCGGTAGAGGAGCAGCAAGATCAGAGAATTACATTATTCATCTTCTAGAAAAAGAATCCTTTTTCTGTAACAGTGGGGCTTTATGGAAATCAGGAAATGACTTGGGTATTCTCATATTTTTATTTGGAAGGGGCAAATTTCAGACTGCGAGGACTTGTTTTACTTCAGGAATCTAAGTTTTTAATCTGGCAGTGTGCTTGTGTGTATGGGGGGTGAAAGGGGACAGAGAAAGGGAAAAGGAAGGGAGAATGTGAGTCTCCATAAATGTGCAAAAGGTGACCTGAAGTGCAGAGAGCTTAAACTAACCAAGTGAGGGATCTGCCTGATACAGGGAATTAAACATATTTATGAAAAATGTTTACATCTACCTCTGCTTCCATTTACTCATAAACCAAACCTTTAGGGACTTGTGAAATCTATTGGCAAACATCATGACTACTTTCTAAGAGGAGAAAAGTTGTATGTAATAGAAAGAGTGGGGGTGGGGGGGTGGGGGGGTGGGGGGGGTGAGGAAATAGGAAGAGAATTAGTCTGACCTTAAGAGGATGGATGACTTTCTAGAGCATATTTTGAAGGTAAAAGTATTGACAGATTTAGCAGCAAATAGTAAATGGATGGGAGGTGTTTTTCCAAAGTACCTTGTGCCAGATCTCTCTTGTCTGTTTGCTTGATAAAATAGCTTTTGGGTTTAGATATAGAAAACTGGTTTTCTGAACTTCATAAATGGTTTCCCCCAGCTATGGGAAGCTGCTCAATAAGGTATAAAAATGGTGTTTGGCAAACTGGACAAGGAACAACTTAAAGGGAAGAGAAAGAAGGTATACTGAGAAGGGAAGAATTGGTCTGTTAATACAGGTCCTTGGGGTTTGTCTGAGACTGTTCTTGATGAGGACTGAAATCTTATGATACAAGATTGAGACGTTGGTAGCACAGAGGAGTAGATGATTGTATTAGAAAAGCCTGGAGTGCAAGCTGGGACAAACTTCAGTAACACAGAATGGAGTTAATGTGCTAACAGAATTGCTGTCCTAAGGGAGACGCTCTTTAAAAACAAAACCAAACCCAACCACCAGCTCTGATTGCACTGGCTCACAACAGACTGGCCATAAGCAAGATGTGTTTAGGCTGGAAAAGGTGGGGTTTCAGTGCAAAGGAACGACAAACTGCAGTCCCTAAGTCACATATGGGATTGGCAGGTAAATGCCAGGTTTGCCTAGGTTACTGTTGTTGGCTTTCTCCCTAACTGAAGTATGTTATTTATCTGAATTTTGTAGCTTCTGGAAGGTTCAGGAAAAAGTTTCCAATGCTACTGTATTTCAAGACCTGGTGATTTTAGTTCAAGAAAGGTATATTGGTAGTAGTTCTGAAAAGATGTTTTGGTTTGGGTTTTTTTGGTTGTTGGTGGTTGTTTGGTTTTTTTTTTTTTTTTTTTTTCCCATTCTGGATCATAAATTTTAGTGTCACAAATATGACACATACAAGAAAATTTATGGAAATGGATAAACGAGAGACAGGAATGGAGTCTGTCTTTCTGAGGCAAAGATGTCATGGTTAAGTCAGAGATCATTTGCAACCTGCTGCTTAGAACATCTTGGAGACATAATTCCTCCTAGTGGAAGCATTTACCAAGAGGTATTTCACTTGTAGACATTTCTATTTAAATGTAATACGTGGAAGCATTTGTGAAGTGATTATTCTCTTACAAGAGAGGTGGATTACTAATTTACCTTGAGCGGTCATTTCATAAGGACGCCCTGAAGGTTTCTACGAAGTGTGTCATAATTGAGGCTCTCTAGCTGCATAATTTTCTTATTTACTTGTGTCCAGACCTTCCATTTGGAGGTGGGGAGAACCTTACTGTGGCAACTAGATCACCTGTTATCACAAGTGTTGTACAAGAGACAAGAACTTGAATTTTACTCTGGTCCTGGTGTGTATAAAATGGGCTAGGAGGTTGTATTTATCTTTTATAGCTGTAACCTGTCCTGTAACCCTTTTGTTTTCACATTCAAATAGTTTTAACTTGTCTTCTCCTGTTTCACCATATTTGCTTCATTGACATGTATTAGGAAAAATATTAATAGAAATGATTTCATTTTTTTAAAAAATTGAAAAAAATAGTTGCCCTGTAATATCAAGATGTAAAGGGAAAAGTTATACCCCTTCTTTGAGTATTTTTGTCATTGCTTTGGGCAGAAGATTGAAAGGATGAAGAAGGGAGAGGGGTTTTAATTTCAAGATGTGTCTTGTTTATCTCCATGACAGGCTGATTGAAGTAAGGCAGGTTTTCTAGAGAAGTTTCAGTTAAACTAATGTCAGATCACTGGTTAAAATCTCCAAACTGAATAATAAAATAGGCAAAAGCTTTAAAATCCTTATCAGAGTGTGTGTGCACAGGGGAGGATTGGCATCTTTCTTATAAAAAGTGTTTAGGAATCAGTAGAACACGTCGGGCTCAAGGATGTTTCATGTAGAAGAAAAAATATGATGTATTGAAGAGTGGGGATACTTTAAAGGGATCTGACTATTTATCTTTCATGTGAAATATAATCCTGAAGGAATTTATTTTCTTCTTTTATGTTTTGATTTAAATTTCACTTATCTGTTTCCCTCTGATAAAACATGGATGATTTCTGAGGCTATTGGTTAACAGTCCTTGGATTCTGCGGGCAGTGCCATTTTCCTTCCTTGAGGGAGAAAGGAAAAGGGGCAAGGCAGAAGGCTATGAAACAGAATAAGCTCATCCTTACACAGCTCTCCTTGAAATACTGCAAACAATCAAAACCAAGACTATTGTATTTCCAGTTACTGTATTTTTTTCTCATGTCTATAATTGTCCATGATTATATTAGACAAAATCACTCTGCATCTAATGTGTAATGCTACTCTAGTGCCTTGAAATGCACGGTGGGGTCGTTCCTGAAGGGCCCATGTACCAGAGGTGAGCTCACAGCCCTTAACACGGATCTGATTATCCCAGTGCTGTAGAGCTGAAGTGCTGGCATATCTCGGGTTCTCATTCCCAGCTCCAGGATGATACCTCTGCTTCCATTCTGTGCCTTTTCATGCACACTCCCTGTGACAGGCGTCAGGGGAATCACAAAGGCAGCAGATGGTCTGTGCACAGTTCCCTCAAGCATAAAACAGCATTTCTGTACTTGTTGTCAGGACCTTAAATCGCACACTGTTCTGTTTGATTATTTTCAAACCCTGGATTGGCCATAGGGGCTCAGACGAGAAATATTTGCATATCTCAGAGTGGGAGTAAGGGCTGAATTAAAGTGGCAAGCAACTGGATTGAAACTAAATTCTAAGTGGAAGTCGTATGCACTCATTTTTAACAAGGGTTGATTTTATTATTTTCAATGAAAGCAGTGACCTCTACTAGAATTTAACAAGACATGCGTTGGGTGCAGAATGTTTATGGGTTTTTTTGCTGTTTTCCTCTCACTCACCAAACATACTGGAGTTGTTTGTTTATGCACAAAAGCTAGACTTAAAATCTGTAATACTGCAGCACTGAAATGTAAAATATATATTCAAATGTAGACTAAAGAATATAAGTTCCAAATGAGTTTATTATCCTTAATGTTATCTGCTGCAATTCAAATAAATATAATGCATTAGTTCATTATTGAATGCAGTACCACTTTTAAAAATTCAATTTGCTGTGCAGGATTTTTCCCAAGATACATTAGATAATGTCAAGTTTAAATCTGTACGTGAGTCTACAGAGATCACTATGCAGATGGAGCTGTGGAAAGCCAAAGGAAAGATTTTCATAAGCACATTGGGCTTAAACAAATTTGTTTAATTTGTTTTCCTCCTGGCTCCAGTGTTCAACAACTTTAACTCCTCAGATATTCAAAGATATTTTGGAAGTGTTTAACATACAGCAAGTGGAAATGCAGCCTGAAAAAAAGGATTGTTATTTCAAGAGAGGAGAAAGGTGATGGAGGGGACAAATGATGGAAACTGATGCCAGAAAAACGGCCGATTAATAACTGTTTAGAGACAGAGTTTTAGTCCATAAACAGAAAGGTATTTATTATCAACATTGGGGAACTCTCTGATTAGCATCAGATGCAAGAGTTCCAAAGCTTTCGGTGAAAAGCAAGATTATTTATACAATTCTGTGAAAGATTACAACATCTTTTTCATGCATATTCATAATATTGCAAC